>JAVSIQ010000824.1:600000-1066659 GCA_038502775.1 Hippodamia convergens | reverse complement strand
ATATATATATATATTAGACTGATTCAAAAAAATCGACTTTTTTTGTTTTCACGAAACCCCCCCCTAATTATCTTCGGGGTATCGAAAAAAGACCTTTGTGAAAATATCAGCTCCAAATAATAACATTTAGAGGTCGCTCATCAATTATTTCTATTTTGCCTACTAATAGCAGGGGAAAAATTTCTTTTTTCAATAAAAAATTCCTAGAACACAAACCAATAGGCGGATTTCTTTGTGTGATACATTTTCGTGTAGGCAATCAGATACTCTACAAATATGTCCCTTACGATATTTCGATAAAACGGCTGCTTCAAAAGTTACTCGATTCGATGCTAATATTGAGGTATTTTTGAAGAAAAAAATTATTCAAAAAAATCGACTTTACTTGTTTTCACGCAACCCGCCTTCTAATCATCTTCAGGACATAGACAAAAGCCGTCTGTGAAAATATTAGCTTTGAATATTAATATTTAGAGGTCGCTCATCGATAGTTTCTATTTTCGCTGCTGATGGCAGGAAAAAAATTCTTTTTTCAATAAAAAATTTTTTGTTCACGGACCAATAGACGGATTTCACTGTATGATACATTTAAGTGTAGGGAACTAGATACTCTACGAAAATGTTCAATACGATATCTCGATGAAACCACTTATTTGAATTTTTTTTTCCAAAATACCCCAATATAAGTTATTAATATAGAGGTATTTTTGAAGAAAAAGTTCGAATAACTTTTGAACGAGCGGTTTTATCGAAATATCGTATGAGACATTTTCGTAGAGCATCTAGTTCCCTACACGAAAATGTATCACACAATGGAACCCGTCATATGGTTCGTGAAGAAAAAATTTTTTATTGAAAAAAGAAAATTTTTTCTGCTATCAACAGCGGGAATAGAAGTCATTGCTGAGCGACCTCTAAATATCAACATTCAAAGCTAATATCTTCACAGACGCCTTTTTTCGATAATTTGAAGATAATTAGAAATAGAGTTTCGTGAAAACAAACAGAATCGATTTTTTTGAATAATTTTTTTCTTCAAAAAAACATCACTATTAGCATCGAATCGAATAACTTTTGAAGGGGCCGTTTTACCGAAATATCGTAGGGGTCATTTTTGTAGTGTATCTGATTGTCTACACGAAAATGTATTACACAATGCAATCCGTCTATTGGTTTCTGCTCTAGGAATTTTTTATTGAAAAAAGAATTTTTTTCCCTGCTATTAGTAGGGAAAATAGAAATAATTGATGAGCGACCTCTAAATATTATTATTTGAAGCTGATATTTTCATAGAGTTCTCTTTTCGATACCCTGAAGATAATTAGGGGGGGGTTTCGTGAAAACAAAATATGTCGATTTTTTTGAAACAGTCTAATATATATATATATATATATATATATATGAGGAAGATATGAATATTGAGGGATCGGTAAAATACATGAATATTTCAGTTTCAGAGGGTTATGTCCAATAAATCTTATCCATGTGTATATATATATATATATATATATATATATATATATATATATATTATATATGCAGGGGAGTCTTTGACTTTCGGGGACTGACGACCCCGCATACCCGAGTCCACCAGTGTGCTGGGCCAGCAACCCTCGCATTGTGATGAAAGCCAGCTTTCGACAAGGTAACAGAAGCCTCGGAACCCCCCTCCGGAGTCGGGACTGCTCTAGGAGGAAGACCGGCACAGTCCCTAGCGGAACTAGGTGAGGCGAGTGGCACCTCTCTGCGAACCGGAACCACAAGGCCAAGGACCTCTAGAAGGAACAGACAGGGATACAGCTTGGACCGGGCAGACGTTGATTCTGAATCGCAACTGACCGGTCTCGCTCTAGCCCACAGAAGAGGAAGGCAGCGTTGGACTAGAGATATGAACCTAAGTCTGATCAACGCTTACTTTCAAGTGACGGAAGGAGAAAAAAATACTAGGAAATACGCAACAAGGCTTGCAGAAATGTGGGCACAGTTATATCCAGACAAAGTGTTCACTGGAAAACATCTAGTAGCGCAAGTGAAAAACATAAAGACTAGAAAGCTGCTGTCGCCTGACGAACTTGACGCACTGAGAACCGAGGTGCTGGCACAGTCTCCAACAGCCAGACTTAGGAGCATAAGAAGAAGCATTCAAGGTAGTGCAACCCCACCAAGGCGAGTATTGGAGCCTGTTGGAGAAGAAGAAATACAGGGTACGTCAGAACTAGAAACGGAGCAGCCTGCCCTTGAAATATGCGAGATCTTTGAGGAAACTAGCTTGAAATGGGAAGGGATACCACTGAATAGAAGACCGAAGATAAGTCGAATCAAGCTGAGCACAGAAGCAAAAAACATCATGAGAACAATCAACACGGCCGTGAGAGAACCGATTAACAGGTCAACAGGGTTTGAAGAACTATGTCACAGGGTCTATTGTGCCGCTATTGTAGCGAATCTTATACTACAGACGAAGCCGAAACAGGAAAACCGTGGAAAACAAACACAGAAGAAACCCCCATGGGAGGAGAGACTAGAAAAGCGGATAGCAACAATAAGAAGAGAAATAGGAATTATTCATCTAACCTTAAATAACGGCAAAATCAGCAGGAAAGCTAATAAGAAACTAAGAACATATACACAAAAAATTAACCTAAAAGAAACAGACACTCAGTATAAGATAAAATTACAAACGCACGTTGAAAAGCTCAAGCAAAAAATTGCGGCGTTAGGAAATAGACTGAGGAGGTACCATAAGAGGACCCAGAGATTCCAACAGAATAATCTATTCACAAACAACCAAAGAATGTATTTCAGAACTATCAACACACAGAAAGACATGAAAGCGATCAAACCCCCATGCCCGGATACGATGAAGCAGTACTGGTCGTCTATTTGGTCGAGAGAGGTAAAACATAATGCGGAGGCGCCGTGGATTAACGTCGAGAAGGGACATCTTGAGAACATACAAGGAATGCCCAGAACCAAAGTTAGCGAAGAAGATGTCAGAAACACCATCAAAAGGATGAAGAATTGGGCATCACCTGGAGTAGACGGTATCCATGCCTACTGGTGGAAAACACTCACGTCTACTCATGGTGTGTTCGCTCGGCTTGTGGAGGAGGCACTGGATAACCCGCAATCAATCCCGGAATTTTTTACCAGGGGCATGACATACATGTTGTTTAAGAAAGGAGACCCAACACGTCCTGAAAACTATAGGCCGATAACGTGCTTGCCGACAGCTTATAAAATTATAACTTCGACGCTGGCTCACAAGATAAATAATCACCTGCTGAGAAACAACATCATGGCGTGGGAGCAGAATGGGTGCAGAGAGGGGAGTCGCGCCAGCAAAGAAGTTCTGATGATTGACAACGCGATAACCAGACAGGCTAAAGAAAGGAGGAAAAACATAGCTGTTGCCTGGATTGACTACCAAAAGGCGTACGATTCTGTTCCTCACTCGTGGCTTATTGAAGTCCTGGAGATCTATGGGGTGGAGAGGCGAGTGATAGAAATGCTCAAGTTCGTGATGAACACTTGGCGAACAACATTAATACTGAACGAAGGAACCACACATTACGAAACATCCGAGATTAACATTAGACGAGGTATCTTTCAGGGCGATGGGTTGAGCCCCCTTGGTTTTGCCTGGCTCTCAATATATTGAGCAGTATGCTCAACCGATCAGCATACGGGTACTCCATCAATGATCGTACACAGATCACACATCTTTTTTATATGGATGATTTGAAACTGTATGCAAGGGGACGGGCTCAACTCGAGGGCGAATTGGAATTGGTCAGGAAGTTCAGCGCTGACATAGGAATGACACTGGGGGTGGAGAAGTGTGCAGCGGTCACCGTAAGAAGGGGAAAAATCGTTGACGAGGGTGATCTGAGAATGAGGGACGGAACAGAAATAAAAAGCCTTAGTAATGAAGAAACGTATAAATACTTGGGGATACAGCAGACATTTGACATAAGAAAAGAAGAGAACAAACAACAAGCTAAAACAGAGTTACTCAGGAGAACAAAGTTAATATTCAAATCACAACTCTCAGCCAAGAACAAAATATCAGCGGTCAACATCTGGGCCATACCGTCCTTCACTTATACGTCGGCAGTTCTCTCCTGGTCGAAGACGGACCTCCAACTGATAGACAGAAGGATCCGGACAGAAATGACTGCATCTGGCCTACTCCACCCCAACTCGTCCGTGGAAAGGTTATACTTACCAAGGAAGGAGGGTGGTCGTGGCCTGACCTCCATTGAGGATGCCTGTCGGAAAAACAAACTCAATTTAAAAAATTACTTCGCCAGCAAACACTTACCTCTTCATCAGTGGATTGCTACCCAGGGGGACCTCCCAGCCATTGCGGAAACTTTTAGTGAGGACATACCCGTAACAGAAAATATATTAGAAAACCTCAGACAGGGCTGGCAAACGAAACAACTTCACGGCAGGTTCTACGCAAGTTTACATCAAGATGCGGTGGATTTAACAGCGTCTAATACTTACCTCACTCAGGGTTACCTATTCCCTCAAACAGAAGGAACCTTCTTTGCGATCCAAGATCAGGTTGTGCCTACTCGAAATTATGTCAAGCACATTATGAAACAGTCAATTGATAACACAAGATGCCGACTGTGTAACAGTGCTGAAGAGACAGTGCAGCACATATCGGCAGGCTGCTCCACAATGGCAGGAACACGATATCTGTCTCGACATGACAGCATGGGGAAGGTCGTACACCAACTACTTTGTATAAACAAAAATCTTCTCCAACATTTCACACCGCATCATCTGTATGTCCCGTCGCCTATTGAGGAAAACGAAACCTCCAAAATCTACTGGGACTTTACCATCATTACGGACAGAGGAGTGGAACATAATAGACCTGATATGGTGGTGTGGAACAAGAAAGATAAAACTGCCACAATAATTGATTTTGCTGTGCCTCAAGATTATAATATACTAAAAACCTATGCTGAAAAAATCAGTAAGTATGAAGCACTAGCAAGGCAGATGCGAGATATGTGGCAGCTGAAGAGGGTCGAGATAATTCCTCTCATTGTTAGTGTTAATGGGCTGGTTCCTAAAAAAACATCTCAACACCTACAGGAACTACAATTACCCCCCAACACGATCACCTGGATGCAAAAGGCAGTTATATTGAGCACAGTGAGCATCGTCAGACAAGTTATCTTTCCTCACTAAGATATTGTTCTGCTCTTGGTGGAAACACCCGAGCCGAGCATAACCATGACCACATAAGTGTGAATTTTAAAAAAAAAAAAAAAAAAAATATATATATATATTATATATATATATATATATATGGGAAAGATTTAATGGACATAACCCTCCGAAACGAAAATGAACCGTATATATATATATATATATATATATATATATAATTACATAATATGGCCCCATACTAATTAGATACATTGTTTATCTATTTACCATTGATTCGATATATTACTATGTTGTATTTTGCAGACTAAGCAATGAACACCTGCAGTCAATACGCAGGAAGAATGAGATAAGAAATATTATAAATATCTGTGAATGACAATTTCTAGTCAGTTAATTAATCGATCTAGTAGCTCTACCAAGTATTAACGTTGTATTGTATTGAATAAAGTAAAGTAGTTTTTTTTTAAAAACGAAGTCTTCCTCCCGAAAAACATAATTGGCGACGAGGTCTGGGATTGTGCCGGTTTTGTTAAAATCTGTGAGTTCCTGAAGAAGAAGAGGTCCATCCAGTCTACAACACCGTCGGTTTCAACCGTTCAGCACAAGACGAACTAGGTGAAGAAGACAGGAGCCCGATCACCTGAGTAGCGCCCCGTGACGGTTTCATTTCAACAAGACAACGTGGTGAGCAATCCTTTAAGTACTCCCAGTTTACCTAATCTGGCCCAAAATTAGTCAACCTTTTCCCCAAGTTTTGAGCGTAAAACTTGTATAAAGTTTTCCCTAGGTTTCTTATTTCAAAAAACCGATTTATAAAGTTTTCTCTAGGTTTCTTATTTCAAAAACCGATTTATAAAGTTTTTCCTAGGTTTCTTATTTCAAAAACCGATTACAATAGTTTTTCCTAGGTTTCTTAAGAAAAAAACCGACAACTTGATTGAAATAATAATTGATATAATTGATAATTGATACGATTACATAATAATTGATATAACTGATATAATTGAAATATTAAAATAATTCAATATTACGTCGATTAAACAATTTAGAGGTCGTAAGAATAAAACAAAGAAAATGGCAGTAGATTTGTCGCTAGCTGAAAAGTTTGGTATGCTGTTACCCAAATTTTCAGGTGTTGAGAACGAGTTGCATTCGTTCATAAAAAGTGTTGATGATTATCTAGCGATGTTCGTAAACGAAAATATTATGGGGAAAAATTATTGCTTCGCAGTGGTCAAATCAAAACTCATAGATAGAGCCCTAGCAGAAGTAGCAACGTCTGACATTCCGAATAATTGGGATGTTCTCAAAAATTTCTTGTATACAAAATTTGGTGATCAAATTAACCTTGATGTTTTGATACACCAATTACAATTCTTAAATAAAAAGCCCAATGAGGATATAATATTATTTATAGACCGAATAATTTCTTTGAAAATAAGAATAAATTATAGGATAGATGCAGATAGAATGCCAGATCCAGAAAAAGCAATTTATAAGAATAATATTTTGAAAATTTGTAAAACTGTTCTAATATCAAACGCGCCTATGGAGCTAAGAACATATTTAATAACAAATAATGAATTTTCTTTTGATGACACAGTAAACGCAACGAAAGAATATATGTGCAATCTAGCCCAATATGAATTACTTGATAGAAGTAGAAAAATTAAAATTTCTCTCAGAATCATTCGAAAAATGTTCCAAGAAACTTTAATTATACTTCCCAAAATAGATCAAATTACTTATTTGATAATTACGGCGAAGTACCTAGATTTCCTTCGCACTCGTGTTCATAATCGAGCCATGGTTCGATCAATCCTCGGAATAGTTGACATCACTTGACGAATAACAGATTGAATTACCAAACTTTACTTGCTTGCTAATGCAAATAACTTAATTTTTCTTGAAGATGTACCGCTGACAGTACGATTACGAATTATTTTTAACCTAATGACGCTTAGCATGAACATATCCGTATAATAAACATGAAAATGAATAAAAAAATTAACAAAATTTAAGATAATGCTCAAATTATCTCCCTCAACTTCTAGTACATGCATGCAGTCACGGCTTACTTCTGCAATTGTTACCAGCGTTCTTTAGAGTCTGTGGTACATCTTCTGATTGCTATTGAAAAAAAAATTAACGTATTCAGCAAGCAGCTAACAATTGGTATATGGCAATTTTATATGTGATCTATCAAATCATATCAACTGTTTCAAGAACTGTTAAAAGTGATCGAAACAATGCCCGCTTAGGAATCATCTGTGAAATAGAGGATATCTGACTAACTTGAAAAAGTCTGTTACCTGCTCGGTTTTCTGGCCACATTTTTTCATTTCATGAAGGAATTATGGGCGTATAAACCTTTTTGCTGACAAAGGAGATGGTTAACAAAACAACGAAGATTTTCTTTTTCATTTGTACACTGAGTTCATAATACTCTTTTTGAGTAGGTTTCAATTCTTTCATCAAGATTTTATGAGGGAAGCAGTTGCAGCCATTTATAACCCTTTATATCTCGGATTAGCTGAATTTTTAGTGAACACTTTTTCTCAAGAAATGATGCCTATCTCCTCAGTTTTGAAAAACATATTTATCGATAGATAAATAGATAAATGTCTGTATTTCAGATGATATTTTCTTACAGGAAAACACAAAAATGAAACAGCACAAATAATAAATTCAACAAGACTTAAATAATCTTCCAAACAATATGGCTCTAGATCTACTAGAAGTTTCTTGGTTCTAATTCTGAACTTTCTGTAACTATTGATTATTTTGAGATTATGAGATAATTAATTGAAAAGCTTTACACACATAAGAGATGGAATTTTTTTCAGATAGAGACAATCGATGATATGGAATGTTAATATCAGCTGTTCAAGTTCTATAAGTAGTATTGGTATTATATAAGTACATTAGACACTCATGAATGTAAAATCCATAAACCGTCAGAAACCCCTGCACGAATCTCTGAATTTTATGCCTAGCATTAATCTAGTATTATTTCTGACTGATAAATATCGACTTTAGTGCTGGACTCACTCCCCAAAAAATTATTCCGTATTTGATAAGAGATATATTATCCTCTTCGTATCATCTTGAATGTATTTATTCATTATTCTCATGGCATAGCATACTTTGTTCAATTTATTCAGAAGGTCCTCTATATGATTTGAGCATTGCAGAAACTCATCTTAAACGACCCCCAGAAAACTGGTAAACTTCGAAGTTCTTACTTCATCCTCACCAGAATTCATCATCATTGGCTAGTCATCTTTTGATCCGTAAGATCGAAAAACAACTACATCAGTGTTATTTTCATTCAGAATGATTTTTTTCCGCGATAGCCATTCTTGGATTCCTCTCATTTCAGCTGTAGATCATTATAATATCACATTTCGCTATTAAAAAATTTGAATCATTCACAAAATTGGTCGACTCTGCATCTTCAATCTCTGCAACCTCACATATATCATTAATCATTATCAAAAATAATAATACTCCGAGGATGCTTTCCCTATGAAAAAAATAGATCTTTTTGAGTGATAGTTTATTTTATATTTGAAATTTTCGATTTCATATATGATAATACAAATTCGAAAATATTTCATTTGATATTATTTTTTTGAATTTGAGCGATAATTTATTTTTTTTCTTTTGAAAAAAACTCATTTGAATGACATCTAATATTGAAGAGATATTAGAAAAAAACATAGGGACTCCCACTCCGCGCGACAGCCCTCATGTACCAGCTATGAGCGCCAGCTCCGGAAGGTTAAGTTCGCGTAATATGAAAGGAATTAACATGTGTTCATGATTGAATAAACTCACTGAATGCATTTGAGAGAATAGGTGCAGACGTTAAATGGCAACGCTGTTGGTCGTCTAAAAGACGTGGGGTATACATAATATATACGTTCGGTCGTCAAAGTCTACGAACATGAACGGACGTGAGATAGCACTGAAGTGACTGGAAAAAAATTGGTGAATAAGAAAAACTGAGTACGACACTAGAACCTACAACAACTCGTTCCATCATATACATCATTAGATCTGCGAGAACCCCGGTATTTCTGATGGATTTATACGGGACGTCTATCAGCACTAGGATGTATATATATATATATATATATTATATATATATATATATATATATATATATATATATATGTACAGCGGGACATATGGGAACCGATTCGGAGATCCAGCGGTATATGTGGGGACCTTTGGTACTTTTTGGACCGGACCCAGTAGTTTTATAGACTCTGTGGTATATGCGAGGACCGGTCCCAATTTGTTTCCATTGGTGTATAGGTAGATATGGGTACCGTTTCCGAAATAGATAAAACGGTAATTATTGGGACCAGTGTACATATCATATACGGAATTTCTTGGTCAAGTACAAATCTACTTGGGAATAATATTTTCATTCTTTCTGGAATTTTGATCTATAATGCATTAATAGTTTTTTGAATATTCCAATCATTTTCAATTTTCCGCTCGTATGGATATTCATAAACACAGAAATACAAAATAACATCATAACCTAAGTTATATCCATTGAATTTCTCAAGGATCGAATTGTATTCGAGTTACTCGAATATACACCATTTTATTGAAGATTCGAGAACGAAACAAATCAATCTGATGAAATTGTCTCTTGTAATGGATACCGTTTCCAGAATACTTAGATAAAATGGTTGTTATTGGGACCAGTGTACATTTAAAACAGGTAATTTCACGTGAAATACAGATATTCCTGCCTGGAAATAATATTTTCATTCTTTGAGGAATTTAATTTTCTAATGCGTGTACCGTTTGTTGTAGATTCCATTCATTTTCAATATTCTGCTAGTATCGATAGTTATAAACACAAAAAATGAAATAATAACCTGACTTATGCCTTTGATCTTCCTTAAATAACAAACTGTATTCGAGTTACTGAAACATACAACATTTTATTGTGGTCTTACTCAAGATTTATCGTCCAAAAGAATAATTGAAGATTCGAGCACGAAACGAATCAATCTGATGAAAGTATCTTTTGACACACCTACGGTAGTTCTAGCTTAGGTTACCGTATATTAATTCACCAATGAAATACCCTGTATAGAGTACATCCCAAATTGCTTGATTTTGGATGTTTTTGGTACTTCTAGACTAGATTTCGGAATTAGGCCATAACTTTTTCATTCTCGAAAACATCTAAAAACGATTGAAACCTTTAAGAACCATTTTTTTCACTAGGATTATGACATCATGTTCAGTTTTATCAATTTCTGATTTATTGCGTTCGTATTTGAAATGAAAAATTTGTTATTTCATACTATATGAAAAAATGGAATTAAGTGCTTTATTTCCAGGGAAAAATTGCCTGTACTACCTTTTAATCGTTTTCAGATATTTTCGTTAATGAAAAGGTAGTGGCATATTTTAGAAATCGATGACCATGATGGAACCTCAATCATACCCTTTCCTGACATCAAGCTCAACTTCAACCTTCAGCAAAAACGCAAGTTCTAAAAGTTTTGTTCGCATATGACTAATGTCGATTACAGAGAAACATTTTGAAAGCCAAAAAAATGATATATACGAGTTACTCCCAGGGCCGTTTTTAACCTCTTGGAGGCCCTGGGCACATTAGGATAATGGGGCACCTACGAAGAATACCACATACAAAATAGAAATACAGAGGAATTCCCTACCGCCGCTAATGCCGTGATGTGATTTAATTATCAAGTCGAGGGAATTTTGCCGATTTACAGAATTTCGCCCTGAAATTTCTTGCAGTGGCGTGGCACAAGATTCGGCCTCCCCCCATCTGGGGTGTCCTCTATAGATCTATTATTCATGATAAGTTTTACCTGAAGTTTTTCATAGAGGAATAATGAGAACAATGTAATAAAAATAATTTATATATTCTATAACAAAAATTTCTAAACGAAATAATGTAAATTCTGATATAAAAGTAACTTGAAACTACACCATTTATTCAGATTTGTCAATTAAATTTTAGAAAATATCAAATGAAATTCAATTGAGTGATCCGAAATACATTCGACGTTTTCTGAAATTCAATTTACTAATCTGAAATTCAATTGACACATTCTGAAATTAAAGTGACTATTCTGAAATACCCTTGACGGTTTTTGAATAACACTTGAAAATTGTGTAGAAACTAGAAATACATCAATGTGGTAAGAATTTGAAAACATTTTCATAAGAAAATTGGATCACCCTTTTTAATTTTTTGTACAAACATATCCATCAACTTGTCGATAACCAAGCCTCTGGCCACTTCTTGTCCAAAGCTGAGTAAGCTCAAAAGCCTGATAGACATGTTTGCGACATGTTTAAGGAGAGTACCGAAAAGCTTGACGGTATATTGAGAAACCCCTCAATAGAATGAAATTATTGGGGCATCATTTCATGCTTTTAGTTTGGCTTGGGGGCCCCTTTGGTGCCGAACCTACCAGCATCGCGAGTTCTGTGGAGCCCCCTGATACGCCACTGATTTCTTGTCTTGTAAAGCTGTCTGAAATTATGTGGTTAAATGGGGATTTCTTCGGAAGCTTCCCAATGAATACATTAAATGTAAGAATGTGATCAACAACACGGTTCGAACAGATGTTTTATGGCTAACCACCCCAACAAATAACACAAGCTAATAATTGCTCTTATCTAGTGTATGCCAGTATAAGCAAGGGTCATAAAAATTTCAACCTTCGAGAACTTGTTGATAGAAAACTGGGAATTCCAATCCATTCGGACTTGTGAATGATCACTGCCGTCTTTTTACCTGAAGGTAATTTTAGTACGCAAAAGGGAATTTTGAAAGAAAGAACCGTTTAGGTCTTTTGAAAAAATCAGTTCTATAATAATATGAGGGAATTTTCTATGAAATGGGAAATTTCCAAACATTATTGAGGAAATCTTCTTTCCTCTCGGTTCAGAACAATTGATCTGAGCGGGGCCCCTATCGATCGCGGGGCCTGGCACTTGCCCAAAGTGCCCTAGGCGGAAGAGGGGCCTGGTTACTCTGATATGTTCTGAGTATCGCTCCGTGAGTTTAGCAAAATACTCAAATCCAATCGCTCTGGGCGAGTTGAACCAAATATCAAAATCTTGTCTGATCGCAAAAGCGACTCTTTAATTCCTAATCGCTATTCTGGAGTGCAAACTTCGAAAATATGCAATCAGAATGGGGGTTGTTCCTTTGTTTCGAGAAAAAATCAAACGTTTCCCACTCATTTTACATTTCCAATAAAAAAAAATTATTGAAGAAAATTTTCCATATTAGTTCTACAAAATTTTACTCTTCGCTGATCGGAAAAAATCGAACACTTTTATTTCATTCCTATTTTAAGGTTAGGTTCGCATCAGACACTTCACAAACTCCAACCTTCTGTTAATGAAAAACGAAATTAATCTGACAGCATATGACGCTATCCCAATGCAAGCAATATTGATTATTTCTTCCAACATTTTTCTTGAACTCAAAACAAGGCATTTCTCAAACACTATGTTGTTTGGTATGACTTGTTTTATTATAGTCATGAACATAATTTCGTCTTCGTCAACTCGAACGTAATGAAGATGGCAAGTGAGAAAAGAATGCAAATAGAGAAATGCTCCGCTAATTGGTCAAAATGCACACTACGACAATGGAGAAGGCTGTTTTATTCATTAGAATTTTCCGCTCTACATACATATTCTCATTCTCGTTTTCGAGAATATTTCAAAGGAATTGTCCGTTCCTACTCTCATGACATATCAAAAATGCAGTTCATTCTGGAAAAAATTGATTTCAGGCCTTCGTTAACTGAACAAACAGGCATAACACGAACAGAATTCAACAAGGAACAAAGTTTTCCGTAAATCAAAAAGTTTTGGACGAACTTCAACAGATCAGAGGATCACAAATTTCATGAAATTGATTCTTTATAACTTCAAATGCTTTTCAAATAAAAAATCTATTCGAATATTATTCATGCCTTTCAACTGTATCTAAGTCAGGAAAAATATGATAACGATAATTTCATAATAAAATAACAACCATTACATGAATTAAAAAAGTGTTGCCGGCAACATCGAATACCCCAGCTCCTCAAGTCGGAAGCTTCGACGTTTACGATCTTTAAATCATTATGATCAAGCGGTGACCGATACGACACAACAGCTGCATTGCTAAACGTAAACATAAACAAAGACAGAAGATAATTTTCCATGTTAGATGTAACAACCAACAATTCGCCCGAGGACGATAACATTGGATTTGATCTGGAAATCTCTTTTCATGCGTAGTTTGATACCTTTTATTCGGGAGATTCTGATACGAGATTCAAACCATTTTTGTAGGAAGGATATCTAGAATGCATGTGCAAAATAAAAAAATTTCGTGATAATCGAATTATACCATGATGTTTCTTGAAAGTTGGGCAATTTCAATACCTATTAGTTGGTCATTACAATTTTTTGTTTTTCCATTTGTTCGTTTCCTTAAAAAAAATTTCAACGAGCAGCGTGTGGAAACTGCTAGTTGTATTGATACGATATCAGATATTCAGATTGACTGGAACTAATTGAAATTTTCACTCCAAGTGTCTGCAATTTTGTCTCAAAACTGAAAATAATTCCTCTAATCATTATATTGAGGCCAATTAAGTCTTAGTAAGTACCTATCCTCATGGCATTTCAGAAGATCTTTCCTCCTAATGCGGTTCTCATAATATTCTCGTAAAACGCTGTTTTTGTATATCTTGTTGGTCCTTAAATGTAAGGTCGTACCGGAATATATAGGAAATGTAAAAATCGAATGTATTCATTTACAATGAACAAAAGCAATAGAATCTTTATGTATACTTAAAAATGCAAATAATCCAGAATGCAACATCCATAAAATAAATTTAAATTCGGTCTGCATATATCTGACTTTGAAATGATGTAACTTTTTCGGCTATTTCATCAACCCTTCCGTTAACTCATATGTTCATATTTTAAAAGCTTCCAGAAACATGGTTTCAACGAACTATATCATGTATGGTTTTCGACTAATGTTATCATGTATGTTCTATTATGAAAATATTGCGATATTTCTAGTCGAAAAGTGCTTGTTGAAAGTTTTGAAACTCTTTCAGATATTTTCGAAAATGAAAAAGTTATTTTCGAAATCGATAAAATACTGAAATATTGTTACATCTACAAAACAAATGAAGATATTATCTTGAAACGGATTTCACGAAAATCGAGCCCAGAACTCCTCACAACATTTTTACCTATCTAGTCTGAAAGGTCTGGGATACCCACTATATATTGTATGGATCGCATATACTGATACACATTTACATTTTCTAATATACAGAACCATTCATTTAATTATGTTTATTGCAGAAATAAAATTATATCGATTTTTTCATTTCATATTTATTCTGGTACACAAAGGGTACCATCAAGAACAGATATAGTGGTAAATATGGGACATCTTGAAAGTTACATTGCCACGAGGATACTTACCTTTTGAGATATCGAGTCTAGAATATTTTCGAATGCTAGCGATATTATTATTTTTCCTTCAATGAAGGTTAGTCAAGTTGTGGCTACCGATTATATGTGTAAGTTTCAAGCCTTATTTTCCTATTTCACTGAAACTAGGGAGGAATTTTTATAGTTTTTTCTTTCTGTTTATGAAAATGCAAAGGGTTTAAACAATGAACATTCTCGCGTTTGAACATTTTTCGATGAAATTTCGACAAAAATATTGAATTCAAAAAACTTTCATCAATCCGGCTCAGGATTATAATTTTTATGATTAATGAAATATAATGATATCGTGAAATCCTCGGACAATATATCCCATTCCCTGCCACGATAGCAGTCTTTCTAGGGTGACAAGTTCAGAGGGTTACATTCCTACCAACTTTCGTAAATGTTGTATATGATGAGTAAGTACATTGTTTTTTTTTTCAAATTTGCTATATTTTATATGAATATAGAGGGAAGTTAAACTTGATAGCAGTTGGTTTATGCTGAGATTTTCACATGCATGGGCGCCCGCAGGGGGAGGCCAGGGGGGGCCATGGCCCCCCCTGAGATTTTGATCTGTTCTTTCGTTTTTCGCACGACACCCTCAATATTATTTATCTAATCCTAGGAGCCAGAAAAAAGTGTTGGATTCACAACAATTCTCCGGTTTCCAAAGGTATGTAATCGGCAGATGTATTCATTGAATTGATAACTTCCTGAGGCGCGTAGAGCATCTTTTGGATGAACAAAAATCATGGAAAGTTGAATTTCATGATTCTTGTTTACCCCAAAATCGCTCAACGCGCCCCTAAGAAGTTATAAATTCATAAAAGTACCCATGCGTATCGGAATTCTTCTCAATCGTTACCAGATGATCGTTTTATGGACGGTTGTTTTTATTAGGCGGTATCTTTGATGTGGAGTTTTTCAAGGGGCAAGTGCAGCTACTCTTACATTTCAATAATTGTCCATTCTGCAATCAAGATATTTTTTTCTGAGAAAGGGGAAAATATATAATCTTTTCATTTATATTGTCATTCTAGAGAAAGAATATTTGAATTCGAAACCCGTTGGTCCCGTTGGGACTGTATTCAGGGAGTAGTTTTCGTTTTTAGTGTCTTTGCCTCAAATTGTGTTATTCTATAATTATTCAAGTAGAGGATTTTTCCGTGAGGGACTTTTCGTATGTTATATTCTACTTTTTGCTTTTAATACAAATTTTCTGATAGATAATGAAGGTCAGTACAGTATAAAAAATTTTTTTTCTTATTCGAAATATTGGTGCCATAAAATGAACTCATCAATATGTATGACGTTTCAACTATTATATTGTTTTATCAATCAGGAGTCTAAGAGAACCGAAACGTGATATTCTTCGGAAACTGATGATGGAGATGAAAACTAAGTGAATTGTGTAGTGGAGCGTCGAGCTATTCGATTATTATTTCCGAATAATTTTAAATTTATAAAAAATTATTACTGACCAATTTCAACTTCTTTGATCCTCGATCATAAATTGTTCTTTGTAAACCAAAAATAATTGGAAAATAATAATCGAATAGTTCGACGATACAATTTACATGTTACTTTGATTTCACTTCTATCGGCACTCCCGAACGACTCCCTTTTTTGGTTAAGAGTCACTTTGACCTATGTTTATATTTTTTGATAAATTCACCCTTGGAAAATATGATTATTAGGAATATCGTTTTATCGAGCGTATATTATGTATATTTGTTTTCATTTAGTTGTTACTCGTCATCATTCATTGGCAATAATATTTATTTTATTTCTTTCTCCATATTATTTATATTTTCCCTATTTCAGTATCGTATTGAGTTTATTACTGTACTCTACTGTAATGACAACTCATCACAACATTGTTTTCAGTTATATAAGTCACTAATCTGAATTTTTATTTGAATTTCGAGAGAGAAAACTTGACTGAATAGAGAAACTACCGTCTAATACTCGTTGCAGAAGGCAAATCCAACATTCATGCATTTCGCATTCGTGTTGGAATAGGTGCTTATTCTACAACTTGTTTTAGAATATACTATTATTTTCCAGTTAATATTTTTTCCTGGAATGTTATTTGTTTCGGAAACAGTTGCCGTTTTATTTTATACACATAACCTTATATTGTTGACGTTAAAAAATGTTGAAGTAGAAAAATGTATCAATTTTACTTTGACTCCTCCCACAAAAGAACAAATTCTGCGCGCTTCTGCATAAATATAAAAAAAGAAATAGAAAGAAACGAATTACTGAGCCCCATCATTTTTCGAAAGTTTTTATTTTGCCCCCCCTGGGAAAAAATCCTGCGGGCGCCCATGTTCACATGTGTATGTGGCGTTATAAATGTTACAAAATTAGAATTAATCAGATTTTTTTTCTGTATGTTCTTCACTGAATCTTCGAATGTTAATTGAAATAGAAAATTATCTTAAAATTGAACTAACATACCTACCTTCAATACCGAAATCAAATTTTCTATCAAATTCCAGAGTGAATGAAAAAAAAATCGAATTAGGGATCAAATCTGGATTATTAAAAAATTCACAAAGAAATCATGATATACTCAGAGTGCCTTTTCAAAGTTGAGTTTATTTTTGGTCTTTCCCCAAGCATTCATTTTCTATCAGTCAAATTCAAACCCATGTGAAAGGTGAAATCAAGTATGTCATATCGAAACAGAAACGATTTGGATAACTTAGAGAATGTACAAACGTAAGAATGTTTCTCAATTTAAAAAAAAACCTTCATATTTACATAGACAAAAAGAAAAAATGATTTTCTTAATTCGAGTAAAATATGAAATCCCTGAAACTAACATATATTATCGATACCCTATTTTCAACTAATAAAACAAATATCTTTCTTAATTTTATTAGCTATGGTGTCAGTAAGTATCTTCGTGGCAATATACATTTCGAAACAATCTAATGCGGTCCCAATAGTTACCACTGTATACATTTTTGGTGGTACCCATATGTACCGGAATATATAAGAAATGAAAAAATCGATATAAATCAGTTTCTGCAATATACATAATTGAATGAATGGTTATGTATACGTCCAAATGCAAATGTATATCAATGTATGCGATCCATACGATATGTACATTCGGTCCCCATATGTCCCGCTGTATCAAGATATATATATATATATATATATATATATATATATATATATATATGAGGAAGATATGAATATTGAGGGATCGGTAAAATACATGGATAAGATTTATTTCAGTTTCAGAGGGTTATGTCCAATAAATCTTATCCATGTGTATATATATATATTATATATATATATATATATAAATATATGGGAAAGATTTAATGGACATAACCCTCCGAAACGAAAATGAACCGTATATATATATATATATATATAATTACATAATATGGCCCCATACTAATTAGATACATTGTTTATCTATTTACCATTGATTCGATATATTACTATGTTGTATTTTGCAGACTAAGCAATGAACACCTGCAGTCAATACGCAGGAAGAATGAGATAAGAAATATTATAAATATCTGTGAATGACAATTTCTAGTCAGTTAATTAATCGATCTAGTAGCTCTACCAAGTATTAACGTTGTATTGTATTGAATAAAGTAAAGTAGTTTTTTTTTAAAAAAACGAAGTCTTCCTCCCGAAAAACATAATTGGCGACGAGGTCTGGGATTGTGCCGGTTTTGTTAAAATCTGTGAGTTCCTGAAGAAGAAGAGGTCCATCCAGTCTACAACACCGTCGGTTTCAACCGTTCAGCACAAGACGAACTAGGTGAAGAAGACAGGAGCCCGATCACCTGAGTAGCGCCCCGTGACGGTTTCATTTCAACAAGACAACGTGGTGAGCAATCCTTTAAGTACTCCCAGTTTACCTAATCTGGCCCAAAATTAGTCAACCTTTTCCCCAAGTTTTGAGCGTAAAACTTGTATAAAGTTTTCCCTAGGTTTCTTATTTCAAAAAACCGATTTATAAAGTTTTCTCTAGGTTTCTTATTTCAAAAACCGATTTATAAAGTTTTTCCTAGGTTTCTTATTTCAAAAACCGATTACAATAGTTTTTCCTAGGTTTCTTAAGAAAAAAACCGACAACTTGATTGAAATAATAATTGATATAATTGATAATTGATACGATTACATAATAATTGATATAACTGATATAATTGAAATATTAAAATAATTCAATATTACGTCGATTAAACAATTTAGAGGTCGTAAGAATAAAACAAAGAAAATGGCAGTAGATTTGTCGCTAGCTGAAAAGTTTGGTATGCTGTTACCCAAATTTTCAGGTGTTGAGAACGAGTTGCATTCGTTCATAAAAAGTGTTGATGATCATCTAGCGATGTTCGTAAACGAAAATATTATGGGGAAAAATTATTGCTTCGCAGTGGTCAAATCAAAACTCATAGATAGAGCCCTAGCAGAAGTAGCAACGTCTGACATTCCGAATAATTGGGATGTTCTCAAAAATTTCTTGTATACAAAATTTGGTGATCAAATTAACCTTGATGTTTTGATACACCAATTACAATTCTTAAATAAAAAGCCCAATGAGGATATAATATTATTTATAGACCGAATAATTTCTTTGAAAATAAGAATAAATTATAGGATAGATGCAGATAGAATGCCAGATCCAGAAAAAGCAATTTATAAGAATAATATTTTGAAAATTTGTAAAACTGTTCTAATATCAAACGCGCCTATGGAGCTAAGAACATATTTAATAACAAATAATGAATTTTCTTTTGATGACACAGTAAACGCAACGAAAGAATATATGTGCAATCTAGCCCAATATGAATTACTTGATAGAAGTAGAAAAATTAAAAATTTCTCTCAGAATCATTCGAAAAATGTTCCAAGAAACTTTAATTATACTTCCCAAAATAGATCAAATTACTTATTTAATAATTACGGCGAAGTACCTAGATTTCCTTCGCAGCCAGTTCAATTTACTCAGAGAAATACTAATTACCAATATCGAAATCATAATAATAATTTTAAACCGAATCATTCAAGTAATGTTTTTAAACCAAATCCCAATCAAAGAATTACTACCCCTCCAGAGAAAATGTCAATTCAGACAAGAAATGATCCCAAGAAACGTTCAAATTACTCTACGCAATATAATCCAAATCCTCAACGTGACCTCTATCATAATAATGCTCATAATAATTATCAGGACAGAAATCAACATAATAATCCTAATTTTTACTTTGAAGAATTAACGCATTTAGATACGAGTAAACAAAGAAATGAAAATCAATTTAATTACTGTAAACCTTCAACTTCAAAAAACCACGACAATGATAGTCGAAATTTTCGCGAACTTACCCAAGAAGACGCATTGACTTAAATTATAATATTAATCATTCCAATCAATTACCCTTTATTGAATTTGAATATCCAAAATGTAAACTTTTAATAGATAGTGGCTGTTCAGTATGTTTGATAGATCCAAAATTTGCTTATAATAATTTCTATGATAATATTTTTCAAGAAGAAACAACGTTAACTGCATGCATGAAGCAGGAAACTTCGAATGAAAAAGTATTAGTTTCTTTATTTTCAGAATTCCGTATGAATGATAGTCACCCTTTTGTACTTTATAGATTTCATAATAATTACGATGGCATTATAGGAGCCGATTTTCTTAATAAATACGGTTTGACATTCGATTTTAAAAACCAAGTATTGATGAATAAATATTGTAGAATTCCATTCAAATATGGAAAAACTTCGATTGAAAATAATTGTTTAATTCAGAAAGTATCACAACTTGAACGGGAAAAATATGATCTTTTCAGAAACTTTGCAAATAATTTACGGGAAATTGATAAAATCGATAAAGCAAATGAAGATTTGAAAACTGAAAACGAACAATTGAAATCTAAACTTTTCATGATCGAGATGTCTAATAAAGAACTTGAAAAAATGATTGAATTGAACTCTAACGCAAGTTATGAAATGGAAAAAGAAATTTCAAATTTGAAAAAATCAATAAACGTAATGAATAAGGAAAATCAAAGTTCACAGAAATCCTATTTCAGAATGAATAAAGCAGATAATAACAATGAACAAATAAAATCAGAATCTGATAGGTTAAATGATGAAATAAATAAATTGAAAGTGATTTCACAATTTCCAATTCCGAAAACTCAGAAAGAAATAAAATCATTCCTTGGTCTAGTAGGATATTATAGAAAATTTATTCCTAATTTTGCAAAGATTACTAAACCTTTAACAATATGTTTGAAGAAAAATGCAAAAATTAATATTGATGATCCGAAATACATAGAAGCCTTTGAAATATGTAAAAGAAGTTTAATGAACGAGCCGATATTGCGTTATCCGAATTATAAAGAACCCTTGGTTTTAACTACAGACGCATCAGGATTTGCGATAGGTTCTGTATTATCTCAAGGCATTCCTCCGAATGACCTTCCCATTGCTTATGCTAGTAAAACCCTTACTGAAGAGGAATCTAAATATAGCACCATAGAAAAAGAATTACTCGCGATCGTTTGGTCATGCAAGCATTTTCGTCCTTATTTGTACGGGAGAAAATTCACAATTTATACGAATCATAAACCTTTAACATGGCTATTCTCTTTGAAAGAACCTAATTCACGATTAATGAGATGGCGTATTAAACTAGAAGAATTTGATTATGAAATTAAATATAGAAAAGGATCAATGAATCACGCATATGCATTAAGTAGAATAAAATTGGAAAAAGATGAAAATACGATTATAAATAAAGACTTCGCATATTTTAATGACATTACGTATGAAAACTTTACGAAACTATATGAAACAAACAATATTCCCGATTGTCATAATATTGAAGAAAAACAAGGTAATTTATTTAAAGCCCTAATAAATATTCGTTAGCCCATTGCGTATCAGAAGATTTCCATATGAGTAGAGGCATTGCCCGAGATTTTAAGAGAAAATTTGGAAATATAGATGAATTAAAATCGCAAAATAAAAAAGTAGGAGAAGTAGCTATTATTCAAAATAAAAACCGTGTTATTTACTATTTGATAACCAAGAAATCCTATTATGATGAACCTACCTACGAAAATGTATTTAATTCCCTTTTATATTTGAAAAAACTTATGGATTCAAGAAATGAAACTCATTTAGCTTTACCGCGTATAGCATGCGGATTAGATGAATTAAAATGGCCTATTATTTTGAATATGATAAAGTATATTTTTGCAAGATGCAAAGTGAAAATAATTATTTATTATTTATCGCCACTGCATACTGAAATAAATGAAGAATTTATAGATTTTAATGCAATCGAAGATAATGAATCAATTCTTAATAATGTAACAGACGACGAATTAGATGAATGTTTAAATCTTTTAACTGAGCCTAATGCAGAATTGCCCATTTTGAATGATGAAGATTTAACTGAATTACGATCAGGAAACGTAATTGTCCATAGCGATATAACAGTTCATAGTAATACTGAAAATCCAATCTTAGAACTCCCTTACACTCAAAGAAGTATCAATGCTTATCCATTACAAATCATTTTGAAGATAGGTCCAAGTTATAATGTGACGAAAGTGAAACTGTTCGGAGATAAACTACGTTTTAGAGTCTCCATTAATTCGATTGATACAGATATTTTCCGATTTATTAAAGAATACGTTCAACCTCAGAAATCATATACTATATATTTTGTCTCTGAAGAATTAGAAAAACCCTTTATACGAATTTTACAAAATAATTTCAATTATAAAACCCTACAATTTAAAATTTCTAGAATATTCATGGAAGATGTCGAAGATAATTCACGCAATAAAGCAGAATATAGTGAAATGAACTGTTTTGAAGAAAATCTAATTTCTATTAATCACTCTACGGAAGAATTAAATCATATACGATTACCGATAGTAGGAAGTAGTTTATATGACGAGATTAATTATGAATTTAGTAATAGTGAAAGAAACGATATGAACCCTATTGTGGATGATTCAATATCAATCATTAATGATGTTACGAATAAAAGAAATAAATGTCAAGAATTATTAAATCGAGGTAATAATATAAGTTATAATGAAATTGATGATATTGTTTATGATGAAATTAATGAAGATTTACTAAATGATTTCAAAAATAGATATTTAAGTGGATTGAACGATAAACGTTCCGCAGAAAGAAGAATGTTCCTTCCTTTTAAATACAAACCCCATGTACATTAAAAACCGTGTTGTTAGAAAGTTAGATTCAGTTTACGAAACTATTAATGCTTGCTAGATAGATAGACATAGAATTCAAGATATGAAAAATAAACACATTTATCATGAAAATATTACTCCCTTATAAAACAATTGATTATGAACATATTGATTTGAAACAAGTCGAGGATCTTATTTTGAAGTATCAGAAAGAAATTGATAATTTGAAAAATAAAGAATTATTGGGATTTACACAAACGCCGCATTATGAATATTTAAAACATTCGAATACAATTAATATTAGAACTTTAGAAGAACTTGTTAATGAAAAAATAAGAGTTAAAAGAGGACTTATTAATATTGGAGGTAAAATTTCAAAGATTTTATTTGGAACGTTAGATTCAGACGACGAAGAACTTTATAAAAATTATTTTGAAAGTATAGCAAGAAACGAGGATACACTTATGAGGAATCAAAGACAGATTGCTACTGTAATAAACGATTTGAAAAATAAGTATATTGATAAATTTCGACAATTTGCAGATAACTATAAATTATTACGAACAATACCGCAATTGAGATACATTGAACACATGCATCTTCTCACATTTGAAATTAAGGATATTAAAAGCATATTAGGTGAAATCCAAACAGCAGTGAGCTTTGCTAGATTACATATTCTACATGTATCTATTTTGCCATATACGAAATTCGAAGAATTAATTAAAAATGACACTATTATTCCAATGCATCATTTAAAAGATTATTATCAGTTATGTCATACAAAAGTCATATTTAAAGAGAAAGTTCTATTATTTCTTATATCAATTCCGACCGTTTATGAAGAAAATTTTAATCTATACAAGTTTTACTATATCCCTCAGAAGAACTTAACCCTTATACCAATCCTTATATGCTCACTCAACAAGAAGAATTGAAATGGTCAACCAGTGAATGTCATGCAGTCGAAGAAGATTTCCTTTGCGATCAAGACTCCTTAACAAAACCTCCAGAATGTATGAATACTGTATTGAAGACACATTTAGAAAATTGTCCCAGGAAAAAAGTTATTCCTATATCAAATTTGAAAACCCTAGAAGATGGAAGCATCCTTTCAATTAATAATATGGAAATTCAAGAAAAATGTCCTCAACAAACAAAATATTACTTCACTTCACCGATGGCGATAATCCAATCGAAATGCATTATAAGTAACTTCCAAAAGGAGATATTCCCAACTTCGATTAAAAATGAAGAAAAATACATAATTCTACCCAAGACGGCGATAGTCCCACGAAACCAATCCCAAGAAGAGGAAAAAGAAGATTCCCAGGAAGAAGATATTCCAGATGTCAAATTAGAAGATATACAAAGATGGAAATCCAATCCAACATCAACATTTATGATTATTTTAGTAATATTTATGTTTTTAATTATTTTATACCTTTTATTGAAATATTTTGAAATATGTAAAGCTACACCTAATCAAGGTGATACCTTTATCCAAAGGGGGGAGGAATTACATAATATGGCCCCATACTAATTAGATACATTGTTTATCTATTTACCATTGATTCGATATATTACTATGTTGTATTTTGCAGACTAAGCAATGAACACCTGCAGTCAATACGCAGGAAGAATGAGATAAGAAATATTATAAATATCTGTGAATGACAATTTCTAGTCAGTTAATTAATCGATCTAGTAGCTCTACCAAGTTTTAACGTTGTATTGTATTGAATAAAGTAAAGTAGTTTTTTTTTTAAAAACGAAGTCTTCCTCCCGAAAAACATAATTATATATATATACTCTTTTGAATAAGAGAGATAAAATAATACAATAAATGTTGAAACAAAAAGAACCTAAGCTGAGGTAAAAAAAGGAACGGGGTACCATAACATTCTTCGTATGATACTATAGTTTCATACGATACTATCATCACTAGTATCATACGATACTACAGAGCCAGGGGAAAAAACCTCAGCCGAAAAAACCTGTCTCCCCGTTAAAAAAATAAAATAAAATTGTTGTATCTGAATATTCTATATAGAAGGACATCACGATTATCGGAACGGCTCTTCGGAGGAAGGATTTCCAAACACAAACTCCAACCTGAAAATAAAAAAAGACAGAACAGCAAGAGAATTCAATTTATACTTCATCAAATTGATCTGAAATTTTCAACCCATTGCAAAAATGAGTTTGATATATTGTGTATGGCTCTAATGCCATCTTGGAATTTATAAATCGAACAATTATTAATTAGGTGTTCAAATGTTTCCTCTGATTCACCACATTCACAATCAGGACTATCAACCGAATTCCACTTGAAAAGCATGCTATTGGTACGACCATGACCTGTTCTTATAAGATTAAGAAGGGACCATAGTCTCCTGGGAAGGTTAAAACCAGGAACTTTATTCGATGGATCAGATATTAGATGTTTATTAGATAAAGAACATACATCCCATTCGGATTTCCAGATTTCCTTGTAGCTGAAGTTCGAATTCAGAAAGTTATTCGACCAAATAGGTTAACGTAGGAAAGTATCGGAAAAGAATCCGGAAATGAATTGAATTTATTCCAAGAATTTCAAGTAGAAAGACGCAGTGACCAGTGATTTGCAGAGACTGGGAGTAACACAATGGGAGCTAGCAGTACAAAATCGACTAGAGTGGAGAAGAATAGTAAATGCGGCCAAGACTCACCTTGAGTTGTAGAGCCATTGATGATGATGATGATGATGAATTTCAAGTTGCAGACTGTCTTCGAATATGGGGAGGAACTATATTTGATAGCACTGGTAGCCATTGGATAGGTGTAGATCGGATGGTTCCAGTAATTATTCTCATTGAAAAATTGAGCTGTGCATCGATTTTCTGAACATGAACACTATTGAGCCAAACAGGGCAACAATATTCAGCGGTGGAAAAAACCAGGGCAAGGGCTGCTGTGCGAAGAGTAGTCGGGTCAGCACCCCATGACGTACCAGCAAGTTTCTGTAGAATGTTATTTCTCGTTTTCAGCTTCATTCGTAAGTCATCCAAATGTGCTTTGTAATTCAGAGAGGAATCTAATTTAACACCTAAGTATTTGGGAGTAAAATTATGTTTCAAAGGAAAGTTCCCGAAAAGGACATTTAATTTTCTAAATTTTTGATGGTTATTCAAATGAAATAACGAAACCTCGGTTTTATTCGGATTTGGACACAAACGCCATTCGAAAAGATAATTTTTCAAAATTTTCAGATCAGAAGTTAAATTTTCCTCAATACTTTGAAAATCAGAATGACGGAAAGCGAGTGCAATATAGTCGGCGTAAATGAATTTTTCAGATGAAGTACAAGGAATATCGCATAAATATAAATTGAATAGAAGGGGTGCTAAAACAGATCCTTGTGGAAGACCATTGTTCAATATTTTGAATTTACTACTATTATCATCAACAAAAACACGAAATCTTCTATCCGACAACATATTCTCTAATAAACGAATCGTCTTTCCACATTTAAGATGTGTATAAAGTTTATAGATCAAACCATCTTTCCATACCGTGTCGTAGGCTGACGATAAATCTATGAAAGCTAAACCTGTTTTTAATTTTTTATCGAAACTTGATTCGATAAATGTGGTCAAACTGAGAACCTGATCATTGCAATTTCTATTTTTCCTGAAACCGCCCTGACAATTTTGAAGAACATCCTCTATAGTAGGTTCAATCCTGATGAAAATCAACCTTTCTAAAATTTTCATAGGAACACTCAATAAACTAATTGGCCTATAACTACTCGCTCCGGAAGGATTCTTTCCACGTTTCAAAATGCCTATTACTTTCGCTTTGCGAAACTCAACTGGAAAATTGCCAGTACACAAAATGTTATTATAAAAGGATAACAACCACTGCAAAGCCCTTTTTCCTAAATGTTTAATAAACTCAGGATAAATTCCGTCGAAACCCGCAGCTTGACGTGATTTCGTGCGTTTAATAGCTGCTTTCAGTTCATCAAGATTGAACGGTTCCGATATACTTTCTACAGCTTGAGCTGTTTTCCTAAATCTGTGTAATTTCTTCTTTATATCCTTGACTTTTAATTTTGAGGTTTCAACTGAATTAGAAACATCAACGAGACGACGTGCTATTAATTTTGGATCAATTTTAGTGGATGTTATCACTTGAGGTGTAGCCTCACCTAGTTTTCTCAAAATATCCCATGAACTTCTACTAGAATGCGTGAAATTCATGCTCGAAACTACACTGTTCCATTTTTCTTTACGACTGGCATTAACTGAATTCATCAGTTTTTCACATCTCGAGATACCGGGATTTTAAGAGACACGTTATACATGATATGCACACTTTTCCATGCCACCTGTGAGGTAGTGTACTCGACGCATTTTTTTAAACATGGTTTCCCTTGTAGGCTTACTCCGCTAACTGTCAAGACGATTTAAGGATAATTTAAGGGCAAAAATACCCATCAAGTTCTAGATATTACCTTATTATTGATTATGGATATTGCTATTGTTGAATATTTCAATCAGATTCACACTCTTGACAGTCTCTCTTCAACACTCATATCTTTATCGATTTCTTCTTCTTCTTCTTGCTGGATGTTCATAAATCGTTCAAATGTCATTGGTTTCTTCATTGAAATCGACACTAGCCACGATTAAAGTTGGCATTTTACAATCAACTGAAACTGTTTCAACTTCAGTTCGAAGTTTATTGCAAATAAAGCAAAACTGAGAAATTTTTTCGATTTCTAAGAAAACACGAATTAACAATGATCCACCTAAATGATAGAAGCCTGTAACAAGTACGTATATTCACTTGAACTGAACCTTCAGCACTAAAGTCTAGTTAAATAAACACGCGGAAAGGCTCCCTTTGGTGAAGACTGCTTTTCGAAGAAGGTGTTTTAAAGCTTGAAAGGGACTCCGATACCACAAATTCAATCAGATCGTCATTCAGATAGAAACTTCTTATATTATTGGCTACTCTGAAAAGTGGTGATTCATCAATTATTGTAGAGAGAGATATTTCATGGAAATTGAACTTATTCAGACGAGAAGAATGAACTGTATCAAGAGAAAGAACTATGTACAAAAAGAAGTAAACGAAGATAATATAAAATAATCAGTTGCGGACTGACTATTTTTCGAATAAATGTTTTCAGAATAGTAAAATATATATAAAAAATTAAGGGCCGCATTTTCAATCATCAGTTTTAATACAGGGTGTCATATAATTAGACCGTCAAACTTCTAGTGGATGTTCTAGACATTATTTGAGACACTTTCGACGAAAATCATATAGTACAAAAATGTTTCGGAGAGGTGCTAGGACCCTCCGCAGATGACTTCCACGCAACACTTTTTGTCACATATCTGAAAAGCGGCTTCAACTCAAGTGTTGAAATTTCACACATTCACACTATCAAGAATACGCATCGAATGATTGGAGTGAATATTTTTATGGGGTTGCCAATTATATATATATATATATATAAGATGGTTTTTCTTTCAGAGTATGAATTGAAGATAATAACTGTAATTCGATGTCTGTCTCTAAAAACAGGTTTATTATTACAAGATTTATAAAACATAACAATGAACTATCTTACCTAAAAACAGGAATCGGAAATTAACCCAGATATGCCTATTGTCCTTTAAAAAGGACAGTCGATAGTTCCCTGTAAATCGTGTGGCTATGGAATTTTGAACACTCCTCCATAGGTGTCTTCACTGTAGGAACTCTGCCTAGAGTATTCTTTAAAGTTATGAAGCCGTTGTAGCCAATTAAATTGAGTTGTTTACTTGTGAGATATTGTTTCAGGAATGTCTACTAATGGTATGCAGTATGCGCAATGCTTGAAATTAGCAAAGTGATTTTTATTTCATATTGGACAATAATATTTATCAGATAGAGGTTAAACTGCATTAACAAAGCCCTGAGAGTTACGATCGAATCAACTTGAAAACATTATTACCTATAAGGATTTCAAAATTCATGTTTGAACATGGCTGTCCTTTTAAAAGGACGATAGGAATATGAGTATTGAATTTTGACTTCTCGGATTTCCAGGGGCGTAACACTTCATGCGGTTTTGTCTTCTGTGGAAGATGATGCCGATGAAAAAATTTTGCAGGAATCTCAAATTACCATACTTTCTCCTCTGAACTGCAATAATGACCTCACCGATGAAGATTCTGGCGAAGAAAATGAAGTTTCAATTGACAACCTTCCAGGTAGTCAACTTGTGACAGAAGCGGAATTTGAATCGATACATTAGTTCATATAGAACCAACATCCGCGTCAAAAACTGGTATATCACCATTATTTGCTATTGTTTGGACATCATGGCACAAAATGCATGGCAACTACATGGGTTGCCGAATGGTGAATTGGAACAACTGGCCTTTCGCAGAAGGATTGTACTGGCACTTCTGGAATCTAACTCTGAATCCAGAAAACGTGGCAGGCCATCCAGTCTTGAGAACGTCGATTCACGATTTGATAGGATTGATCACCTCGTGAGTTCCCAAGAAAAGCAGACACGATGCCGTGTGTGTCATAAAAAAGTCAAAACAAAATGTGTCAAATGTGATGCGGCACTCCATATTGAATGTTTTATAAGATATCACAAGCAACAATCATAAACACATTCATTATAGAATGTTTTATGTTATTTTTTCGAAATATATTTTATTTTGGTTCCAATAAAAATTTTGCAATATGTGTTCATATTTATATCGCATTTTCCTATTGTCCTTTTAAAAGGACACCCTGTCTAATCTATATTTTGCTATTTTTGAAGAAAGTTGCAGAACTAATTCATCAGACTGATGCATTTAAAACATGTTTCCTTAAAAAAATTATCCGATTTCGAAAAAAAAAAATTCAGGCATATCTGGGTTAAAGCTATTAATCTTCTATATGAAATATGACAATATAAAAACTGATTTAACAAAAGTCAATGTGAAACATGTCCACTCACATCCTATCAACGGAATTTGGGGTTTCACTTTCACTTTTACACCTCCCCTCCTTAAGTGTAAAATTCACACAAGGTACAATTTTACTTATATGATAATATTGCGATTGGGATCGGACCCCAGGTACATTCAGTTCATAAATTGATTGTGATATTCTGTTTTTTATAGTATACGGGCCTTTCCTGATTTCATCAAGCTTATTACGATTTAATTTATTACCAGTTTCAACATAAACATGGTCGCCTATGTGCAAGATTTTATTTCTACGATTATTGTCTACTCAAGCTTTATTCAACTCATGGTATCTTTGTGAATTTTGGAAAGCTATTGCCCTATCTGTTTCTATATTATTCTGATTATTGAAAACTGATGGTAGTAAAGATGAATATTTTCCTAACAATAAATATTCTGGCGTGAATTGTGTGACATTGTGAACTGTTCTGTTATATTCAGATACACATTGTGTAAAAAGACTGGTCCATGGTTTCAACTGATTATTATCATTCAATTTACATCTCAATCGATTAACTAGGGTTTGTCCTAAACGTTCTGTTAGACCATTAGATAAAGGGCAATCAACCGCGGTAAACAATAAAGTAATATCATGAGATCAAGAAATGATTTAAATTTAGACGAAGTCAATGCTGGGTAACGATCTGATAATAATATTTCTATTTTATGATGTTCTAAGATTGTTGATAATAATTTAATAAAATCGGATGAATTCTGAGTCTTAGAAGTAGAGGCGAATGCATACCTAGAAAAATGATCAGTTGATAAATGAAAGTATTTTTTCTCTGAGTGATATCCAGCAAAACCCCCAACAGTTTCAATGGACATAATACTATAAAGTTTTGTAGCTGGACCTAATTGAGATAATAGAGCTATTCTCTTCATTCTAAGGGTCTTGTTTTTCTTACAAATCTTACGAGTATCGCAAAATAGTTTAATTTCCTTGTCCATATTATAAAAATAATAATGTGGCCGAATGTGTTTACCAATTTTGTCGGCCCAATATGTCCTAAAGATGTGTGAACTTTTTTTATTAAATCCTTTCCAAAATTTGGAGATATGAAAATGCGCTCATTTTTTCGAATATTTGTAAAAATTATATCATTTTTTGTATAATACTTTTTTGAATTTAAAAAATTGTTCATATTGAATTCTTGATCTTTTTTTATATCTGATATGGAAATCAAATTCACAAAGTAATTTTTATCATCATTTGTATCGAAATTTTCTAGAACAGGATTTCGTGAAAGAGCATCTGCTTCCTGATTCGAAGAGCCAGGTGAATATTTAATTGTGAAATTGTATTGCGATAAGTAATATACCATATCACCAAGTTCTTCGTCAGTTCTGGATTTCAATTTCAAATTTTCCAGTGGCTTATGATCAGTATAAACTGTAAACTGAGTACCAAGGAGCCAATGTCTCCAGAAATGTATTGCCTGTTTTATCGCCATGCATTCTAAATAAATTGCTTTTTTCTTTCGTTGGCTTGCATTGAGTTTCTTAGAAAAATAAGCAACTGGGAAAATATGACCATTATCTTGTTTTTGTTTCAAAATTGCTCCTATTCCTATTCCTGAAGCATCTGTATATAGGTATGTTTCTTTTTGTGGATCATAAATTGCTAAAATTGGACTAGAACATAAGTAATTTTTCAACTCTTGAAAAGTTTCCTCACACTCGTCATTCCCATTAAATGATACGTTATTTCTCAACAAATTATGCAGAGGATCCAACAATTCTGAACATTTCGGAATGTATTGATGATAAAAATTAATTTTTCCTATAAATTGACGTATGTTCTTTTTATTTTTAGGAAAAGGAAATTCTCTTATTGATTTTAAATTACCTGTATTTGGTTGAATGGAATTATTACCCAGAATGTGACCAAGATATCTCACCGACTGTTTCGCAAAATTGCATTTTTCTAATTTTAATCGAAATCCTTCTTCATAAAGAGCAGAAAAAACCTGTTTTATGTGTTTGATATGATTTTGAAAATTTTCCGAGAAAATCAAAATATCGTCAATATAATTTGAAGAGAAACATTGTAAATTATGATATCTCAAAATTGTGGAAAGCATTCTTTGGAAAATGGCCGGTGAATTTTTGAGACCGAATGGAAGACATCGCCATTGGTAGTGACCAGTTTGAGTGATAAGTGCAGTCTTATATCGATCTTTTTCTCTTACTGGAATTGACCAAAAAGCAGAATTTAAATCTAAAACAGAATACCATTTACAATTTTTTGTTCTAGTAACTATATCTTCTATTCTTGGAAAAGGTTGTGATTCTGGTATAATTATTCTATTCAATTCTCTGAAGACTATGCATAATCTTGATTTTTCATGTTCTTCTTTTTTAGAAGCCAATGTTACTGGCGCAGCAAAAGGAGAACTAGAATCTTCAATCAAATTGGATCGTAAAAGATGTGCTACTTGTTCCTCAATTTCTTGTTGATCAATTAATGAGCAACGATACGGTTTTTTTGCTAAATATTTTTTCTCAGATAGATTTATGTGTGCTTCATATTTATGAACTGCTCCTATATCGTATTTATTAGTCGCAAAGACTTTAGAGAATTGATTCAAAATGTTCTCTAATTGTAATCTATGATCTAACGAAAGATGGTTCAAATATTTTTCAAATTTGTCTGATTCAATGATATGGCAATGTTTTTTTTCTCCTATTATTCTTTTGCTGATATTGTCTTTGTCTTGATGAATTGATAAATTTCGATCTTGAGATAATCTGAATTTTTTTATAGCATCAAGACCTAATATCATATCAAAAGAAAAATCATCATTTTTTATAATTAAAGTTTCTATTTCATCTTCAATATCTCCTATTTTCAATCTCAATTTTGTCTTATATATTGACAGTTGTGTACCACTAACAGTCTTCAACATCTGATTATTTTCCTACAAAGTATGTCGAATATTATTCAATACTTTATGATTAATAATAGTAGCTGAAGCGCCCGTATCGTACACCCCTAAAATATTTTTTTCATTATTTCGGGTAACATTTAGACGAATTAGTGGTACTGAACGGAGTTTTTTTGAATTTTCTAGTTCATGATCATTTGAGTTTTCATTAAAATATATCTCACCCATTTTTAAACCATCTTTCTTATTTCTACACAGACCAATCGGATGATATCTACCAGGTTATCCTAAACTTGCACAAATGGAACAAGGTTTCTTTTCTTCTCTTGGCTGATACTTTTTTTCTACATTAGATATCAGTAAACTTCTCTCCTTCTTCTGTGGTCCTTGTTCATAACGTCGTAGCGTAAATATCAAATCTTCTCTAGTCTTGATTTGTGATCTGATCAACTTTTCTTGAATGGAAATCGGCAAACCAACTCCAATAACATTTATTCTTGTTTGAGTCGGAATTTGGGGATCAGACTGAAGCAATAAACGTTCTTTCTTCAAAACATATTCCACATAAGATCCAGCGATGTATCGAAATGAATAAGCGTATCTTAAAGGATTCCAACTGTCATCCAGAAATGATCTGACGAATGAATTTTTCCACTCGCAGGGACGGGCCGAAACCAAATTTTTGGGGGGGGAAATCCATGGAAAATTTTCCAACTTGACATTGAATTTACAGGAATTCGTTATATATAATTCAGTATAATATTTGTTTCGGTGAAGAACAATTCAAAATAACGAATTTCAACAGAGTGAGGAGTATTTAACTTTTTTTCCATCTACCGAACATTCAATTAAGTGGATTTTATGTAGTTTTTTTTTTCATGAAGAGTATCTTGATGTTGCTTGAAACTTTGAGAAACACTACTTGTTTGTGTCTTCAGTTTTGTAGCTTTTCTTCATTTCGTGGAATCTGGGAGCGAAGGCACGGCTCATTTTCATCAGAGAAAATATTTTTTCTGAAAAATCTATTCTTTTCATGCCGTGGAAGGAGTAAATACTGCGAATAAAGTGATGTGAAATTAACGTTGATTCTTCATTTTATGGAATCGTTTTTTCTGTGAGGACTACTTTGAAGTAAGTTCGAAACTTTGAGACACAGTTTTTGTTTAATTCTTTAATTTAATTCAGTTCCATTATTTGGTGTATTTCAAGCATCATAAAACAAAATATTTTACACAAAAAAGCAGATTCCATAAAATAAAGGAATATACATGATTGAATGTTGGGTAGATGAAAAATTAAAGTTAATTACTTACCACTTTGATGAGATTCAAAATATTGAAACTGCTCCTCCCTAACATAGATCCATTTCACAGAAAAATGGGAACAAAATTTTCAGAAAATATATTTCGTTTGATGAAAAACAAGCATTACTTTTGCTTACAGATTTTATGAAATAAAGAAAAGCAAAATAACTCCCTAGTTTACACAGAAAAAGTGTGTGTCATAAATCAGAATACTTCATAAAAAAAACAGATTCCTGTTTTGGTAGGGAAATGGTTTTGACCTAAATCACTCATATTGAAGAAACCATTTTGAACAAAATTTCCTGATTTGAGTTGGCGATTTCGAACTCTTTTGTGGCGTTTATTGCAATTAGTGTTTGTAATTGATGATATATTTGGTGTTGTGAAAGATTGTTGTTGTGACTTCCGATATTCTGTGGTCACTACCCAAAATTTTCTCTCACACTTGTTTTCCTTCGTGCATTTTCTGTTCATAAATATTTTTAAAATTTTTTATAAGGCACCACATAACTCAAACTTTACTTTGAAACTTTTTTGGTTCATTATTTAAATTTATGTACAGGGTATGCCAAATTGCTTGATTTCGACTGTTTTAGGTACTTCTGGACCAGACGGCCCGATTTTCGTGAATATTTCCCTCCTGTCAAAAACTTCATGTAAATAGAATGCAATTATCGAAAATTACTGGGAATATTTCCCTCCTGTCAAAAACTTCATGTAAGTAGAATGCAATTATCGAAAATTACAGCGGTAATTGCATTGTAGGAAGCGAAAGATCCCCGCGATAATTGCACTGTTCGTATCCATAGCAATTTCATCGTACGTCACTTTGACAAGTTTCACTTAAGTAGAAATTCAATAGAAATGTCTCGTTTTGGTCGTGAATCATTACAAGATATCGAAGGAAAAGTGATTGAAAACGAACCAATAAATACAATAAAGTATAGAAAATACGTCTGGGATCAGTTCATGAGCTTCTGTGGTGAGAAAAACTACATTTTGAATGAAATATTGACGGACTGGGCATTCAATATGCGTAAGCAAAATGGCGAGGAGTACAAAGAATGTACTATAAAGACGATTTGGAATGTAACTGCTAAATTACTGATGGAAAAATATTTCACTCAATATAACATCAACTTCAACCCATTCACTAATATCGAATTCAAAGCAGCCAGAGATGCGAAAAATGCCAAGAGAAAACAACTCCAAGCAAATCTACAAAAGAGAAAGGAGAGTGCAGTTTTTCTCAAGTACGATGAATTTCAAAATATGGTTCGTGGTTGTGACGAAAACACCCCGGATGGTTTGCAGAAGAAATTATTTTTTGTTTTTGCTTTTGAATTAGCTTGGCGTGGTGGTGAAGGTCACAGATGCTTAATTTCCCACAAGAAGAAGAAGAAAATAGCGCAGCTGAAAAAACAGGAAGGATTATTTACAATCCAATGAGCTTCATTGAAATGGCTGATAAGAAATAAAATCAATCCTGACCCGTGCCCAATTCGACTGTACAAAAGATTCCTAGAACGGAGGGTTCGAATAAAAACAGAACGACTCTTTCTCACTGTAAATCCCGCTTGGAAGTTGAACAGAAATTGGTATAAAGATATTCCTGCTGGACGTAATACAGTGAGCAAATGGACTTCCCAACAAGCCAAAGCTGTTGGTTCAAATACAGAGAATATCAAAATAACAAATCATTCGTTACGAGCATCAGCCGTCTCCACACTCGCAAAAAAGGGGGTGGGCAAGCAGCAACTAAGAAAAATCGCGGGACATTCAAATTCTAAATCAATAACGCCATATCTTCAACTGGATGATGATCACCATGAAGAAATAGTAAAAAAAAATGCGTGGTGATGACGTAACACAGGCACAGCATTCACAAACATCGTCCTCTGCTGTTGATGCACCGATAGGTGCATTGTCTAACCGGAACACGTATAATAATTGTGTTTTTCAATGTAGTTCCTGCAACTTTTGATTTAGTTCAATGGGCATACATTTTTTAACCTTAAATGACTATTTTCAATGCATTTTTACGCATGTATGAATCAATAAATACATTGAAACAAGTAAATTCCTGCGTCTCCTTTTTTTTTCAGTTGAAAATAGCTATTGCAAAGACACAAACGCACCTGGCATCAGCTTGACAAGTTGACAGTTCATTCGGGAAATATTCCCCCGAATTACACTCGTGCATCAAAATAACCTGATAATTCTGCATTCCAGCGTGTTGTCTTAGAAAAACTGCATTCGGTCATTTTCATTTTTGAAGAAAAAGCCCTCCACCTTCGGTGTCGGGCTCTTTCTCCAAAAATGAAAATGAACTCATGCAGTTTTTAGACAACACGCTGTCATGCAAAATTATCGGTAATTCTGATGCACTTGTGCAATTACTTCCGATAATTGCATTGTAGAGAGCGAAAGATCCCTGCGATAATTGCACTGCTCGCATCCATAGCAATTTCGGGAAATATTCACCCGAATTACACTCGTGCATCAAAATGACCTGATAATTCTGCATTGAAAAACTGCATTCGGTGTCAGGCTCTTTCTCCAAAAATGAAAATGGACTCATGCAGTTTTTAGACAACACGCTGTCATGCAAAATTATCGGTAATTCTGATGCACTTGTGCAATTACTTCCGAAAACACCAGTAGTAAAAACCGTTTCACGATATCTCAATTTTTTTTATTTTGCAAAAAATGATCTTTTTCGAAAATGTGCCATTACTTTTCTATTTACGAAAATATCTGAACACGATATGAAATTTCTAGAAACGCTTTTCCACCGGAAATAAGAAACTATATTCATTTTTTTACTTCTCGAGGAAAAAAACCATATTTTTATTTCAAATACGAACGCATTTTTATTCATCTTTCATCATAAAAAAATTCAAAGATAAAGAAAATTTGAAATAATGTCTTATTCCAGATGAAAAAATTCTTGTTGAAAGTTTTTATCTTTTTCAGATATTTTCGAAAATGGAGAAGTTATGGCACATCTTCAAAATAGAAAAATTTCAAAATTTTATTACATCTTCGAAACTAATGAAGATATCGTGAAACGGTTTTCACTACTAGTATTTTCACGGAAATCGAGTCCAGGCCTCCCTTCAACGTTTTTACCTATCTAGTCTAGAAGTACCTGAACCAGCCAAAATAAAGCAATTTGGGATACCCTGTGCACTGTACACATATTGTTTATTCGCAAAACTATAACACAATATATGTACGAAGAGCGTACCTAATGATGATTCTGCTTATTTGAAAGTTACAGCTTAAATTTATGATACCAGATGGTTTTTTATGACACAGTCCATGCGACGTAACTGAAAAATTTACAACATGAAAATGTTGGGTTGAATACAATTTATTGCCGGCTATACATATATTGTCAAGTACTGATTGCAAACTTGTTTTTTCTAATTCAGATTCCTTCGTATTTCATAACTCCCTTGGAATGATGTATTTCAACTGCTTTGAAATTTTACCAACTGCTTTGGACTTTCTCCAACTGTTTTGGAATTTTTCCCAATGCTTCAAAATTTTGCCAACTGCTTCGAAATTTTTCCAACTCCCTTGAAAATCTTCCAACTGGTTTGAAAATTTGCCAACTTCGTTCAACATTGGAGGGGGATTGTATTATATCAATAAATTATATGACAACTTACATACAATTTTAAAGGTTATGTCGTTCATGCACATAAAATAATGAATGATTTTAAAAGAATCTATGTTGTTTCTATGGTTTATGCCATTCCGATCCAAACTTAACAACTGTCAGTCTGTCAACGGTCATTGAATTGATTCGAAGTTGTGAGTCGACGCGTAATTTGAATTTCAAAAAGAAATTATGGAAAGAAAGTGGAGCTTCTTCAATCTGCCGAGAAGTGAAGATGAAGCGATGAGGAAGCTACGAGATTGTGGATTAATTCCACAATCTCGTAATTGCCCGACACATCGTAGAAGGGCGATGAAACTGTACGAGGTGGAGGGTGAATTTAGATGCACGAAAAATGGGTGCAATAAATACATTTCGTGCAGAAAAGGAACTTTTTTTGAGGAGTGCAGATTGGAGATGCACGTAGTATTCGCGTAATTCATTTTCTTGTTTGGTAATTTGAATATTCCGTTAAAATATGATTTCATTACAGTGTTATGTATTTCTTCACGGAGGAAATATCTTATGACAGAGTAATACATCATATAAGCGTACTCACGCAATCTTCGGGAAATGAAGAAAGATTGATGAGTTCCAGATGTTTTTTCAAAACAAATATATATACAGGATGTCCCGTAAAGACCACGTCAAACGAAAACGGAATGTAGATCAGAATGTGCTCTACCAGATGTGAAAAAATTTTTCATATGAAAGTCTCACAGTTTTCGAGGTATTTGATGTTTTATGAAAATGTTGAATTTTTACACTTAAAATGCTTTCTCTCTTGCGGAAGCTACAATTGAATACTTTTTGAATCAGTTTTTTCCGTGAATATTGTTGAGTGATTACTTCAATTTATGCAATGAAAAATAACACAAAATTTTATACAGGTATTCTGAAAAAAAAAAATTTTAAATTCATGTTTTGAAAGAAGTGTTTTTTGTACTGAATTCTATCTGACGTGGTGTAAAAAAAAGACACTAGACCTTTTCTGCATATTACATTGAAAATTTGCTCATTTCGTGAGGTTTCCGAAAAGGTAAAATACAGGTGATAACCTTCTTCAGAAAAAAAGATATTTGAATATTTATCGAAAATGGAGCATTCCTGTGAAAAACTGATTTTTTCACCTTTTCCATAAATACTTTCATTTTGCACTTCCTGATGAAAATAATAAATCAACAAATCAATAAAATGTTATTAAGATGCCAATTCACTGAATAAGTTTTTTTATTCCTTTTTCTTTGCCTAAAGAACTCTCGAACATTGATATGATGTGATGCGATTTAATGATTCAAACTTAAGGTACTTAAGGTATCTATGGAAACGTTCATTTTCATCTAGTGCACCTTATTTATGGAAAAGTACGTCTTAATGCTAGAGCAGCATCGAGGCTTTATTCAGAGCGGTACCCCAATCGCCGACATCCGAATTACGAAGTTTTCATCCGGACCCGTAATGCAATTGTCGAAGGAAGAGTTCCTAGGAGTCGTAAAAGTAGTGGGCGGCCTTCGATCGTGGAGGATGATACCATTCTGAATGAAGTCGAAAATAATCCTTCAGTATCAACCAGAATGATAGAGCTCATGACAGGCATTTCAAAAACAAGAGCCCATAGAATCCTGAGGAAACACCAATATCACCCCTACCATATTCAGAGAGTTCAACAACTACTACCCAGAGACTATCAAGCCCGAGTAGAATTTTGTCAACAAATGTTGCTGAAACATACAGAAAATCCCAATTTTTTCAATAATATCCTTTGGACTGATGAGTGTTCCTGTACTCAAAGCGGGTACATCAATCTGCATAATCTTCATAGTTGGAACATCGAGAATCCGCACAATATAAGGCAAGATAGATCCCAATATCGATTTACGGTGAATTTATGGACTGCCATATACGATGGAAAAATATTCGGTCCGACAGAATTGCCGCAATCATTAAACGGCACCAACTATTTGAATTTTCTAAGGAACAGTGTACCCTTACTCTTAAAAGATATACCACTGGAAATGCGATGTAATCTATGGTTTCAACACGACGGGTGCCAAGAACACTACAGTCGTCATGTTAGGGAATATTTAAACCAAACATATCCTCACCGGTGGATCGGAAGGGGCGGTGGAATTTTGTGGCCCCCACATTCACCAGATTTAAATCCTTTGGATTTTTTTTACTGGGGTTTTTTAAAAAATGAAATTTATTCGAATCCCATAAGAGATGAAGCACAACTAAAGTACCGGATTCGTATTTCAGCAGACAAAATAGAGGGGAGAAGTTTGTATGGTTTGAAAAGGTCATTTCTCAATAGATGCAGGGCATGTATTAGCGAAGGAGGTGGTCATTTTGAGCACTTGCTCTAATACGAATCCTGAATTTTTATTATTGATATTTTTATAAAGTTTCTTCACAATACATTTATTGATATTGAAGGTTCTGTGCGTTATTACATTATATCATTGCAATTAATGAATAATTTCACTTTATGAGTATTTTAAGGGCAAACTGACATTTTTCAAGAGAATTATTCAATATGTTACACCAGAATTTGCAAAATGAAAGGACTTGTGGAAAAGTTCACAAAATCAGTTTTTCATAGAAATGCTCCATTTCCGATAAACATTCAAATATCTTTTTTCGTGAAGGAGGTTATCACCTGTATTTTACTTTTTCGGAATCCTCACAAAATGGGCAACTTTTCAAGGTAATATTCAGAAAAGGTCTAGTGTCTTTTTTTTATACCACGTCAGATAGAATTCAGTACAAAAAAAACACTTCCTTCAGAACATGAATTTTAACTTTTTTTTCAGAATCCCTGTATAATATTTTCTGCTATTTTTCATTGCATGAATCGAAGTAATCATTCAACAATATTTACAGAAAAAAACTGATTCGAAAAGTATTTAATTGTAGCTTCCACAAGAGAGGAAGCATCTTGAGTGAAAAAATTCAACATTTTCATAAAACATCAAATATCTCGAAAACTGTGAGACTTTCATATGAAAGATTTTTGCACATCAGGTAGAGCACATTCTCATCTATATTCCGTTTTCGTTTGACGTGGTCTTTACGGGACACCCTGTATATATATTTATATATATATATATATCGGATTAAACTTTATATTTCAAATAAATGATTGAAAATTCCAATGCAACCGTAATTGAAATAACGAATTATTTACATTTGTTGTCCAATTCATAATCAAAAATTTTCTACAGATGATTATTTTGCAGGATATACAATCGATCGAATGGGCATTTTTTTATATACCTTTATTCATTGACTTGAATAATATAAAGGACAACTACTGCAGAGAAATGGTGGTTCACCATTTTTAAACCATAATTGAGAATCTCCCTCCCATAGGAGGTCCAGGATGTATTGTCCAAATAGACGAAAGTCTATTTGGACACAGGAAGTATAACAGGGGAAGGGTTCTCGAAGGTCACTGGGTATTGGGAATGATTGATGCAACAAATGATGAAGTCCGCATGGTCGTAGTGGATGAAAGAAATGCGGAAACTCTGCAGAACGAAATAATGAAATATGTTGCTCCAGGAACCGAAATCCATACTGATTCCTGGAGAGCATATAATGGGCTCTCCTCAATACCGAATTATAATTATGTTCACAGGACTGTAAATCACAGTGACCCAGAACATAGGTTTGTCGGTGAGTGCACACAGTATCAAGCATTTTTTTAATGTTAGATTATGTATTTCTTGTACATTTTAAATGAAAGTTCTGTTTTACACATTAAAATTAAATGTCTTTATTTTGAATGAACTGAAAATTTTGGAATATTTCAGCTGAAGACGGTACTCACACGCAAAAAATAGAGGCGACATGGAGGCCAGCAAAGGATTATTTCCGCGGAAGGAGTCGCTTTTGCGATGACCATTTTGCGGATCGCCTGTGTGAGTACCTATGGAGGAGACATTGCCGGAAAGTAAACAAAGACCCCTTCCAATCGTTGATTGAAGCCATCAATGCCCAATACCCAGTTGTGGAATGAAACTTTCTGCATGATTAAATTTTTTTTTCCTTAATTGTTTAAAACTTTTGAATAAACAAAATGTTAGTTTCATATATGATTTTCTTGAAATATCTTCACCTTTGAACTGAGAAATAATCGAAAATAACCTAATCTGATCTACATGATTAGTTATATAGTCCGAAAATTGGACCATGCTTCACTCGACGCAATTTGCTGCAAATGACATCTAGTAATCCCCCTTAATGATCATGTCGAATTACCAAACACCCTGTATAATAAACATAAAACATAACGTTGACATTTGAATGCATTCAATAAATAGAATAAGGAGAAAAGTCTATACCAATTAGGGATTTTATGGAAACATTAATATTATTCTATGGTTCATAGTCAAATGACCTTCGCGATTGTCGCAAATGTCAGATTCATCTTGTGATAAATGCAATTTTCAAAAAATCATATCTCATGAATTACGAGCTTGCCGGAGTTGAGAGTGGTACCAATCGTTTTATCTTGATAAACTGCATCTATAAAAAAATCATTAACAAAATCGAGCACTGTCCCTAAAACGAATTGCAGCCAGATGGTTTTCCTTTCAGAGTATGAATTGAAGATAATAACTGTAATTCGATGTCTGTCTCTAAAAACAGGTTTATTATTACAAGATTTATAAAACATAACAATGAACTATCTTAGCTAAAAACAGGAATCGGAAATTAAAGCTATTAATCTTCTATATGAAATATAACAATATAAAAACTGATTTAACAAAAGTCAAAGTGAAACATGTCCACTCAAATCCCATCAACGGAATGTGGGGTTTCACTTTCACTTTTACATATAAATACAAAAAAAAGTGTGAAAAAAATTAAGAGAATGTTCATTTCTTCTGGATCAGTTCGCTGGTCCAGACAAGATTCATTCTGTTTCTTGATCATAACTTTTCCACGAAACTTTTTTTCATGTCGTGGGCAACCCTGAAGCTCCGTTTTATAATAAGTGCTGCAAAAAGAGAAGCTGATGTAAAATTACCTTAGACTCTACCATTCAAAACCACCATGAGTTGATATGCTGCTCTCATGATCTGAAAATTGAAACATATTGTAATTAGCAATTACTATGCATTTTCTCAGTACTGAATTTCCATCAGAAAGTTGTTTTCTGATGATTTGAAAATAACTTTTTCAGTCTTATGAAACATTCACGATTGAGACTCATCAGAGATACTTCAAAATATTTTCTTTTCGTAAATGAAGATTCTGAATGCCCCGACGACAAACAGCTCAAGGAAAACCTTGTTCAGCTGAAAAGAAACCACGATTTCGTCAACCTTATAAAACGAATTTGAATATGTTTTTTCCCAAGAAGTTCAAGCGAAAAGACCAGAGGCCAGAGGTACCTAGGGATGATAACCAACTGAATCGAATATATTGGTGGAAAGGGCGAAATAGTTTGCCATTCGGATAAGTTTCAGCTAATGATTTCATCAATACTGCAAATATATGTTGAGGTCGACAGCTTAATATTTTGAAAGTTCTTACATACGTACATGATCTCTCTATATTTTTTTTTCATTCAAGGTTCAAATTTATTTAATAACTTTTCTCAGCAGAATGTGATTGTGTGATAGCTAAGGATAATGTTTATGGAATTAAAGAGGTTTAAATTCTGCAACGATTATATTACGCTTGTGTTTCGAGATAGGTAGTATAAATTATGGGGAATCTGCTACAGAGGGATATACTTCCACAGGTGTCATTATTTATTTTTCTAAATTGAGTCAATCTATCTTACGATTGGGTGGATTCGATATAAATATTAGGTTTGTTCGAGCATCAGTTCGGGGTATCAATTCTCGAGATCACTCGTTCGATGAACATATACGTTCATTTCGAACGAATGCAAAACTTGGAATCATATGGCAAAATATCGAACAATATGTGTTTTCATGATAAATCTCCTAATGATAATGAAACTTTTATGTTATTCGGTCTATGCTTCTGATAATTCTGTCATATTTCATGGTTGAATTACACTTTGGACAATACGTCAAAATAGATTCTTCAGTTTTGGTTCCATTTTAATCAAACATAATTTCATTGTGAATAGCAGATCTACCGAAAAAAAGGAAGAGTGAAGAATGGTATATAAAATAGATCGATCTCTGCTGCATATATTCATATTTTATAATGAAATTTATTCGAATCCCATAAGAGATGAAGCACAACTAAAGTACCGGATTCGTATTTCAGCAGACAAAATAGAGGGGAGAAGTTTGTATGGTTTGAAAAGGTCATTTCTCAATAGATGCAGGGCATGTATTAGCGAAGGAGGTGGTCATTTTGAGCACTTGCTCTAATACGAATCCTGAATTTTTATTATTGATATTTTTATAAAGTTTCTTCACAATACATTTATTGATATTGAAGGTTCTGTGCGTTATTACATTATATCATTGCAATTAATGAATAATTTCACTTTATGAGTATTTTAAGGGCAAACTGACATTTTTCAAGAGAATTATTCAATATGTTACACCAGAATTTGCAAAATGAAAGGACTTGTGGAAAAGTTCACAAAATCAGTTTTTCATAGAAATGCTCCATTTCCGATAAACATTCAAATATCTTTTTTCGTGAAGGAGGTTATCACCTGTATTTTACTTTTTCGGAATCCTCACAAAATGGGCAACTTTTCAAGGTAATATTCAGAAAAGGTCTAGTGTCTTTTTTTTATACCACGTCAGATAGAATTCAGTACAAAAAAAAACACTTCCTTCAGAACATGAATTTTAACTTTTTTTTCAGAATCCCTGTATAATATTTTCTGCTATTTTTCATTGCATGAATCGAAGTAATCATTCAACAATATTTACAGAAAAAAACTGATTCGAAAAGTATTTAATTGTAGCTTCCACAAGAGAGGAAGCATCTTGAGTGAAAAAATTCAACATTTTCATAAAACATCAAATATCTCGAAAACTGTGAGACTTTCATATGAAAGATTTTTGCACATCAGGTAGAGCACATTCTCATCTATATTCCGTTTTCGTTTGACGTGGTCTTTACGGGACACCCTGTATATATATTTATATATATATATATATATATATATATATATATATCGGATTAAACTTTATATTTCAAATAAATGATTGAAAATTCCAATGCAACCGTAATTGAAATAACGAATTATTTACATTTGTTGTCCAATTCATAATCAAAAATTTTCTACAGATGATTATTTTGCAGGATATACAATCGATCGAATGGGCATTTTTTTATATACCTTTATTCATTGACTTGAATAATATAAAGGACAACTACTGCAGAGAAATGGTGGTTCACCATTTTTAAACCATAATTGAGAATCTCCCTCCCATAGGAGGTCCAGGATGTATTGTCCAAATAGACGAAAGTCTATTTGGACACAGGAAGTATAACAGGGGAAGGGTTCTCGAAGGTCACTGGGTATTGGGCATGATTGATGCAACAAATGATGAAGTCCGCATGGTCGTAGTGGATGAAAGAAATGCGGAAACTCTGCAGAACGAAATAATGAAATATGTTGCTCCAGGAACCGAAATCCATACTGATTCCTGGAGAGCATATAATGGGCTCTCCTCAATACCGAATTATAATTATGTTCACAGGACTGTAAATCACAGTGACCCAGAACATAGGTTTGTCGGTGAGTGCACACAGTATCAAGCATTTTTTTAATGTTAGATTATGTATTTCTTGTACATTTTAAATGAAAGTTCTGTTTTACACATTAAAATTAAATGTCTTTATTTTGAATGAACTGAAAATTTTGGAATATTTCAGCTGAAGACGGTACTCACACGCAAAAAATAGAGGCGACATGGAGGCCAGCAAAGGATTATTTCCGCGGAAGGAGTCGCTTTTGCGATGACCATTTTGCGGATCGCCTGTGTGAGTACCTATGGAGGAGACATTGCCGGAAAGTAAACAAAGACCCCTTCCAATCGTTGATTGAAGCCATCAATGCCCAATACCCAGTTGTGGAATGAAACTTTCTGCATGATTAAATTTTTTTTTCCTTAATTGTTTAAAACTTTTGAATAAACAAAATGTTAGTTTCATATATGATTTTCTTGAAATATCTTCACCTTTGAACTGAGAAATAATCGAAAATAACCTAATCTGATCTACATGATTAGTTATATAGTCCGAAAATTGGACCATGCTTCACTCGACGCAATTTGCTGCAAATGACATCTAGTAATCCCCCTTAATGATCATGTCGAATTACCAAACACCCTGTATAATAAACATAAAACATAACGTTGACATTTGAATGCATTCAATAAATAGAATAAGGAGAAAAGTCTATACCAATTAGGGATTTTATGGAAACATTAATATTATTCTATGGTTCATAGTCAAATGACCTTCGCGATTGTCGCAAATGTCAGATTCATCTTGTGATAAATGCAATTTTCAAAAAATCATATCTCATGAATTACGAGCTTGCCGGAGTTGAGAGTGGTACCAATCGTTTTATCTTGATAAACTGCATCTATAAAAAAATCATTAACAAAATCGAGCACTGTCCCTAAAACGAATTGCAGCCAGATGGTTTTCCTTTCAGAGTATGAATTGAAGATAATAACTGTAATTCGATGTCTGTCTCTAAAAACAGGTTTATTATTACAAGATTTATAAAACATAACAATGAACTATCTTAGCTAAAAACAGGAATCGGAAATTAAAGCTATTAATCTTCTATATGAAATATAACAATATAAAAACTGATTTAACAAAAGTCAAAGTGAAACATGTCCACTCAAATCCCATCAACGGAATGTGGGGTTTCACTTTCACTTTTACATATAAATACAAAAAAAAGTGTGAAAAAAATTAAGAGAATGTTCATTTCTTCTGGATCAGTTCGCTGGTCCAGACAAGATTCATTCTGTTTCTTGATCATAACTTTTCCACGAAACTTTTTTTCATGTCGTGGGCAACCCTGAAGCTCCGTTTTATAATAAGTGCTGCAAAAAGAGAAGCTGATGTAAAATTACCTTAGACTCTACCATTCAAAACCACCATGAGTTGATATGCTGCTCTCATGATCTGAAAATTGAAACATATTGTAATTAGCAATTACTATGCATTTTCTCAGTACTGAATTTCCATCAGAAAGTTGTTTTCTGATGATTTGAAAATAACTTTTTCAGTCTTATGAAACATTCACGATTGAGACTCATCAGAGATACTTCAAAATATTTTCTTTTCGTAAATGAAGATTCTGAATGCCCCGACGACAAACAGCTCAAGGAAAACCTTGTTCAGCTGAAAAGAAACCACGATTTCGTCAACCTTATAAAACGAATTTGAATATGTTTTTTCCCAAGAAGTTCAAGCGAAAAGACCAGAGGCCAGAGGTACCTAGGGATGATAACCAACTGAATCGAATATATTGGTGGAAAGGGCGAAATAGTTTGCCATTCGGATAAGTTTCAGCTAATGATTTCATCAATACTGCAAATATATGTTGAGGTCGACAGCTTAATATTTTGAAAGTTCTTACATACGTACATGATCTCTCTATATTTTTTTTTCATTCAAGGTTCAAATTTATTTAATAACTTTTCTCAGCAGAATGTGATTGTGTGATAGCTAAGGATAATGTTTATGGAATTAAAGAGGTTTAAATTCTGCAACGATTATATTACGCTTGTGTTTCGAGATAGGTAGTATAAATTATGGGGAATCTGCTACAGAGGGATATACTTCCACAGGTGTCATTATTTATTTTTCTAAATTGAGTCAATCTATCTTACGATTGGGTGGATTCGATATAAATATTAGGTTTGTTCGAGCATCAGTTCGGGGTATCAATTCTCGAGATCACTCGTTCGATGAACATATACGTTCATTTCGAACGAATGCAAAACTTGGAATCATATGGCAAAATATCGAACAATATGTGTTTTCATGATAAATCTCCTAATGATAATGAAACTTTTATGTTATTCGGTCTATGCTTCTGATAATTCTGTCATATTTCATGGTTGAATTACACTTTGGACAATACGTCAAAATAGATTCTTCAGTTTTGGTTCCATTTTAATCAAACATAATTTCATTGTGAATAGCAGATCTACCGAAAAAAAGGAAGAGTGAAGAATGGTATATAAAATAGATCGATCTCTGCTGCATATATTCATATTTTATAATGAAATTTTACATGACATTCAATAATAATAATATTCATTTCAGCATCAAAAAAATGTACATGCTTCGTCAATAATAACTGAAATAAATTAATTTTTCAGAAATTCATCCAAACTATATAGGTATATTGCATTTTTAACTAAATTTTTTTTTTAATATTTCTTGAATTTTTTCCCTTGGAATTGCTTGATATTATCTGGTTATTTATTGTAGATTTTAGGACCCCAAAAGTCCACTCCTTGTTGTGAGTATTTGCGACTGTGGTATGGTATTGTGAGGTGATGTTGGTTTCGTGTATTGAATGTGTGGAAAATAGCATTGACTGGAAAGTCCCTCAAATATGTATGCACATGGGTTGCCCACTTCAATACATATACTGCTGGTATGGTAAGTATTTTTAATTCATCAAACAAAGGTCCAGAGCTGTCTGTCTGTTTCAGCCTCATTATTGCTCATACTGTCCTCTTCTGGAGAATGAGAAGGTCAGGTTCATTTTTGTTACTTCTTAATTTTATTTACTGCGTTTTTGTCTCTGTATACGTTTTTGCCTTATGTAGACTAGGAAAAGCAAGAGTCCCAGTTTCGATCCTTGAGGAACTCCAGATTTTATGTTTTGTAAGAAAACGAACTACCACTCTACTCTCTCTTATAAATATGGTTGTCATACCATAAATGTCCTGAGTTTCCTTTCCCTTAATTATTTTCATGATGCTCAGGATTCCAAACTACGAAGTTTCATTGAATTCAGTAATTTTATCCCTTTTGGGATTGATTTGTTGAAGAAGTTTAAGTGCTTCATCTGTGACATTAGGTGGCAAGTTCATATTTTCTTCAATTCGATCTATCACTGAGGAAAAATAATTGTTAAAGGTATCAGGATTCAAATTTTCATTTATTTTAGTAGTGTTCTTTCTATTGGTTTCTTTTTTATGGTAGACCATATTGTTTTGGATTTATTTTCAGAATTATTGATAAGCTCTTCATTCAGTTATTTCTTTGTTTTTTCAATATATTTGGCTATTCGCAACATACTGACTTTATTCGATAAGAAACAAGTACATATGGCGCAATGCCATCAAACAAGAGTGGGATATTTTGATAAAATTCTATGATTACTAACACCCCCACTTATCAAAATAAACAGAATATCATGCATTCAGAATACCCAGCATATTCATAAACTTAAAATGTTTTAAATGAGGCAAACCCTTTGTCAGGATGTCAGCAGGCATTTCTGCAGTTGGAATATATTTAATTTTTATTATTCCATCTTCAATGACATTTCTAATATAATGATAACGCACATCTATATGTTTTGACCTGTTATGACACTGTTGACTAGATGCTAATTTTATGGCGCTTTGATTATCACAGTGCAAATTAATTACATTGAAATTTCCTGTAATCTCATGAATTAAATTTCTCAGATAAACAGCCTCTCTAGAAGCTTCTGACATAGCTGCATATTCAGATTCGGTACTTGACAGACTAACTGTCCTTTGTTTGCGACTTTGCCAGGAAATTGCAGACCCTGACATTACAAAACAGAATCCTGTATAGGACTTCCTGTCTAAGGTATCAGATGCCCAATCACTATCTACAAAACCTTGTAAATTCAGAGAATCATTAGAATACTGCAAACAATAGTTTTTAGTAAATTTCAAGTATCTCAATACTCGTTTCGCATAATTATAACAATTCATATTATAACAAGTATTGAATTGGCTGAGATAGCTCACAGCATAGGCTATATCTGGCCTTGTTAAGACTGCCAGATACATCAAACTACCAATGAGTTTTTGATAAGGAACATTAGGTAAACATTCTGTACATTTTTCAATATTCAATCTTGGTTCAATAGGAGTGCTTTGAGGTTTACAATCAGACATCTGGAATTTTTCAATTAATTGTTCAATGTACTGCGTTTGATCAATAGTTATAACATTTTTCTCTTCGTTTACACTTATTCTCATTCCTAGATACTGCCGAACAGTACCCAAATCTTTCAATTTGAACTGTGATGATAATATATTTTTCAATTTTTCAGTTTCTTTATCATTGTTTGAAAAAATCAAGAAATCGTCTACATATAAACCAATGATAATCCTTACATTATCCTTAGTCTTTGCAAACAAGCATGGTTCATATTGACTATTGCTAAAACCTAATTCAAAAAGACATTTCTTTACTCTCTCATACCATGCCAGGGATGACTGCTTTAATCCATAAATAGCACGTTTCAATTTCAAGACATTTTCCCCACCCTTGTTTGCAAAACCTTCAGGTATTGACATGTATATATTCTCTTTCAGAAAACCATTTAGAAAAGCAGTAGTAACATCTAAATGAGTTATGCTCATTTTCATTTTAACACTTAGAGCAAATAATAGTCTTAGAGTGGAATGACGAATTACAGGCGAAAAGGTACGATCATAATCTACACCTGGCTTTTGCGTAAAGCCTTTCGCCACAAGTCTCGCCCGATATCGCACATTATTGTCCATGTCGAACTTTTTCACAAACACTCAGCGGCACTTCACTATAGTTACATCACCAGGGTTTTTCACAAGTTCCCACGCATCATTGTCTTCGAATGATTGCAATTCATCAGCCATGGCACGCCTCCACTGCTCCTTCTCAGGCCCCTCCATAGCCTCCGAGATTGAGATCTCCTCAGATGCTGGAACAGTACTGGATAAACACAAGTTGGTATAGCCAAAACGCTCAGGCTGTTTTCTTTGGCGTTTTGTTTTAACACAAGGCTCTGGCTCTGGAACTGATGTTGTCTGGACCTCTTGCACCTGCATCTCACCTGGTGGAGATTCATGAAGGTGTCTTCACCGTCACCATATACTGAAGAATCTGAAGAGCTGTCATTTTGATCTTCTACCTCTGGAACATAGGATGCCCCCACTGAATCGCTGCTCTTCTCCTCCATGCTTCTCTCTGGTGTTTCTTCACCATGGTGTGCTGTCTTGTCATCTGGTATCCATATGGTTTTGGTGGTTGAGTAAGAATAGCTATGCTAGACTCCGCCACCAAATGATCTGTGAAAATTAACAAGGATTGTATATGTATTTTTTTTCAATAAAGGCGTTTATAATAATAATAATAATATAGCTTCTTCACTGGTTGTTATATCACTTGTCTCGCCTTCCATCACGATGACATCTCTGCTGGTGATGATGGTATTTTTGGTAGGATTATACAATCTATATCCCTTCACATCCTCTCCATATCCAACTAAGATGTGCTGAGTGGCCTTCTTATCCCACTTGAGGCGTTTCTCCTTGGGAACATGTACCATCACCTTGCTTCCAAATAATCTGATGTGACTAAGGTCGGGTTTTGACCCATGCCACAGTTCATAAGGGGTCTTTGGTACTCCTGATACAATGGACCTATTTTTCAAATAAACAGCTGTATTTGCTGCTTCCGCGAAAAATCTTTTGTCCAAATTTGCATCATACAGAAGGCATTTGCCCTTTTCAACCACTGTGCGATTAGCTCTCTCACAGACACCATTTTGTTCAGGTGTATAACTGTTAGTTTTCTGGTGAATAATTCCACATAGTTTCAAAAAATTTTCAAATTCTTTACTACAGTGTTCCAATCCATTATCAGTGTGAAAGATCTTAATTTTCTTCCCTTGTTGGTTTTCTATCATAGATTTAAACTCTTTGAATCTGCTCAAGGCTTCACTTTTCTGTTTGAGAAAATAGATAAAAGTCATTCTGCTATAATTATCTACAAATAGCATGAAATATCTATTTCCGTTAAGGGATTTCACCTCCATAGGTCCACACAAATCACTGTGTATACGATGGCATGTTTCTGTACTTCGTTCACCAACATGAGAGAAAGGCAACCTCATCTGTTTCCCCTCACAACAAGTGGTACATTTTGTTTTTGTAACCTCGAACGAACCATCATATGACAAGCCATCTACGATTTCATTTTTCATTTTGTTCATATCTTGACAATTGATATGAGCTAGCCTTCTGTGCCATAATAGTCCGCTTACTGCAGGAGCTGCCAACATGTAACTCTGCGAATCTAACCTCAATTTGTAAACACCATCAGTTAAATCAGCCATCGCAACTGAAACATTATTTCTGTTATAAATATAACAATGTTTTTCTTTGAATACGACGTTGTTGCCGTTCCTGATGAGCTCGCTAACTGATAACAAGTTCGTTGTCAAACCAGGTACGCATAACACATTTTTGACCGTTATTCGAAATTTCAAATCTGAAACGATTTCTACATCTCCGGAGCAATCAACCGACACCTTTGATTCGTTAGCAACGACGATTTCCGGTAAACACGGCGAAAGATTAATGTTTTCAATCCAATCTTTGTTTACAGTCATATGCGCACTTGCACCACTGTCAACGTACCATTCCGTCTTGTTGAACTTTCCGTTAATGAAAAAAACGTTGAAAACACATTTATTGGCGTTCCTCTTCAATAATGGGCACTGGTTCCGATAATGTCCGCTGCCTTTACATTTATAACAAACGATTTCTTTTGTTATTGAATCTGTAACTGTCATCTTCTTGTTTGACGTAGATGCACCTGGAACTATCACTTTCTTCGGCCTAGTGTTGCCAACATTATTTTTGTTTCTTGCAACGAAGGCAGTACCGCCAACTTCAGAGTTATTGGTGATTTCCATGTCAAGTAATTTTGATTTGATGACGTCAGCAGTTATCGGAATTCCCGAATGTTCTATTGCCATTATCATTGGAGAATAACGATCACACAAACCTGCTAACAATAATGATCCCACCCATTCGTCGGTTATTGTAAATCCTGTGCCATTCAATCTTATAGAAATCAAATGCCGAAATAGGGTTATCTTCCTCGAAAAGCCGGAGTCATCAAACATGGTCTTTAACTTGATCCATAATGCCTTCGAACTTTCGGTATTTTTAATATGCACGTACAAAGCTGGATCAATTGTTAGTATTAACTTTGCCTTGGTTTTGGCATCTTCTGCTGGCTTGACTTCGAAACTGTCCGGTGGTCTGATGTACTTGTCCATTCCATCCAAGACCAGTAAATTTTCAGCCGCAAAACACCACTCATCGTAATTCTCCCTGCCTTTTAATTTCGGCACACTAGCGATATAGTTCGAGTTCATGTTTCCGCGAATCAACAAGCACAATTTATCTATTTCAAAAAAATAACTGATAAACTCGAGAGGCCCATAACCTATTAAAACTCGTTGGCTATTCGCAACATACTGACTTTATTCGATAAGAAACAAGTACATATGGCGCAATGCCATCAAACAAGAGTGGGATATTTTGATACATTTCTATGATTACTAACAATTTTCTTGAAGAAGAATAAGTGCTTCATCTGTGACATTAGGTGGCAAGTTCATATTTTCTTTAATTCGATCTATCACTGAGGAAAAATAATTGTTAAAGGTATCAGGATTCAAATTTTCATTTATTTTATTATTATTATTATTATAACAATGATGAGAGTTTAGGCAGTGCCTATAAACTCAATGAACAAAATATATATAAACACAAAAAAATCCAAAGGGTAATAAAGAAAAATAAAAGTAGTAGAAGTGCTTGAAACAAGTAAAAGATCCCCAAAAATCCACCAAGTGAAAAGTAACTCCACTCATCCACGTAGACGCCAACTGTCATAACTGTTTTTGAATGAGTTCACCGACACTGACTCAACCACAACAGAAGGCAAAGCATTCCACACCCCGAATACGCGGTTCGTCAAAAAGTGTTGTCTTTGCACTGTCTTGAAGTCCTCCTTGCGGAGCTTAAAAGCATGACCACGCAAACGGCTGTCGGTATTCAACGTGAACAAGTTGCGCAGACTAACACCAAACATATCCTTCAGAGCTCTGAAAGTTATTATAAGGTCGCCACGTGTCCTGCGGTCCATAAAAGAAGGTAGGTTCATTATGGAAAGTCTTTCACTATATGACGGGCTTGAGATGCCGTATGGTAAACGCGTTGCACGACGCTGAAGACCTTCCAGTAAAGATAAATCGCGGCACAACGTCGGATGCCAAACAGGGCCAGCGAACTCTATGATAGGCCGCACATAGTTTCGATATAGAGCCGCGCACGTTAGGGGGTCACACCTGCCAAATGCTTTCTGAATCAGAAATAAGGATCTCTTGGCCTTGCCTACCGCATGGAGAATATGATCGGACCAACTCAGATTATCCGTGATTATAACACCCAAGTCACAATGGCTGCTGAATACTGGGATGACACATCCATTGAGAAAATACCTCCGGCGCGGATTGCGGGCACCCATGTGAAGAACGACGCACTTCTCACCGTTGAGCGGCAGCTGCCAGTCCTTACACTACCGTGAAATGGAGTCGATATCATCTTGTACACTAGAGGAGGCACCGACGGGGCTAAATATCTTGGTGTCATCAGCGAACTGCGAACAGTGGGATCTGACATGTCTTGGCAAGTCAGAAACGAAAAGAAGAAACAGAACCGGGCCTAATACCGAGCCCTGAGGTACTCCACTCAAAACGGCTCTCGGCGAAGAGAGAACATCTCCAACACGAACCTGGAGGGAGCGATTCGAAAGAAATGCCTCTATCCACGAGAGGAGGCGGCCACGAATCCCAACATGATCAAGCTTGAAGATGAGACGTCTATGAGGCACACGGTCAAAGGCTCGAGAGAAGTCAAGGTAGATGACATCAACCGGGTTACCTTTGTCAAGGGACGACGACCAGGAGTTGACGCATTCAAGGAGGTTTGTGATGACAGAGCGCCCCGGGAGAAAGCCATGTTGACAATCAGGAATTATGCCTTGAGCAAGCGAGAAGTGGATAACTTCATCCAGAATGATCCTTTCAAAGATCTTCGCAATGACCGGGACTAAGCTGATGGGGCGGTAGTTGTCGGCACAACGCTTATCTCCCTTTTTGAAAATAGGCGTAACACGTGCACTTCGCCAAGAAGAAGGGAGGAAAGAAGTCTCGAATGAGCGGTTAAAGATTAGTGAAAGGGGTAGCGCCAGGGAACGGGCACACTCCTTGAGCAGTTTTGCAGAAAATCCGTCAGTACCAGGAGCAGACTGTATATTCAAGGTAGAAAGCTTGGCCGTCACGATAGACGGAGAGAATGTTACGTCTCTGAGTTCGGCGGATATACGGGGCGAAATTATTGCGGGAGGCTTACCAGATTCTAGTGTGAATGATTCCGAAAAAGAATCGGCCAAAACGTTTGCAGACTCTTCTGGACCTGAGCATAGTCTATTGTTCCGACCATAGACCAATGGAGTATCAACCTTGGTGTTTAATGTAGACCTGATGTATTTGAAGAAACCCTTACGATCACTAGACCGTGTTAGCTTAAGTTCGTAGTCCTTTTTTGCTATAGTAATTACGGAGGAAAGGTAATTCGAGAAACTTCTATGGGCATCATAGTCTCTTTGATCTTTACGACGAATATAGCGCTGCCACAAGGATTTTTTATGACGAATTAGCCGGAGGATATTTGAGTTGATCCACGGTTTAGTCGGAATGAAGGTGATGTTTCTTCTCGATGTACAATTGTCGATAAGCTCATGCAATTTTCCAGAGAAAATGTTCCACATGCGTTCCACGTCAGCTTCCGGCTGCAGGAGGGATACCCAGTCAATTACTTCTACTAAATTATCAAGCTGACGGTAGTTAGTTGTTGTCATAGTTTTCAAGATTTTCTCATAAGTAGAAGGAAAAATGAGCTGCAACTTAGAAGAAAGGATAATATGGTCTGATTTACCCAGAGGTGGATGTTGATCAATGCTCGAAACAATGTCAGGATCGTTGACCAATATCAAATCAAGAAGTGAAGGAGATTGTAGGTTGCGATAGCGGGTCGGAAACTCAACTAATTGAGTGAAATTGTTTTCGCGAATGGTGTCAACAAGAATAGCGGAGGCGGTGTTATAAACTTTTGACGATAAAGGCCAATCTACTTCGGGCATGTTGAAGTCACCTGCCATGTACAGACTTCGTTTGCTCACAGGAAGACTGCCAAAAAGACCAGCAAGTTGAGAATCGGATGGACAAGGGCGAGGTCGGTAGATGCAACCAATGGTGAAACAGCAGGATCCTCCATTGCAAAGATCAATAAACAAACAATCAATTCCTGGCAGATCGGGCTCCGAAGGCTGAAGAGTGAAAGATGCGCAAACGCTATCAGCTACATGAATGCATACTCCACCATGACCAATCGTAGTTGTGCTGTCATGTCTAAAGATGGAATAGCCTGGTAATACTACCAAGCAGTCCGGAATTCCAGGATGGAGCCAGGATTCAGCTACTAGAATGAACGTCGGACGATAGGATCCAACGTAGGCTACCAGTTCATTATATTTGGAGGACAAAGACTGTGCATTCGTGTAGAAGATAGACCACTCACAAAGCGTATTTAGTTTTTTGGCTGTTTAGAAACTGATATTTTAGTGATGGTAGGAGTTCCGGAACGATATTTGATGTCAATATCAGTTTCTCCTGCGTTTATCCTGCGTTTGAGCTCCTCACGTAATGTGCTCAGCTCCCTGACTTGAGTAGGTGTCTTGTCATCCGAAATGCTGAAACTTCGCCATTCAGGTTTATTCCTCATCATTATCTTATTCCTGAGAACCCTGGTAACAATCACAGGGTTGGTAAATGAAATTTTCAAAATTCGGGGACGATTGTTAGATGGTTTGCCAATTCTCATAACCGAAACTCTTTGTGAATTTGCATCAGGAGCCACACAATCAAGTATCCTCGAGACAATTGTAGAATCCTCGCTGAGATCGGTCTCAGGTACACCACGAATCAATACATTGTGGGACCTCCGAAGACGGTCAAGTAGTTCGGATGGTTGTAGGCCCGGACCAGAACTGACACCATCGGAGGCAGTCGATGTTTCGAATCTTGACAGTCTTTCATTAGTTGAGTCGACAACGTCCTTGAGAGACTTGTGGCTCTCAGTCAAGAAATCGATCTTGGAGGAGCAGGAGGCAATAGCTGTTTCATGCTGATCAATAGCTTCAGAATGGGTGGCCAAAGTGGAGTTGTGACGAAATATATCAGATGTATGCATTTCTAGGATAGCTTTACACTCTGTAACATCGGTCTGAAGCGTTTGAAGGTTCGTTTTGATGGAGGATATATCGTTGCACATATCACCTAGTTTTGCCATGATCATATTGAACTGATCAGGACTCATAGGAGTCAACGCGAGCTGTCGGGAATCGACCTGCACCGACAAAGAGGAGGACTTACTGCGAAGAGATCGGCTCTCCATCTTACAGTAACCACACACCCAATTCGTATCAACCAAGTTCAGATCCTCAGGCGATAAGTTGAGACAGTCTAAGTGGAAAGAATTTTTACACCCAGAGCATCTCAAAGAGCGAGTAGAGGAAATTTGCTTTGCACAAACATGACACTTGGCCATTTTAGCTGTGTGAAGTGAAAACAGCAGATAATTATTTCAGGAAGGAATAGGAGGTTACAGAACTTCACTCTCTTGGGCCGATAAGAGAGGCTCATATACAGAAAGGGTGGGCCACGGAAGATAAAAGGTAAGCAACAAAGGTAAGGAATGAGAAATTGAGGAAGGAGAGAATCTGTAGTACAGTGACTGAAAACCGTAAAATCTCGCAACAACGGGAATATCTCCTGTATTCATGCGCTAACCGTCCCACTCCGAGTAAGACCTAACGCACACGAACGATTGTCGGTGACCGACTATTTTGTAGGAGGTTAACGCACACGGACGACAGTCTACGAATAAAACCAAATGTAGCGCGCTCCGACAGTTTTGTAGGTACGACTAAAAGTAGTTCGTGTGCGTTGGTGCATTCACATACGTATTCTGCATTTCGACCGACAAAATTGTAGCTCACCGATTGTCGGTCGTGTGCGTTAGACCTGATTGTCTCAGGTATCGGTATTCGACATTCAACGCAGAGGTGGGAATGGTGGGGTGATCGACGCAATCGAGGTGCGTATTAAATATAAACAAAGGTGAAATGAATTCCCAGGAAAAAACCAATTAAAAAATAAGCCGGAAAATAATCCAAATGGAGGTTTTCACATGAAAATTTCCTACCTTGAATGCACAATATTAGCACTTAAGAAAATTGATAGCGTAAATATAAGTATTCGCACTGAAAAATCTAGTTTTCTGAGGAGCTACTTCCACATACGTGTTAACTCTCTGAATTTTAATTTGACTGATTGATTTTTAGTCGTGTCCTTTCTAGTGGTTTCTTTTTTATGGTAGACCATATTGTTTTTGATTTATTTTCAGAATTATTGATGAGCTCTTCATTCGGTACTTTCTTTGTTTTTTCAATATATTTTCTTAACTCTTCCTTGTACAGCTTGTATTTTTTGAATACTTCTTTTGATTTAGTTACTCCAAAAATTGTGTCAAGTATTTCTAATTTTTTTTTGATGTCTTTAATTTCCTTATTATTTTGTAAAACTTTTACCTGCTTAGGTAAGAATTTCAAGTTTTGCGGTTATGACAACAGTCAGTGATTTTGCAAATTACGAAAAAAGCCATTCCGCAATTATGATTCATACTCGACTTTCGCACATATGAGTCCGAATATTTGGGACGGTCCGTTAAAGTCATGCTAGAACAAACCTATTAATATAGTAACTTGGGTTTAGCACAACTCTCTTTTCATTATGGCCCATATACTCAAAAGTGGGCGAAAAAATCGGAGAATAATTATATAAAGTCATCCAGTTCTTTCGAGTATCGTAAAGAATGCTTATCTTTCCGAGAATGATGCATAAATTAGTTTCTGAACTTTTTCAGAAGTCATAGAGCGAAAACGCTTCATTCATAAAAATATTTTAGACTATGGAATATTATACAGGGTGTTCCAACAAAAAAGTAATCCCCTCTCTAGGATAAATAGAAAACTAAAAAATAATTGGGGTGTGTTCAGTGAAAATTTTCGTAACGCCAAGATGAAGGCGTTGAAGAAAAAAATTATACCCACTTTTTACGATTTTGCCGAAACTACTGGCTACTTTGTAATGAATTTTTGTGCAAATATGTTTCGGAAGCTGATTTATCCAATGGATTTGTTTTTATTATTATGATTATTGTTACATCACAGCGTGGAGCTGAGGCGAAGCCTGTGTTAGTTCAAAACAGAAAATAGATTGATGATGTTTTTCTTTCATAAAGAGCGCTAGTAACACGATACGTACCAAGTAGAATTGAACATAACTTTTTCAATATTAGATTTAGCTGGAAAAATTTCAAGTGAACTTGAAAATACCGTTTTCGGAAAATTTCAATTCGAAAGTTATGAAGTAATAACCGATGTGGTATAAAGTATTGATAAAATTATTAATGTTTATTATCATTAATTAGTAAGTACGATAAAGCTGCTCCACCGTATTTTGACAGAAGGTGTGGTAATTGGTTGAGCAACCATTTTCCGAATGGATGCATCGATGGATTGGTAGAGGACAAGGTATAATATATATAAGTGCAGAAGCTCGGATTCATTGGTCTCCTCGGTCATGCGATTTTAAACCTTGGATTACACAGTTTGGTCGTATCACAAAGAAACAGATTTTTAATTTTTTTGATCCACTAGTTTACTACCACAGTTGAAATAGCAGATGAAATATTTGTCTTCGATCTCTCAAATAATTCAAAATTTTGAATTAATGAAAATCAAAATCCTCATGTGGTTTTAAACATGATAATTTTGATATAATTCAACTAAAAAATGAAGTAACTGTTCTATGCGGAAAGGATTATAATAGAAACTTGCACAGGACCTTATGAAATATAAACTTTTTTCACCAGACTGTCTCAAATTTTTGTACGTCTTCAAAGAATTATGTTTAATTGTTGTTTTGACAGGGACAACTGCTTCTACAAAAAAAAGGTTCTCTTCGCTGAGGATTTGTCTTGGATTTAGAAATTCAGATCATTAGTTATAGCATTTGTCTCTGATGTATTTAAAAATCATTCACACCTCCGAAGGAAAGGAATGTCTCAAGATCGTCCTTGGACCCTTTCGGTTCATAGGTTCCATGGATAAAATTTTGAATATTTCAAACCTTAATATTTTTTCGTATGAGGATGCCACAGTGCTGACATAAGCCCAACTAGCAAAATAGTCCTTTAATTTTTTTCTCATACGACAATTCGGCCTTTTATTGTTGTAATATTGTCCCACGAATACTTTTTAGTCATGTAAGTATTCTAATGGGAACCGCTTAGTTGTGACTATTCTCACAACAAAATTATAGGACACTTATAAAACCTTTTCGCAGGTTGCTCTATGAACGTCTCCAATAGGAGTGTCTTATATGTGTATGTTGGGAATTCTTCATAGGAATTATTCAACAATAACTTTGTTTGTCAACATGTCTACTCACAAAAGTTGTTGGAAAAAAATAATACAAAGTGGATATTTTCTTTTCGGCGAAAAGCGTCTTCCTGTTATGAAAAAATATTACGTTCGGTAGAAGAAAAAACCTGCTATACTTCTGATACAGCAGAACTTAATATATCCAATACAGAAAGTGAGGTATGTAGGAATGAGGCTCCTGAAGTATGTGCTGAGATCAATGCTAGTGAAGAGGAACCAAGGATAAAATGGCTTACAGAGCTAGATAACAAAGAGGAAATTGACAATTTTTCTAAAGTCTAAGAAGATGCCGAATTCCGAAAAGAACTAAGGTCATGGGCAGTTTATTTTGAAGTCAGTCATTCCGCACTGAGATCTCTATTCTATATTATCAATGAGAGTTTGCCAGGAATTGTTCCTCGAGATCCCAGAACTCTTTTAAAGAACAAACAATTGCATTAACAAGAGTAGGGACTGGAAATTATTGGCATAATGGCCTCAAATTTTCTCTGAGGCAAATTTGTAAAGGAATGGTGAATGTCCCCAATACACTTTCATTGAATATCAATATGGACGGCTCACCAATATATGAAAGCAGCAAAGTCGAGTTTTGGCCAATACTTTTTAATATTCCTGAATTACCGTCTGTCAAACCTATGACCATTAGCCAGGGAAAATCAAGCGATTTGTTTGCTTTCTTATTTCGTTTTGTGGAAGAATGCAAAACTATTTTTTCACAGGGTCTCATTGTCAATGAGACAAAAATTGTCGTTGAACTACAATGTTTCGTGTGCGACTCGCCAGCCAGAGCATTCATAAAAGGTATTATTCTGTTTTCATGTGTGCAATATATGCATTTATAATATATTAACTTTTGTTTCAGGTGTAACCAATTTCAATGGAAAACATGGCTGTTTGAAATGCACGACATTTCAAAATTTTTGGTGCAATGTAAAATGCCCTCTGAAATTCATAGAGCCGTACGTGGATTAGATGAACTGTGTCATTGGAAGGGTTCAGAATATCATACTTTCTTACATTATTTGGGAATAGTTACCCTAAGATGTGTGTCAACACTTTCTAAAAATATTTTGTGCTGTTACCATATGTTCTTCAAATTTTCACAACAATTTGCTAGATTCAGCTGAAGTTTTACTCCTTGATTACGTGTAATATTATGGTGATATTTATGGAGAGGACTTTATTACCAGCAACGTTCACAATTTGACCCACCTAGTAGACAAAGTGAGAAAGTTTGGACCGTTGTCAACTTTCAATACTTATCCATTTGAAAATAGACTTTATTTAATAAAAAATCAGTTGAGAAATGAAAATTTGCCATTAGCTCAGGTTGCAAAAAGAATGAGTGAAATAGTGGAGTGCGAAGTCGACTCCATAAATGTTACAAAATCATTTCCTATTTTGAAAAGAGATAATAATCTGAAACTTTTTCCAAACTAGAATTAAATGGGTTCTGACTATCTTCAGATTTTCCAAATAAATGGTTTTCCACTGAAGATTAGAAGATTGTTGCTATGGAATTTGCTGTTCCAGAAAATGACTCACTGTATGTTAAAGGAGCTCCTATTGAATATCTAGAAAATTTATTTAACACTCCAAAATTATATCAAATAAGTAGCATTAAATGCAAAATGGTTATGGTGAATCACAAAAATGAAACTATTTTCATTTCTTTAACACACACTTTATAAACAAATTAATCTGTGGCTTCTATAAATAAAAACTTTGGTTGTTCTCTATAATATAAGAATAAATTATTTAGAGTAAAAATTATCTGGGATAGCAGTCTATTTCAATGAGTGTATTATTTTTTCCTTCACTTTCTCAAGCTTTCAGGATTTATTTATCCCTTCTTCAGGAGATCTACAAAAATTAATTATATAAATTGATTAGGTACAATAAAAAACTCATCTTACAAAATTTAAGTATCTGAATATAGATCTTGTATAGATATATACGTTTTAGAACAGATTGTGATTAAATTAAGCATTTGAGAAACTTTCAGAATGTGATTGAATCGTGACATCCTGGATTGGATGATATACCATAGAATTTGTTGAAAAATTAATAACATGCTATATCTTGATAAAGGGTCATTGAAATAGACTGCTATATAATAATTTTTTCCTATTTGATCCAGTCAACTAACCTATTTCATAAATAAATTGTTTATATATTTATATCACTTCTTTGCTTATATTTTCTTGTGTCCCGTCACATTCATCTCATCAAGTCCAGATGCAGCCTATGAAAAAAATCGCATCAATTATTGTTTTCAGCGAGCACAAGTATCCAAAACAAACCTGATGAATATTTTGAATTGATTTTTGGCGTCGTTTTTCCCTGGAGCATCGAGTTTGTACCGTTGTATTTCTACGGGATGAATGCCATATCACATTTTGTAGGAATTCTTCACATTCTTTCAAGGCGAAACTCATTATCGGAAAATTGTTTTGAGGTTTTAAAGAACATATTTATGACATTTTTGAAAGTCTTGAAAGGAATTTTTTCTCTATTTATATCTCTGGAGCCTCCTGCCCAGAAACATAGTGTCATGAATCTTCTTGAAAATAATAGCTCTATCAATATGTATCAGGCATCGACGCCATTTCCATTGCCCCTTCTGCCGAGCACATTGCTCAATTTCTTTATATGATTTTTCATTTCAATATTATCTTTCAAAGTTTTTTCAAGTCTTTTGAGATCTTCTAAACTATCTAAACTGATATGCTGTGAACTTTTGCTTTACAGACACAATTTTCCTGTTTTTTCTAAATATGGTCTAGGGCTGCTTTTAGAGGTGCTAATTTTTCAAAAATTGTTAGGCTATATGTTTCATTTGTTTGAATTTGTTCTGAAATAGCAGCTTGGTTGAATAATATAGCATCTAATTTACTATCATCTAAGTGTATTGGGGTGGTCATATCAAGTAAGTGTGATTCATTATTAGAGTTGAGAATCTCCAAATTAATATTTGACCTTCTTCAGATACTGTTACTGAAGTTAATAATTTTGCTTGCCTCCTACAAAACAAAGAAATATTAATTTGGATGATATTCAAATTTGGAATCCCTATACATATATTTAGGAATTTGAAAGGGATTAATGATAATAAATAGGAAAAAAAATAAAACTTGACAACTTTCAGAATATAAACTCAACACTTCATTATACATCAGGAAATTTAGTAGGCGCTCTTAACAAAATCTGTCAGTGATATTTCTACACATTTCAAATGAACCCTCATAATCAAGAGCTTTGGTAAACATGCGAAGAGAATTTAGAATGTAAGTTCAAAGAATAATTTGTATTCTGCTGAATTTCTAAAAAATTGCTCAACATGAAACATAGAGGGAGAAAAAACTGGGAGAGTCGATACATTTCATTACCAAAATTCATTTTTTGAGTTGTTCGTACTACAATAAAACTTCGAAATGAGTTCCTCCAGCTTGAATTCAAGCTCTTTTTCCTCATCATTATTGCTTAGTTTCATTTGCAATCATAGCAATTATGAGATTTTGAATGATTTTCACTGAAGATCTCTGAACAAATATGAATTATTATACCTAACCCCTTATCAAGTCTTCCAATAAAATTTTTTCCGCATGTTTACAACCCCCTTGTTGAAGATATTTATTACATATACTCACCAGGCAAACTTTCGCTAACTGATTATAATCGCTGTTCCGATTTCGATCAGTTGCGACCGGAACTCTTAGTCTCTTTTCATTTGCGACTTTTCAAGGAATGATTCTTCTTGCTCAGTTTCTTCTTGATCCGACATTATATCCAATTCTTCTTCGGCAATTTCATAAGTCAATAGGTGGTTCCTTTTCAATTTGCAGGGCATAGAAAACCAATTAGAATTGGTTACCGCATCTGCTATTTTCATAAGCCTTTCTGCTTTTAACTTCGGCCACGATAATTTTTCTGCACTTTCCCATGCAGAAGGAACAATGGTCCATTCCCTTCTGCCCTTTTCAACCGTTTCCACTATTTTGAACATTATTCCGATTAAAATTACGTTTTTCTAAGTAAATGCAATAAAGACACAGGTGGACAACTCGGCGTAACCGCGTAAATGACTATATTAGAACTCTTGAAAATTGAGGTTATATGATTTGGTTAGGGGTTGTCCTATAAGAGTTTTCTTCGCAACACAATAATGACTAATTGTTTGTATCAGCGTCGTGTAATAAATGGGTAATTATATCGAGAAATCTGCTGAAATAATCGGAAACGTTGAATTTTCTAGATCGTTCCTTTGGGAACAAAGAACAAGAACACATGGCCATCGAACGGCCAAATAGGTGCCTGAAATCTGAGAATCCCTATGTTGGGATACAGTATGTGGCATATTTATGGAAAGTTTAGAATGATAAGACGGGCGAAAATTAGACCACTCACGGTGACAAAAACCTGATGGTGTAAGTGGTTCGGCGCCAAAAGGTTGAACACGTGCAAGTAGTTTGGGATATTCAGGATTGTTAAAAATCAAGTAGAGTATTGATTGATAGTTTTCAGGTTCGGGATAAGTTCGTGACATTGAACATAACAGAAAACGCAGATCTTTGGGTTGTGGGGTAGGAAACCCAAAGATCCCATAGATGTAGTAATTAGTTAATAGGAGGGTAAAAAGAAGATTTTCCTTGGAAGGAGGCAATTTTTTGAATTAGGTACGCCCAAAAAGTGGGGAAAAAATTCACATTCAGTATTACGAAGATCGAAATAAGTTAGTTCGTCCGGAAGATAAGAACATAAAGGTTCTTCGACGTACTCGCGAATTTCGGTTTGCTCGGTTAATTTTTGGGGGTGAAATAGGAAATTTCACAGTTAGTTTTAAGTCTCAAGCGGAGACTTGTAGATTTCGTGTGAGTAATAAGTAAAGTAAAGTCTTAAAGGAAGACGTGTTTTGCATTAAGCTATTCCGGGTATAGTAGTGAAAGAGGTTTAATTAGAGTAGAATTTTGTAATTCGAAATCACGTACTCGTTGGAATATCGCGAACCGAAACGGAAGTGCGTGTAGAGAAAACGGTGTACGGAAATAGGGCAAAGAGAAAGGATCACTTTGTGGAGTTAGTATAGGAAAGCAGATTATAGGAAAAAGGCAGAGTAAAAAAAGGTCAGATTTTTCCGTTTGCATGAGAAATTTTGAGCTGCAAGTTGTGAGCAGTCCAGAGTCCTAAATCCTCCCAAGAATAAGTTTTTTTTGTTAATTTTAGGGATAATTGTAAAGTAGGAAAACAGTTGTTGAAAGACTCGATTTTAACTAATTTTTTTACTTTTTTTGTTATTATATTATCAAAAACTAATAAGATTCGTTTCATTTTGATCACTAGAGAATCCCCTGGAAAAATTATCCAACACATAAAGACTCGTTCTTCGTGCAACGAGCCGATACTCACAAATTATATATTTTTTTTAACATCTCTAAAAATTAATGATAATCCACCTTTTAATCGAAGGAAAGCCGCTCTTCCAGAGATTCCAATAAAAAAGTGCCAGATTATATCAGAGTCGTATAAGACAATTGATGATCAATAGGGTGTTGGGCACGTTGCATAATCAAACAAATTGGTTTTTTTGAGGTGGAATAAAGGTGAATGAAAATATCATTTGAAAATCAAGCAGATTAGTTGTCCAGTGATGTATTCAGAGGATTTTTGGTCGAATTATGGCATCAAGACAATAATTAATAATAATATCATATCAAACATTCCATCAGAAAATCAATGTCTCTGCATAAGCTCACTTAGGACATTTTCCCACAAAGTATCCAGGTATGATGGCTGAACCTGTTTTGCAGTTGTTCCTCATTACTGGAATGTGTCATCCTGAATTATAACCAAATCATTGATATTGTCTCAAACGTGCGAACCGGCTAACTAATTTATTTTTTCAATGATATAATTTTGATTTCTCAAATTAAGATAGCTTGGGAAAGAAATAAAGATATTACCTATGTCAAATGTTACGAAGACGTCTTGATGTGATCATAAATGATGTCTTATGTTTATTTCGAAAGTAGGAATGAAATAGGTTTATGTATATCACGTCTTTTTTCACAATACATACATGTATAAATTATGGGGATATTCTATTTTCAGTTTCGATTTTTCTGAAAGCTAGATTCCGACTCATGTTTTAGCGAAACGGATTCAATTTGAGGAAAATATATATATATATATATATATATATATATATATATATATATATACAGGTTCTTAATTTATTGGGAATAGCAGCAGTTGAATCAAATAATACTCTTTTTTCTTCACTCGAGCTTTCGAGACATTTATTGTCCCTTCATCAGGAGAACTGAATAAATACAATTGATAAACATAAAGACAAGGTTACAAGGATCTTACTCACGAATTTGAGGTTGAATTTCAAAGATGTAGTTGCATGAAAGATTAGAATGATGGGATTAATTTACAGAGATCAAAAGTGAATTGAATTTTGAAGTTGATGAAATTTCAATATGTCATTATGAAAGAAAATTATCTGAAATAATCAAATCACAAAAATTAAAAGGGTATTATTCTATGTAATGATTCAACTGCTGCTATTCCCAATAAATTAAGAACCTGTATCTAAATAGTCAGCAATAATACCTTCAACATATATATATATATATATATATATATATATATATATATATATAAATGAATTTCAAGGCTATTCGACTAGATTTATTGGTAGGGCGAAATGAAGGTCAATTCGTTCTCAAACTCTATATTTCGTCCCCAGTTTGGGACATCTTCAGGAGTAACTATAAGTAAAAAGGATGTTTTTATAATATATCCTCAAGGTAACATCTCAGGACTTACGAAGCTATGACATATAAGTGGTGAATCAAAAAACGAGAAGGATCTCAATGTTCCCATATCATTGGAACATCAAGTCGTCATAAGTTAAAAAATATCAAAATTATATATCGGTTTAGCAATCAGGATTAGAAAATTCGTGCTGGAAAACTACGTCGTAATATTAATTTGAAGGTTAATCTATGGTCCATGAATGTCATCGGTGAGAAATTCTTCTTCTTATATGTAGTCCTTTGGGTGAGTTCACATGAAAACATACATTGAACAAATTTCAAAATCAAATAACATAAAACCAAACAAAACAAAACATCTTGTCCAATCTTCATTCCAATCCAAGTGAAAGCTTCAAGAGCACCTGCCAGCTGTCAGACAGACGGCGTCGAGGCAGGGGCGGCATTGAATGTTTTTTTGTCACAGGTAAGTAAGAAACTGTATATATTGCTCAAGTTTCTGGTGTCTGATCTATCATTCATCGTATTATTCTCATTGATATAGCACATTTCTAAGAAGGTGCGTTTGTTGTAGTCGAGGTTGTAGTTTTTTTCTTGATCAAGAATTTCAACATTTTCATAATCCATTTGATGGTCGGTGGAGTTTACGTGTCTTGCAAGTGCACACCACTCAGGTCTCAATCTAGAATCACTTCTGTGGAGTGTTATCCTCCTTACTAAGGACTGAGAAGTATGTCCAACATAGGATAAGGTGCAATGTCTACAGTTGACTCTGTAGACAATGTTCTTCAGTTTGTTCTTGTTTATTCTATCCTGAGGCGTCTTGAAAAACCGTCTGTTCGTTACTATGTTGTATTTACCTATTTTCACATTCACATGTGGTCTCAACAATTTTAATAGTTCTGGTGTTAGGTTTCTGATATAAGGTAATGAGCCAAACCTGATTGAAGCCTCTGGGTCTTGGTTTTCTTCTTCTCGTTCTTCTCTTCTTGGATAGTGGTCTGTGTTTAGTAGGCTCTGTAGAAGTCTGTTAGGGTAGCTATTGTCAGCTAGCATATTCTTGAGTCTGGCAATTGCTGGTTTTTTAAAGGTGTCATGCGTTATCTCTAAGATTCTTTTCTTCAGGCCTAGAATAGTAGTTTTCCAGCACTAATTTTCTAATCCTGATTCCTAAACCGATATATAATTTTGATATTTTTTAACTTATGACGACTTGATGTTCCAATGATATTGGAACATTGAGATCCTTCTCGTTTTTTGATTCACCACTGATATGTCATAGCTTCGTAAGTCCTGAGATGTTACCTTGAGGATATATTATAAAAACATCCTTTTTACTTATAGTTACTCCTGAAGATGTCCCAAACTGGGGACGAAATATAGAGTTTGAGAACGAATTGACCTTCATTTCGCCCTACCAATAAATCTAGTCGAATAGCCTTGAAATTCATTTATACCTTTAAGACTATTACTTCAATACAAATATATATATATATATATATATATATATATATATATATATATATATATACAGGGTGTTTCACGAATGATTGTACAGGCTTTCAGAGCAGATGCAGGCCATTTTGGTGAGTCTCAATCAGTGTTATAAATATGTCCTAACAATATTCGTTTAAGAGATACAGGATGTTTCATGTATTTTCACAGAAATTTTCTATAGGCATAACTCTTTAACGCCTGCATGGATCTTCATGAAAATTTCAGGGAATGTGTATGGGCCAATGGCAAATATTCACACATAATGGCTTTCTGATAGCGCAGGCCCGGACTGAGAAAATGATTTTCTTTATTCCACATCTTATAAAACACCCTGTACATCAAATTTTTTTAAAGCAAAATTATCCTCAGATTCTACAATAAATACTCTTCCAAACAAGCCTATCAGGATCAATGGCACACTTCGCATCATCATATTATGAGCCATTGATTATTTGGAATTTTCAATTTATAGTAAACACGGACCTGTAAATCTCCGAATAATGAATTGATTCATAATTAAATCGATTGAAAGCATTAGTAACATTACTTAGGTATTGTACTGCATCTCATTTCATCCAATACATGAATTTGGGGGACATACTCATCTTCGAATTATTATACTTTGAAAATTCTTTCTTCGAATAAGTGAAACACGGATGCATGGCAGCAACATCGAATATTTCTAAAAAAATTTAATTTAATCGAAAACTTGATATAACATTGAACATTTAATTGTACTATCATAAAATGTACTTAAGAAAAAAATGTGAAATGTATCTTATGAACATGTTGTGTTGAATTGAAAAAAATGGACAATAAATAAGAAACAAATTATAACTTGTTCTCGAAAATACCCCCTCTTTCTTCTAAACATTTTCTAGCTCCTGTTATCAAATGAACTACAGCTTTTTTCAGAATTTCTGGTCTGTTTCGTATAGCTTCACATGCAGCTTGAATACGATTAATCAAATGTTTCCTGTCTACGATTACTTCGGAGTAAACTTCATTTTTCAAGTGTCCCCAAAGAAAATAATCCATGCATGTAAGATCAGGGGATCTTGCAGGCCAATTATGAGGTCCCCTCTACCAAACCAATGTCCCGGATGAACTGCATTCAAATGCGCTACAATTTCACGGGTGAAATGTGCTGGAGCTCCATCATGTTGGAAGTACATTCCTCTTGGAACATTGCTTCCATCATTCAAGAGCCCTGGCAAAGACTCTACTAGAAATTGTAAATATGTCGATCCATTCAGCCGGTGTGGAAGAATATATGTTCCAATTAAGCGATTATTGTAAATTCCACACCAAATATTTACTGAAAAACGATGTTGAGACTTGCGTTTCCTAGTCCCCCTAGGATTTTCTCTGGACCAAATATGTGATTTGCGGAAATTCAAAATGCCATCTTTTGTAAATGTCGCTTCATCAGTAAAAAGCGTTCTGAAGATAGCTCGTTGGTTCCGCGAAATCCATCTGCAAAATCGCATCCTCGGTAGTTCATCGCCTGGCTCCAAGGTTTGGACGGATTGTATATGAAATGGATGCCACTTTTCACGGTGCAGAACTCGCCAGACCTGACAATGTGGCAAACCTAAAACTAAACCAAGACGCCTAGTGCTGGTTGAGGGATTTTCTCGGACTGCTTCTATTATCTCTTCATGGTTTACCATCGAATTGGCTCTTTCTCGTTTACTTACTGACGGAAAGTGTCGAGTTTCACGAAGTGACCGATTAACATGTTCGAATGTTTGGTGGTTAGGAATTCGACGATCCGGATATAGCCTTCGATATTCCCTAGCAGCTTCACGACCATTGCACTTACAAAATCCATAAGCTATCAACATATCAGTATATTCGGCGTTCGTGAATGATGGCATTTCGATAAATCTCGTATTGAAAATTTATGAAAACACAACAATCTACCACTTTTCTATTTCAACAATTACCTGACAATTGTCTGAAACATCAAAATTTTTATCAGAAGCCCCTTAGATTTTGAAATGGGTTGAATTCAGAATGAACGAATTTCTTCTGTGATCTTCCACATAGCATTGAGAATAAATGTGACTTCTCACATGGTAAAATAATATTGGTACCAGAAAGAAAGGCTTATGAAAGCTGTCAAAAAGAAATAGGAACTTTTCGAGAACAAATCACGTACGAAAATTGATAGAGGAAGGGGTGTGAAAGAATTTCTTTCCGTGAGTGTAAATAAGATGTCTAAATTTATTTCGTTTTGTGTGTGTGTTTGTGTCTGATTTCAGTCAGTTATTAATTTTTTCAAATAATATTTATTTTTTCCCTTTGGTATGTTCGCGCCCCCTAGGAGGGTGCACCCCACAGGTTGAGAAACGCTGCCTTAAGTCATGATACTGGGAAATAAAATTTATTCGATATGAATTAACACATTATTGGGAGATTTACTGGTCCGTGTTTACTATAAATTGAAAATTCCAAATATTCAATGGCTCATAATATGATGATGCGAAGTGTGCCATTGATCATTATAGGCTTGTTTAAAAGAGTATTTATTGTAGAATCTGAGGATAATTTTGCTTTTCAAAAATTTGATGTACAGGGTGTTTTATAAGATGTGGAATAAAGAAAATCATTTTCTCAGTCCGGGCCTGCGCTATCAGGAAGCCATTATGTGTGAACATTTGCCAATGGCCCTTTCACATTCCCTGAAATTTTCATGAAGATCCACGCAGGCGTTCAAGAGTTATGCCCATTGAAAATTTCTGTGAAAATACATAAAACATCCTGTATCTCTTAAACGAATATTGTTAGGACATATTTCTAACACTGATTCAGAATCACCAAAATGTCCTGCATCTACCCTGAAAGCCTGTACAATCATTCGTGAAACACCCTGTATATATATAGGGGAATCGTATTTCCAATATATACATATAATCTGTAAACGTTAACTGAATAAATATTTTGCACAAAAAAACTCGAAAATTCGACTTCATTAAAAAAATACCACTTATTTTATTTTGATAATAAAATAATATCTCGCATAAAAGCTAACGGTCTCCACAAACTGGCTTAGTTATAGAGAACTCTTTTTTTTCATGGATATAATTTCCCAACAACCAGCAATCAGTGATGAGCATAAAGTGTGTTGAGTGTTATTAAGTTATATTTGAAATGTCTTGAATTATATTAACATTTGCCTCGTGCGAAATATTCATTTATTTTCACTACTCACCATCTTCATGACTACCTAATCATATCAATATATTTAATCTCTTTGAATACGGGCCTGTTATTCTTGGCGGCAAAAGATCTCATAGGTTGTATAAGTATTCGATAGAAGTACCTTACTCAACCAATAAGTTATATAAAAGTTCCATCTGTCATCAGAAGATTATATTGAAAAGGCGATATTTTAAAAACACCAAAGAGACGTATCATCAACCGCCATGTTGAAACAAAAGAATGAAATGTATGAAAATTTTTTATTCTGACTGAAATATGGGTTTTGAACTTTTTTCATAAAATCATCGATGAAGTATTGAATATTAGGGCACATTGAGGGCAACAAGAACAAAAATTAACAGAAACCTTTTTTTTTGAATCAATTTTTTTTAATATTGTTCTTTCGTGAAGCCCATTTAGTATCACATATGCCATCTATTTCACAGTAAAACTAATTTGCCATGTGATATATGTTCTGAATTTCGAGATATTACATTTACAGAGATCCATATATATCTGCTTCAACAAAGGTTCATCGATCATCACATGAAAAATGTAAACATATATCCATCCAGAAATTATTGTTAGTTAGTCCATATACAACCGGTTTATTAATGTCACCAAAATCGCAAAATAGTGTTATTCTTGACCGAAAAATGATTAGGAATGAATGGTGTTCACGCCAGCCAAGTGAACGAAAAATAATTTCATAAAATTTAATAATGTTTCATTGTTTCCTTTCATGATTCTGTAATCGAAAATAAATTAATTCGTCCGCTCGAATCCAAATTCGTAATATGTACCATATGCCATCAGGTGTAGGTTTTCTTGAGTCGAAGCATATTTCATTTCTATCAACATATTTTTATTCATTCTCCGTCAGCAAGAGAGAAAATTCGACTCACGAAGCATCTGCTACCATTTTCAACGAGTTTATTTCGTTTCCGATAATTTTGATTTAATTCAAAGTTTCTATATTCATAACACAAAGTTTTCATATACCTATTTCAATCTCGCGATCTCAATCCGAGAACATCAAATTGCAATTTAGCGCAACATTTGGACAATTCAAAAACTTGTGAATTTTCACTACCAACGGTCACAAGGATAAGTGAAGAAGTCTTTTCTCAGCACGACAGCTTCAGGATCAGACGCCCTGCCCTGTGTTCCGTTGTTGAGCTCAATCAATCTGTTCATTGTGGTGGTCAATACATCAAGATCTTTAGCAACTACCCTCTGCTGGAGAAGGTAAGATTTTATTATTTTCGACTTGTTCATTTATCCACTTCGTATTGTGTTGGGACATTGTGTCCTAATTTTAATTCTACAAACTACAGTCCACTAGCTCATCAATTTCGTTCAATTTTGATCAATTTCAAACTTCTTAGTATTCTGGATATTTCAACTATTCTGAATCCATCTAATTTTCACATTCTTGAACCAACCCCAACAAATGGTTGTGTAAACGTCATACATTTGTCTGTCATATAGTGGAACGTATGTTCATTCATAGGACAAGTATGCGAACATGAAATATAGATTTAAGTGTTTTATTAAATGTCGAATAAGAGTTCGCTAAACGTTTCTACATCAATCCTGTAACTGTCCCAAAGCGCACTACCAGACTGAATGATACAACTAAAGTGTTGTATATACTTGCCCATTTTGTTTGAATAAGTGTTGTATGAAATGAAAATGTTTACAGGACTTCGACTTGTCGTATAAAAAAGTACAGAAAACGTTTACAGAATTCTTATGGGACATTGCTAGCTGGGAAGGTAAGCAATTCATCTGTTTCTCCTGACAGAGTGCTCAAAATTTGGTCTTGGGGAGGAGAATTCTACTTGAAATGAAAAGTGTGGATGAAGGGTCAATCCTTCAACATAATGAATTAATTTTTATCAGAAACTATCATCTGAATTCTAGAGGAGCACTTATCTTTATAGTTAGGTCCTCTGTGGTATTTCAAATTTTGTTTTCATTAATCGAATAAATCGAAAAAAATGAAATAAATAAGTTCGAGAAATATAAAAAAAATAAACTTTCACTTCAACGAGGTAAGAAAGGAGAGGAGGGTGCTGATTGCTGATTTCTCATAAAACGCTCTCCTGGGACGCACGTCACTGCCTCCTAAAGTGCTTTTCATTGATTATTATTTACATATACTCATGAGTTTCTTCGATACTCACCTGAATAATCAATGGTCTATTGATCGAGAAGTTGAATGCCTTAATTTCTGCATTTTTCTGACTACGCATTAACATGAAAATCAACATTTTTTTGTTCAGCTCATTCCATTCATACCATTCCACTTTTGTCAAGTTTTTTGAAAACTCTGCAAACTGCAAAATGAACTTTTTATATAAAGCTGTTTATCATAATGTATCATAATGTTTTTTAGAAAATCAAACACTTTGAGTGTGATACCATTTATTTCCACATTCATGTTAAAAACCATCTTACAAATTACGGGGACATGTTTGGAGTGAAAAATACAAAACTATAGGTAGTCTGTTCCATTATAAGAAATAGCGAGGTAAACACTTTGGCGCATAAGGAGGAGGGGCTACGGCTTGTTCGTCCTGAGTGAAATCTAAGATAATTCACACATTCCTGCAGTTTAAACTCGAAACTATTTTCTGAATGAAACACACGTGAAATATTTAAATTTTTGACGAGATTTACGATGAAACTAGACGTTAAAAACTGACACCTGCGGATTCAAATGATTCTATCATTACTTTTCAGTACTCTACATATTCCGTTGCGATTACGATCCTAGCAGTTTATTTAAGATGATGCTAGATTAGTAAAAGGAGATGACAAAATATAAGCGGTCTTTTGAGAGTGAACAGGTTTCAATGTGATTGGAACTGATCCTCTTGATCTTGAGGTGATCCCACCAATTCAAACGATGGTGAGTTTGGACTGGCTTCGAGGTCTTCAGAGATAAAGGAGAGTTCTGATCCAGAGTCGATCAGGAGTCTTACTGTGTGCGAGGTCACTGGAGTGATAATGGTGGCTAGAGCGGTGGCGAGAAGAGTGAGCTGTCTTTCGGAGGCCCTGACGACTGCCCGAAGGATTCAATCCTTCTTGAAGGTATATTACTTGGCGTCAATGACTTCTTGGGGAGACTTCGAGGAGGTGGCTGAACTTGTTGAGGTGTCCCTGGTGAGGTTGTCGTGCAGAGGCTTGGATGAGGAGACTTCAGTTGATCTTGACGTAATTTTGGTCGGAGAACGAAGAGGACGACATTCGAAGAAAAGACTACATTAAAAGAGGAGGAGCGACAGTACCGGATCATAGCTGAACTTTCCAGAGGAGAGCTGATCTGAGCTGTTCTCTGAGGTTTTCTTTCTTTGATAATCTCAATTTTAAAAGGAGATGCTATTACTTGAGAAATATGAGAAATTTGAGAGGAATGAGAAAATGGACAAGTATGAAAAACTTGAGAGAGGTATGAGAAATTTAAAAGGTATGAGAAATTTGAGGAGTATAAGTAATTTGACAGATATGAGAAACCTGAGAGGTATGAGAAATTTAAGAGGTTTGAGAAATTTAAGGAGTATAAGAAATTGGAGAGATATGAGAAACCTGAGAGGAATGAGAAATTTAAGAGATATGAGAACATTAGGGAGTATAAGAAATTTGCGATATATATGAAATATTTGGGGTGTATGAGAACTTTGATCAGGTGCTAAGAAATATGATTGTGAATGGTACTGAAATTCCAACTCAACTATCCGGCTCGAAGGACTAAATTCTCAAAATCGGGGTTGTTCTGATTTTGTAAAATTACTGTGGAGAACTGTATCCAGATAAATGAGTTGGAGATGGTAGTGTATAAACATTTATTGACATCATTCACAATCATAAAATGAATAAGCACCCGCCATGAAGCTAATACAGTGAATTTACAGATATAAAAATCATCTATAAACTCAGAGTGACTTTATTCAACTAAAAACAAATGTAATCTCGAGAAGTTCAAAATGAGATCAGACTTAGACTTTGAGACAGTTCCATTAATTCAAAATTACACTCAACGTTTACAGTGATAGAGCAATCCAAATTGATTGCGAGAGCCTCAGTTTTCCATCAGAAAAACAGAAAGTTGAATAATGAATCAATAGAGCAGGCTGAGTTGTAATGAAAGTGAGATCAAGCCTTAGAGGAGGTACGTGTATTGAAAACTTAAGAGTCTGAGTCTGTTCTTCATTGAGATTATTACAATGTGAGAATATCATGATCGAGAGAAATTAATATTTATAATCCATAACGATGGTCTATGAGAGAATGCTAAATTAATCAATTGAGATATTTACACTTGAGATCTTATTCGCTAAGTGGTTCAGATGAATGAACTTGAGAATTTCTTATTTATAGTGAGGAGATCATACCAATTGAATGATTTTACCAATATCAGAGGAACCGCTCAAGGTGAAGCAGGGAGTGAGGCTGTCAATCAGGTTCAATTTCTAAACTATTGATCGTTTAAATACTTCAGAGAAGTTCACTTGGTTTCATTGAGAGAAGACTGATTCCATGATTCACCTTTGCGTTTGAGGATTATTCATTCATCTGAAACTCAAGAACAAAAATTTGCAAGTGTTATGAGAAGTGACTAGTTGAGAAATCAGATGAACGGATTAAGAGAATGAGATGCACATGAGAATATAATAAATCAGTATTTATTACTACTAAGAAATACATGAGAATGTTTATTCTTGGAGCAAAGGAATTTTCATGATCTGAAACGTGGACAAATTTTCATACTTTATGTAAAGCATGAAAATAACATTGAAATTCAACTGTGGCGAATTTCTTTAAGTCCGGCTAAAACGGAGTCGACGAAATCACCGAAAAATCTTCAAGTCCAGCTGGAACGAAAACAATAATTCGTTAAAATCCGACCTGAGCAGATCCGATGAAGTCACGCCTTTTCTAGGTCAAAAAATTCGCATCCCTAATAGGTGAAAACAAACAGGCATAAATACAGCAAGAAAACAGAAACAGATCCTTTTCCATCGAGACTCCGAACCCAGCAACTTCGACGAGATATTCGACACTTCCGCTCTCAACGCAGAAACATCTGTTTCACCGCTTCGAACAGATTCCTCTTCAACGGCTACCTGCGACTCGAATATTTCTCGAACAACCAACGTTCACAGCCGCTAAAACAACAAGAAGATCCAGCCTGAAAAATTCCATCCCTTGGGACTTTCAAAATCCATTACTAATTATCGACTCGCCTTCGCTGTGTGGAATCCATATATTCTACAAAAATCAGTCTTTTCAGACTAAAAAGTTTTAAACCTATCAACCGTCGTCGACGTCCTACAAAACCATTACTTTCTGCCGCAGCGATTTATAAATCAGTCTTTTCAGACTAATAAGTTTTAACCGACTTCAAAATTTGTTTTTGTTAAATAAATTATCAAAACGTTCTACGACTTTTCCTGGAATCCTAACCCATCCTCCACGAATTGGTGACCCCGACGTGATCCAGGTAAGTGACTAGGACCCTACAACCGAACGAGAGGATGCCGGACAATGAAGCCGTCGAAATATCCAGAGTCGCCGTCAAGATCCCGGAGTTCATCGCCCACGAACCTGAGCTATGGTTCGCAATGGTTGAGAGGAGCTTCCAAGCCGCGGGAGTTACATTGGAGGAGACCAAGTTCGGCCACGTCACAGGAGCCCTGCCAGCCAAGTTCGCCATCGAGGTTAAGGATGTGATTCTCAGCCCACCAGTGACCGGAGCCTACACCAAGCTGAAGTCGGAGCTGATCAGGAGGTTAAGTGCATCGCAGGAAGAGAAGTCCCGTCGTCTGCTAGAACGCGAAGAAATAGGAGATCGTAAGCCTTCTCAATTTTAGGTCATTTACAGGGGCTTGCAGATACCACCTTCCCAGAGGGCCTCATGAAGTCGCTGTGGATGAGCCGCTTGCCAAGGACCGTCCAGACAGCGCTGACCATCGTCAAGGACCACAGCCTCGAGGACCTAGCAACCCATGCAGACAACCTGATGGCCTGTGACCAACCCCTCCCACGACAGGTAGCAGAGACGACATCCCTGGAAGCCCTGTTCAACCTGAAGATGGCGCAGCTTACCCTGGGGGTCAACCAGCAGATCGAGGCACTGCGAGCAGAGCTGATGAAGGACCGACGAGACTACCCCCGAGGCCACTCCCAAGACCACTCCCGAGGACACTCCCGAGGACGTCCACACAGCCGACAACGAAGCCGGGACCGCAGCCGCCCTCGACAAGAAGGATCTTGCTGGTACCACAGGAGGTTTGGAGCCGACGCCAAGAAGTGTGAGCCGCCCTGCAACTACAAGGCGGGAAACGAGCTGGGCCATCACTAGATGCGGCAGGTGATCACAGCCCTCCAACACGCCGCCTCTTCATCACCGATCGGGAGTCCAAGCTTCAATTCCTGGTCGACACTGGGGCGGACCTTTTCGTTTTTCCACGAAACGCAACCACCGGCAGAAGAGAGAAGTGCAACTACTCCTTGTCAGCAGCCAATGGGACAGTCATCAACACGTATGGCACCATCACCCTGTCGCTGAACCTAGGACTGAGGAGGGACTTCACATGGAGATTCGTGGTAGCAGATGTCTCGAAGCCAATCATCGGTGCAGACTTCCTGAGCTACTTTAACCTGCTGGTGGACATGAGGAACCAAAGACTTCTGGATGGAACCACCCAACTCACCTCTCGAGGAGAAGTGACTGAGTGCAACATCCCAGAAGTCAAAACCATCTTCGGAAATTCAAGGTACCATTACTTATTAACTGAATTTTCACAGATCACTCGACCTGGAGGGACCGCAAGGGAGATCGCCCACAACACCAAGCACCACATCAAGACGACCCCTGGACCACCTGTTGCTGCCCGACCAAGACGACTGGCACCAGAGAAACTGAAGGCAGCCAAGAAGGAGTTCGACGCCATGTTGCAGTTAGGCATCGCCCGACCATCCAAGAGCCCATGGTCATCCCCACTTCACCTGGCACCGAAGAGGAACACTGACGAGCTGAGGCCATGCGGAGACTACCGAGCCCTCAACGCCAGGACCATCCCGGACAGATACCCCGTGAGGCATATCCAGGACTTCACCCACATCCTGCGAGGAAGAAGCATCTTCACGACGCTAGACCTGGTGCGAGCCTACAACCAGATTCCAGTTGCTGCAGAAGACGTCCCGAAGACAGCAATCACCACACCCTTTGGACTGTTCGAGTTCCCGTTCATGACCTTCGGACTGAAGAATGCAGCCCAGACCTTCCAACGCTTCATAGACGAGGTACTACGAGGACTGGACTTCTGCTTTTCCTACATCGACGACGTGTTGATAGCCTCATCAACCGAAGAAGAGCATATGGAACATCTCCGGATCGTCTTCGAGAGATTCCGAAATTACTCCATCGTCCTCAATCCAGCCAAATGTGTATTCGGCTAACCAGAGGTAAAATTCTTGGGTTACCTGGTATCTTCAGATGGAAGCAAACCACTGCCAGACCGAGTCCAAGACATCTTGCAGTACAGCCAGCCAACTACAGCGAAGGACCTACGACGATTCCTGGGCATGGTTAACTACTACCGGCGTTTCATCCCCAGAGCATCCCAGTCGCTGGCCCTACTTAACGATCTACTGGTACCCAGCCTGAAGGGGAAAGCTACCATACTGTGGAACTCAGAAGCCTCCGCTGCATTCGAGGAAACCAAGAAGAGACTAGCATCAGCCACCCTGCTAGCACATCCCAAGGACGACGCACCCTTAGCCCTGGTGACTGACGCATCCGACACTGCAGTTGGTGCCACCCTCCAACAACAAGTAGATGGTGAATAGCAACCACTGGCATTTTTCTCCAAGAAGCTGTCCCAACCAGAAACCCGATATGGAGCTTATGATCGAGAACTGCTTGCAATCTACCTAGCAATCATACATTTCCGTCATATGGTAGAGGCCCGGACCTTCACGATCTTCACAGACCACAAGCCGCTGACCTTCGCCTTCAAACAGAAGCCAGAGAAGTGCTCACCACGCCAGTTCCGCCACCTAGACTACATCTCCCAGTTTTCCACGGGCATCCGGCACATACCAGGAGGAGAAAATGTCGTCGCAGATCCCCTATCACGAGTAGACGAGATCAGAGCCACCTTGGAGTTTCCTGCCCTAGCTGAATCCCAGAGAAGAGACGACGAGTTGCAGAGATACCTCCACTCAGATACAGGACTCCTCCTTCAACGAGTGAAGCCGCCAGAGACGAACATCGCCGTGTATTGTGACACATCCACGCCACAACCACGACCGTTCATCACGAAGCCATTCCGCAGAGCAGCATTCGACATGGTCCACAACCTGGCACACCCAGGTATCAACGCCACAACAAAAATGGTCAAGCAACGGTTCGTCTGGCCCTCCATCAACGCAGACTGCAAGAAATGGGCACGCAGTTGCATAGAATGCCAACGAGCCAAAGTAACCCGCCATGTCGCAGCCCCACTTGGCTCATTTTTTCCGCCACTGAGAAGATTCGAACATGTCCACATCGACATTGTCATCATGCCACATTCGGAGGGATTCCGATACTGCCTTACCATGGTCGACCGATTTACCCGATGGCCAAAAGCCATCCCAATGACGAATCAAGAAGCCACCACCGTCGCCAAAGAATTTAATGCAAATTGGATCGCAAGATTTGGCACACCACTCCGGATCACCACCGACCAAGGCAGACAATTTGGGTCGTGTCTGTTCAACGAACTCAGCAAGTTGACAGGCACGAAGCATCTCCGCACCACGGCTTACCACCCAGCAGCCAACGACATGGTCGAACGTTTCCACCGTCAACTCAAAGCAGCGATCAAATGCCACCAGAACGACCGATGGACTGAGTCGTTACCAACAATCCTTCTTGGCATGCGAGCAGCCTGGAGAGAGGACCTCAAAACCACCTCAGCAGAACTCACCTACGGCGAACCTATCAGATTACCCGGAGAATTCCTGACCGCCAACGAGGGACCAGCCACATCCGAAGACATCACCGAATTCGTCAAAGATTTGAGAGACGAAATCAGGAAAATCAGACCGGTAAAAGGATCAAGACACGGCGAGAAGAGAAGTTTCGTGTTTAAAGACCTCGAAACAACCCAGTACGTATTTGTAAGACATGATGGACCAAAAACATGCTTACAATTACCGTAGGACGGCCCATACCAAGTCAGCAAACGAGGCGAGAAAACCTTTACCGTGAAAATGAATGGAAAAGACACAACGGTGTTCATAGATCGACTGAAACCAGCCCACATCATTAGCAAAGAAGAAGAAGATAATCAACAGCCGCAGCCGCAAACTCCACAATCCTCCCAAACGGAAGAGAATCCAGAAAGAAGAGAAAACACCAGATCAGGGAGAAGAGTTCGTTTTTCATCGAAACTCACGGATTTCGTGATTTACTGACGCAAATCACTGGCAGGGGAGTGTGTGGCGAATTTCTTTAAGTCCGGCTAAAACGAAGTCGACGAAATCACCGAAAAATCTTCAAGTCCAGCTGGAACGAAAACAATAATTCGTTAAAATCCGACTTGAGCAGATCCGATGAAGTCACGCCTTTTCTAGGTCAAAAAATTCGCATCCCTAATAGGTGAAGACAAACAGGCATAAATACAGCAAGAAAACAGAAACAGATCCTTTTCCATCGAGACTTCGAACCCAGCAACTTCGACGAGATATTCGACACTTCCGCTCTCAACGCAGAAACATCTGTTTCACCGCTTCGAACAGATTCCTCTTCAACGGCTACCTGCGACTCGAATATTTCTCGAACAACCAACGTTCACAGCCGCTAAAACAACAAGAAGATCCAGCCTGAAAAATTCCATCCCTTGGGACTTTCAAAATCCATTACTAATTATCGACTCGCCTTCGCTGTGTGGAATCCATATATTCTACAAAAATCAGTCTTTTCAGACTAAAAAGTTTTAAACCTATCAACCGTCGTCGACGTCCTACAAAACCATTACTTTCTGCCGCAGCGATTTATAAATCAGTATTTTCAGACTAATAAGTTTTAACCGACTTCAAAATTTGTTTTTGTTAAATAAATCATCAAAACGTTCTACGACTTTTACTGGAATCCTAACCCATCCTCCACACAACAATTAATAATTCTGAGAATTCACGTACCTTCTTTGAGGATTACTAACTCCAAGAAATAAACGAGATGATCAGTTATTAAGCGAGGTGACTTTTTGGAATTATGATTACAAGATCCACACAAGAGGAGGTCTATTCACAGGCCGAGCTTAATTTTAAAGGAGAATGATTAATTGATTCAATTAATGAACATGAGTTAATCTGTCAGCTGGTTAGTGCATAGAGGTAGGTTAATTTGACATGAGCAGTCAATCAGCTGACCACAGAGCTGTACTTGCTGGAGTGGACGTAGCGCTGCGAGAAGTAACCATAGGCGCCGATACAGTTGAGGTCTGAGGGATGCAATGCTCCATTTTCAACAATTGGATAGCTAGGAAATCTGTTGACTATTTTATCCCGAACAACCACGTTAATTTGAGTCCATCTTTAATAGATTATTTATCATTTGCGGAGTTTTCACAATATGAAAATATTAGAAATTGTTAGTACAGAATCCTTGACTTAGTTTTCGGCAAAGTGAGAATGCTCAAAAAATTAAATAGTAGTGATATGTACTCGGTGAATGTTCATCATTCCGTTGAATTTTATGTCGAGAATGAATGGTGCAATACACTTTGTGACTCAGTCTTCTTCTTTCCGTAAATTCGGGAAAGGTAAATATGACGAATTAAATTTTTTTTTATATCGATTGGATTAATGTTCTCAGTGATGGTTCTGATAATCAATGTGCTCATGAATTTTAAAACATTTTGGAAAGAGTTATCGAACTTTATATCCCTAATGTTACAGTCATAAATAAAAGGTATCCAACTCATTTCACCAAAGAAACAATAGTTATCATAAAACAAAAACATCTGATGCACAAAAAGTTGAAAATATTTGGATGGGAATGTTATTAAGAAAATTCTAAAATTTTGAGACGAAAAAGCGAAAAGCTCATTGAAAGGGACTTTGGATATTATATACGGAATGTTTCTTGGTAATGACTATTCCCCAATGATGTTATTTATAGTTGTCGTTAAAAAAAACCCGAATTCTCACTATTTAATTCTAACATTTTTCAAAGTTGACTCCTGTTGGGGAGGCAGAATGAGTCTCAATCTGGAGCGACGGCCCTGATTCTACACCTAAACCTGATAGTTCTTCATGAATTCTTGATTTTTAAATGACTACACATTGCATTTTTCAGAATGGTGCTTCTAAGGAATGGTGTGATATTACTTCGAAAAATTTTCAACATTGGCCTAAATCCTGTATGGATGAAAATATTTCATTAGAAGTTTTCGGGGAAGGAATTTTAATACAAATTCCAGATTTTGCATTGTTGTTTTAGACTACATGATCTTGAGTTGTAAAATATTTTCAAGCAAAATCTACTTCCGGTTCTACCGGAAACGAATGTAAACTTCGTTATTTCAAATGTAACACCCTGTATATTTAGACATATTTTAATTCTTCGTTCAGTTCTACACTAATTTCAGATATAATATGTGCAACCTCACAAGCGATTGTTGAGTTATAGCCCAATTCGCAAATTATTCGTCAAAAAGATTGTCACAAATTAGTGTTTATATCTTCAAAATCTCTTATTGTAAAATTTTTTTTTCGCAACAGTGAAATGAAATAAAGTACGCTGTTGCTGTTGCTGCTATAACTTATGAGGAAATTTCATACAGGGTGTCCGAAACAAAGCTTCAAAATGAGCCTTAATAAAACTATGAAATCTCCTTTTTTTCAAATAGCAACCATATAATTTTGTTCTTCTAATCGATTGCTCTTCAAAAACTAGTTAGAGTATGTCTAAAATTTCATGCCTTTAAATACAGTAGTTTTGCCGTTATTGAATAAAATTCGAAATTCAGGAATAAAGTCAGGTTTCTTAATCTAGAAATGGATTTGTTCAGATAATTTTCAAGTAGGCTTTGTCAAAAGTAAATACATCAATTCATTTATAATGCATTGTTAAGAATTATCGTTCGTAATACTTGTTGTTTGATTAATCGGGGACTATGCAGAATCGGAATTTCGTTAACAGTGATGTATAAAATATGTTCTTTATTCAAGGTGAATGTATCAAAATATCAGATTGAATAGTCCATCAGATTAGCCCTCTCGTTCTCCAGACCTGACGTTCTTTCATTTTTATTTATGGGGTACTATAAAATGGGAGGTTTATAAAAATAGCAGTCATTCAAGGAACAAAATTGAAGTTAGGGTGCGGGTTGCACTGCGGGAATCATCACCTGAACACCTTACAAACAACAAATGAGGAATCACTCACCCCATCTTCCCTATTCAAAAATTAGGGGTGAGGGTTGTAGTAGCAAGGGTTGAAGCGCTATGCGTCCGTAACCTACATCTTAAGTTGTCCCCCTCGAAACAGAAATCGACCTGTCCGAGCATTTCTATCGAAAAAATTTATTTCGTCTGTAATCTCGTCTGTTTCGTTTTCAAATGGCCACCCTGTATATATTTACTCTTCAAAAATGAGATTCGCGTTTGTGATGGGCTACAGAAGAAATTCATTTAAATTTTTTCCTACACGGAAAGAATGAAACGAAAACATCTGCCAAGCGGAAGAATGCTTGAACATTCTCTCATGTCTTACTTACAGCGTCCTCAAGATCCTGTCCACTCTGGCAGCAGTCTAGTGAAATCATACCCACCAAAACAAGTAAAAGGAGCATATACGCGACATCTTCGATATTTTGATTCTGCAAAAAATAACTTTGATCATTTTTGCTACGAAAGCTTATCATGAATTATTTAGCAAATAATATATTATCCTACTAATAATATATGTAAATGCTAAAGATTGTGAGTATGTAAGTATAAATGTTCAATACTCTTTCACGTGAAAACTACCGAATAGGTTCAGATGGAACTTTACACCAATATACTTAATATAGTAGAATAACATATGGGTTACAGTTTAAAAAGATTTAGTTTTAAGTTTAGGATGGTACAACGACAAACTATCAAGCGAGTCGAAAAAATTAATTTCTCTGAGAGCTATTGACGAATACGTTTCTCGGTTTCTCAACATCAATACGTCGCGATGTTGCAAATCACACATCTAATTCTTAAGCCCTGTTCTCAGAGCTTCGTCGTGTCGCTGGCGACAGTTGTTCAGCCAATCAGAGCATGTAAACAAAACTTCCCCTGGCCCCTACCTTTTCATTTCTGGTTGTCAAAATCTGTCGCGACACGCCCCGTTTGTAGTTGAAATATTTCAACTACACATTGGATTTCTGCTACGATCTCATGAAACAAGGAAGGAGTGGGGATCGTCGCCAGCGACACGACGAAGCTCTGAGAACGAGGCTTTACGGTGATATGAAATAATGAGCCTTATATATCGCCTTCTGTCCGGGATCCTGGCCGTCCCACATTCTCGGCCAGACGGTGAAACTGCGAATAATGGAAGTACGCCAGCCAAGCAAGAATATGATCAGCTGTAAATCTCATAACGTTTATCACAATTGATTTTTTTGTCGCTTTCAGTTTCAAATATAGTTTAACTTTATCTTTTTCACAAATTACCAGTCAAAAAGTTACCACAATATGAAATTTATCCGACATCTGAGTCGAGATAGTTCCACCTGAATATTTGTTGTTTATTCCTATCTGATATATGGTAGTTAATTCTTTCTTGTAGTTTTCTCCACTTAACGGTATATTCAATAGACGGTTAAATAGAAATCTGAATGCTGCCCTCTTCATTTGGGATGCATGATATGAACCACAAGGTATTATTGAGTCTGTCTGTGTTGGTTTTCTGTATATATCAAATGTGAATTTATTACTGTTGGCTAATGTTAGCATCAAATCTAAGAAATTTAAACTGTTTGATATTGATTTCTCTAAGGTGAAGTTTACTTTGAACTTAGAATTAATTTCTTCGTAAAAGTCCTCTAGTTCTTGATTTGTTCCCAACCATATACAAAATATGTCATCTACGTATCTTTTCCAAGTGATTATGTGACTACTAAGTGGTAAGTGCATTATTTGTTTTTCTATGTGGTCTATATGTTTGCTTTTAGTCCACTAGATGGCGAACCCATTGGTAAACCATCTTCCTCGTAATAAACAGATCTGTCAAATGTGAAAAAATTTTGTTCGGATATTATACGGCAAAGTTTCATTATATTCTCTATATCTATGTCATCTAAATCTAATTTCTGTATTATAATGTTTTAATTGTTCTTCAAGTAAAATAAGAGTTTCTTCAATGGGAACATTAGTGTAGCGGGCGTATACGAGTGGCTACAGGCTTCGCCGCTCGATCCGCCTGAAATAGGATCTGTAGCGTGTGTAGCGCGTGTACGCTCGAAGCGCTTATTCTATTTACGTAGTAGATCGTTTCCGCGTAGAGAAATTTGTATGAAATTCGTTGGATATGGATCATCCTCAAGCATATCTCTAATGAAATTATTTTCATTATTTCTTTTTCTAGTTGTAGATGAAGTTAATGATCCCTATCGAAGTGTCTTAATAATACCTGTTTTAACATTGATTTGATTTCGATTGGGTGTGTCTTTTTCTGAACACATTTTTGTCCATCCTCTGATGAAATTCAAGGAAATCTTGATATCGAATTTTTTTGTGACGCAAAGTCTGTGGTACAATGCCCAAAGACTTGCTGCGAAGAAAAATCAAGTGTGTTCAGAAAAAAGACACACAACTATCGATATCTAACTTCATATTCTAATCAGTCAAATGAGTGTTAAAGCAAGATTCTAAAAACACTTAAAGGTGGGGCTTATTTAATTTCATCTACAAATGAAATGAGAAATAATGAAATTGATTTCATTAAAAGTATTCTTGAGGATAATCTATTTAGAGAGTATGATGATAATCAGGTACCAACAAGAAACCGTCAAGAATGAACAATTTCATTGAATTTGATTCCTCATGTTCATGAACTTTCAAAAAACTTACAAAGAATTGGTCCTTAATTCAATATGAGAACCGTTTCAAAACACGAAATGATTTGAGACCCGTACTTACAAAAACTAAACCTTCGAATAAGAAACGAAGATAAAACAATTGAATTTACAATGTTCCCTGTATTTCTGGAAAACCTTCACACGAAAAATATGGAAACCTTTCGAAATTAGAAAACTAGAATAACATAAAAAATAGAGATATTGGTAGATCGCGATCATGTGACTTCCAATACAAGCGATCACATGATGGATTGAAATAACACGAAAAATCTAATGATGGAACTTTTAAGTTATGAAGGAAAAATCAAGTAGTCGGCTTGGATAATAAACATCAATCATCAATCAAATATTCAATAAACATTATTATTATTATTATATTATATCGTTGGGTGAAACTGATAATCTGTTAAATTGTTCGGTGGGTGCGGATCGTATTTGGAATGATTTGTTGAAAGTGGAACTGATTTCAGGGAATTTTGAAATGAAGTAGCAATGTCACCATCATAGTAATTGATATTAATCTATGATCATCATGTATTGACAAATGTCAATTGAGAAAAAAAAATTCTTAAGATTCCGTAAAGCTCATGTTGAGAAATTGTCTGAAGAGGGAGTCTGAAATGAACTCGAAAAACGTTACAAAACTTGAGACTACGAAGTGTTGTATTTATGAAGTTTTATCGTTTCTAAAAGACATTCAGAAATGTTCTCTGCTTATTCTCATAGCAACTGAAAAAAAAAAGCTCAGGATATTTTTCCAATTATTGATTGTGAAGATGTTTGAGTTCTCCTAACCATTTTCTGGCTCTGAAAATTGGATGCATCCAATAACGTCAAGACCTCCGTGTTTCCGTCGTCTCTTGACTAAATAACTTGACTCTAGAATGTACGAGTCCTCCGGATTCATAGCATATTGCACTCAATGCAGAAAGAATACGACCGTGGTCGTTTTCGAAAACAAACTCTGGTCTTTGTATCGGGCAATCGATTATATCACAGAATAGAACGCAAGAAGCCACAACCGTCGCCGCTGCCAGTGAACGTACCCTGCAGCTCATTGCCGCTTGTGTTGTAGCATTTTCAATTCAATTCAGAATAATGTTTCATTTGAAAATATCATTCGGCTGGTATAGAACAGTTCAATTTAAAAATGAATGTGACTCTTATTTGCAGTATTCTCTTCCTATGGAGAATGTCCTACCTTATTTTTTTTTCTAACAGATATTTTTCGAGATGTCACGGGAGAAATAAGAACTTTCTGAGGAAATAAACTCCAGATCCCAGATCTCAGTTTCACGTTGTACCGAAGCATGATTTTTTGTGAGAAAAAGTTCTTCATCATTTTCCATATTCAAGCCGTTATTTCATTTTTATATTTAATTTTTTTTCTTTCTCAAATTTCTAAATTAAATTCCCCTTCCCCATTTTCAATTCAAATATTTTAGTTTTTGAAATATTTCATATCAATAAATCAGAAATAAACCGTTAAGATGAAAAAGTAACAGGCTGTTGTGTTGTCGTTTTTCACACATATATATATATATATATATATATATATATATATATATATATATATATATATATATATATATATATATATATATATATATATATAATAAAAGGATAATTGACTGTTTCTATTTATAGTAAAAATGTATTATTTGGGACTGCAGTCGAATGAGAAATCTCTTTTTTCTTTAAACTCAAGCTTTCAGCTTTATTTGAGCCTTCATCAGGAGACACTACAATCAGTATGAATCAGCAAGGAAAGTTACAATTATTATATATACATATACATATATATAAAACTTACGAAAGTGAGATAAAATTCAAGATCGATATTTGAAGTTCTAATCATCAGATCCATCAGAGACCATTAGTTCTTTAAATTTAAGGAAAATGATGAAAGTAATTAGTTATAGATGACAAATATTTTGGCATTCAGTAGAATATAGAAATATGTATCCTTTGCATTTTCAGTAGTTTGAGTTTGAACAGAATTTATGAATAACGAAAATGAAGTTCTATCTAAACTTTTTTCAAGTGATGGTATTCTCCTTTTAAGGGTTAACACGGGTATTATGTTTTAAACTTTTGTCAATATCAATCAGTAGGGCATAGACAGAACTCAAGGAATCAACGTCTTTTTTTGAATTAATACTATCATCATTTTGTGCAATTCTGATCATTTCTAATAATGTTCTTTTCCTGATGTTTATTTCACAGTCCAACACTTCAACTTCCTCAAATGATGGTATATGTCCAGTTTCTATAGAGTGTTTCGCTAAAGCACAATGATCTTTTTTCAATCTAATATTACTCTTGTGCAGGTTGATTCGTTGTTGTAGTGTTGTTGATGTCTGTCCTATATATTTCAATTCACAATGAGAGCATGGAATTTTGTAGACAACATCACTGTTCCTCAATATTGGTGTTTTATCTTTTAATTTACTATACAACTTCTTAAGCGGTTTAACATTTTTTATAGCTATCTTTATATTTTCTTTGGGTAAAATATCCTTTAGTCTTTCTGTTAAAGAATCTGCTTGAGGTAGTGTAACGTAAATTTTGTCATTCAAATTGTCTTCATTTTCTTCTCTTTCTAACTGAGATAATCTGTTTGGGTTGTTATACAGTATCCTCCTCAGAATAGTTTTAGGATATCCATTTTCTGTTAATATGTTTTCCAGTTTTGTTAGGTTTCTATCCCTGAAAGTGGAATGGGATATCCTATTCACCCTGGTTTTTAAGTTCCTTATGAGATTAATCTTCATATGTATTGGATGAAAAGAAAGGTAGTGGATATATCTTTGAGAGGCCATGGGTTTCACATACCAATCTGTAATTATTCTATTATCTCTTGTTCTTATTAATATCATATCTAAAAAAGGAACAGATCTATCTGTCTCATTCTCAATAGTAAATTTGATCCTGGGATTCACTCCATTTATAGAATCCAAAACTCTGTCATTCCATTCCTGTGGGATTGCTGTCACTACATCGTCCATGAATTTCTTACAAAATGGCAGTTCAAAAGGTAGCTCATGCTGAATTTTTTCTAAGATATCATCAACTACAAATTGAGCTATGATAGGTGACGCTATAGATCCCATTGGTGCCTCTTGAATTTGTTTGAAATATTGGTTATTGAATGAAAAAACTGTCGTGTCAAACCACATATCTATAAGCAGGCAAAATTTTTCTAACGATACTGAACAGTTCGGTTGAATATTTTCCCATTTTTTTCTGACAATTTCTTTTGTTGGGAATACCGTGATGTTTGTAAATAGTGAGATAACATCCCAACTCTGTAAAATATAGTTGTCTGGTAATTGAAAATCATTTATGAATTCAGAAAACTCGAAGGAGTCTTTGATGTGGAATATATTCGAGAATTGGTATGATTTCGTTAAAACGTCTCTTATGTATTCAGCAATTATAATTAGGACAATTTATTGATGCTATTATGGGTCTTAAACTTAATTCCTCTTTGTGAATCTTAGGTAGTCCGTAAAATTTGGAAGCCGTACCCTTGTAATACATGAGTTTGTGAGCTAACTCTTTAGAAATCTTTTTCTCCTTTTTTAAATTTGTAATTAAGGTATTGATTCGCTGTTGGTATGAGCTACTTGGATCCCTTCGTAAAGCTAAATAATGTTCTTCATCTGATAATAATTTATTTGATAATTCCATATACTTCGTTTTGTCCATTACTGTGGTGACTGAACCTTTGTCTGATTGTAGGACTATTATTTCTGGGTGATCGTTCAGAAATTTAGCGGACCTCTTGAACAAATTATTGATTGGGTGGAATGATGTAGATTGTTTATGACAATAATTTGTTATTACATTCGTTATTCTTGATATTAAAATATGTTTATCTTTATTATTTTCAATTTTGGACACCACCACATCTAATTCCGAAAGTAAGTGTGCTATAGAAATATCATTTTTTGAAGGTGGTAAACAAAATTTTGGACCCAATGATAAAGTAGTCTTTACCTCTTCAGGAAGTGTTATGGATGAAATATTCTTGATCCATTTATTCTGAGTGTTTATGATTAATTTTTGTTCTTTTTGAAGTTTATTGAATTTACTCAAATTGATTGCCTTAACCGTGTCAAATACCCTACTACATTTTATTTTGATTTTATGAACGAATTGTATCCAAATATATTCATTCAAAACCCGCAGAATACCCTCACTTAATTCATGATTTCTACGTTCCAAGAATCCTATGTTTTTATGTGTAATATCTAATTCTGAATTCATCATTTTATGTCCTAACTTGTTGGTGAAATCGTGGATTTTCTGTCCTGTTTTTGCATCCGTGTACTCAAAGTTGTATTTCACGTTCTTCAAACTATTATTTACATGTCTGGGAGTGATACCATTGGATCTGCATTTCAATAGGAAGATCTTTCTGTTTTTGAGGTTCGATAATTTCCTGTTGTTGTTGGAATATTCTTTCATTTGCCTTACCACATCTGGTCCATACTGTATTCTGATGGTGTTATATATATATATATATATATATATATATATATATATATATTCTTATGAAAATAGAGAGCTAAAATAATACAGTAAATGTTGAAACAAAATGTACCTAAGCTAAGGTAAAAAAAAGAACGGGGTATCATAACATTCTTCGTATGATACTATAGAATCATACGATACTAACATCACTAGTATCATACGATACTATAGAGCCGGGGGAAAAAACCTCAGCTGACAAAACCAGCCACCCCGTAAAAAAATAACATAAAATATTAAATATCAGGAAAAAACTTGAAAGACATCAGTGTGCGATCATCTTCATGTTATCCGTCGATAGATTCTTCCCAAAACGGCTCGCAATTCTCAATCTGAAATGAAAAAAGAAAAAAGCAGAAAAGAAATCGAATATTCAGAATAAATCAAATTATTTTGAAATTAACCACCCATTTTAGAAATGCATTTGTTACTTGATGTATAGCCTCGAAACCATCTTGAAATTTATAAATGGGACAACTATTTATAAGATGTTCTATAGTCTCCTCATTTTCCCCACACTCACAATGGAGCCAGATATGGAAAGCACTGTTTATTTTTAATTTCCGGGTTTTTTGTTCCAAATCTTCGATAAGTAACCGGAGAACTTTTTGAAACATAGATGAATTCGAAATAGTAATCATCGAAATGAATACCATTTTCAATTCCAAGGCTCAGAGATCTTTTATCATATGGTTGGAGAAATTATATTAGATTTTTTCACTGAGATGAGAGATATACCGGTTTTAAGCGTGTTTGGCATTATCAGTATCTCATACACCTCAGGGACAAAATCTTCATGAAAAACTTCGATATTGAAAGCAATTAGGTGTGATGTGCTGAGCAGAAATCACAAAGTAGTGACATTCAATTGCGTCAAAATGAAGTTTCATATCTCGAATAACATGCGAAAAAAGAACTCTCTGTACATCTTTTTTCACTCAATGAGATTATAGCAGGTCCTTCATGCAGGTTTCTCCGAGTGATGGAAACACCCAGTTCTCTTCGCGACCGTGAAGCTAAGTGTTTTTCAAAAAAAGAATAAAACAAAAAAATGGAATTTGTTTGTTTACCGTTTTATTCCTCTTTTAAAGGCCCTGATTCAGGGCCACTGCTAAAATCTCATTAAGTTAAAGAGGATGTACAGAGTTCTTTTTTCGCATGTCATTGGAGACATGAAACTTTATTTTGAAGCAATTGGATGTCACTACTTTGTAATTTCTGCTCAGTTCATCACAACTGATTGCTTTAAATATCGAAGTTTAGTATGAAGATTTGGAACTGAGGTTTATGAGATGCTGATGATGCCAAACAAGGCTGAAACCAGTATAACTCTCATCTCAGTGAGAACTAATATAATTTCTCCAACCATATAATAAAAGATCTCTGAGCCTGGGAATTGAAAATGGCATTCATTCCAATGATTACTATATTGAATTCATCTATGTTTTAAGAATGTTTTCGATGTAGCCTCCGTGAAGCCCAAGAATTTTTTTTCGTTTATTCCTTTTCTCAAAAACGGAGAGATTTTTACCGCCAGGAATAATCGAGAAGTTTGACAATTTTTCACAGATGTTTTCTGCTCCCTATTCGAATGGTTATAAAAGTGAGATGCTCACCGATAAGGACTCACTTTTTGTTCAACTTATCGATTTTTACGGTTGGAGTTAACAATTGCAATTTGACGAGTAATTAGCGAGTAATTTTAGGCGATTAAAGTTTCAATAGATTTTCATTTTCATTGTTGAACAAGGTTTCTTTAGTTCCATTAAGTAATTTTATTTTATTTTGCTAAACCCCTTTCCGCGGAAGTGAAATTGTGGTTCCTGAGGAAAGAGACACCTCCCGATTTATTAGAACGTAGTGTTTCGATCCAATTGGTTTTGCACGTTCATACAGAAACCCTTTTTCTTGCCATCCGACTGGAATCCTGAGCCACACATCTGAAACGGAGTGCACATTCACGTCAGGTGGGTGACTGAGGATTAATAAAACCTTCAGTAGGGGTCCGAAGCAGAAAACACTGGGTCCGTTCGTTCATGTTCGAAACCTCCTGACTGAAGAAACTATTGTTTTGCAATGGAATCAGAGAATGTTAGGTTGTGATTTTATAGATTGTTTCACCGTTTTAATTCAAGAAGTTTTTATTTTTCACTTTCACCGCCATACAATATAACCTTCATCTACGAACAACTTCATACCATAGACTTATGACATAATATAATTCATAGAACAATATGTAAATGTATGCTCAGTGTTAGATTGGTCTTAACACTCCTTCTCAATCTAAAACTCAAATATTTATACTAAAGTTTACAATATTAGCCCCAGACTATTCCTATGCTTAGTAAATAAAATGCTTCCGAGGTTTTTTTAGAATGTCAGCAATTGGTTCATTTGTACAAATATACTCAACAGATACAATATTCTTACTTATAATATCTTTGATAAAGTTATATTTGACATCAATATGCGTAAGTTTTTGTGATCAAATTTCTTTGTTAACTTGATACAGGACTGGTTATCCTCATATATGATAAAGGTTTCTTTTGAGTAACCAAAATCAAATAATAAATTTGACAACCATATCCCTTCCTTAACTGCTTCGGCAAGAGCTATATATTCCGCTTCAGTTGAAGAGGTGGAAACTGTGGTTTGTTTTCTAGTTGTCCAACAAACAGTGGAACCAAAAATCTTGAAAAAATAGCCAGATGTTGACTTCCGATCGATTTCATCTCTGGCCCAATCAGCGTCACAGAATCCTACGAGTCTTGTCTTATCATTTTTAGAAAAATGCAATTTTGCATTAATGGTTCCCTTCAGATATCTCAATATTCTCTTCAAATATTTCCATAACTGTTCAGATGGATTGCTCAGGTATCTGCTACAGAGATTTACAGATATGCTTAGGTCAGGCCTAGTTCCCAGCATCAAATACATTAGGCAACCAATGAGTTCTCTTACAGGTTTATTATTGATTTCTTCCAAATCTTCGTTTAGTGTAAGTTTTGAATTCCCTGTTTCTAATGGTGTTTTTATTTCATTACATTCGCACATGTTGAATTTCAGCAACATATTCTTTATATAATTTCTTTGACTGAGATAAATTCCATCTTCATCTCTTTCAAATTCAATTGCAAGAAATGTTTTTAACAATCCTAGATCCTGCATTTCGAATTCTTGTTTCAGCTTATTCTTCAGCATCTCAATTTCTTCTTTCTTATTTCCTGAAATGAGTATGTCGTCAACATACAACAATAGATAAATCAAATAGAAATCAGTGATCTTCAAATACAAGCATGGATCATTTTCTGACTTTATGAAGATTTCCTTTTTAATGAATTCATCAAATTTCTTATTCCAACAATACGGTGCTTGCTTACGTCCATAAAGTGCTTTGTTGAGTTTGCATACTCTTCCATCATCTTTGTATCCTTCTGGAATTTTCATGTAAATTTCCTCTTTTAAAGTTCCATGAAGAAAGGCATATTTGACATCCATTTGCTGAATGATAAGATTTTCAAAGTTAGCCACAGCCAACAGTGCCCTGACGGTAGTTAGCCGAGCTACTGGTGCATACGTTTCATCATAATCGAATCCTTGTTTTTGCATAAATCCCTTGGCAACAAGTCTAGCCTTATATTTGACCTCATCCTCATCACAAGATTTGATACGAAATACCCATTTGCAATCTATCAATTTTGCATTTGCAGGCTTGTCAATCAATGTCCATGTTTTATTCTTTTCTAATACTTTCATTTCCTCTTTGACAGCCTTCTCCCATAATTCGAAATCTGGTGACTTTCTTACACTCTCTAGATTTTCTGGAATGTTTTCTACATATGCTGTTGCATGTAAAGCTAAGTGGTCTATGTCTTCCCCTGTAACAAAATCTTTATAGTAATTTGGTTTTTTAGTTCTCCTTCTATTGCTTCTAAGCTCTTCATTTGTATTTCTTTCATCATCTTGACCTTCTTCTTGTATTTTCTCTTTACTCTCAGTGTCATTACATATTGATTCCTTTTCATTTACACCATCAACAGTAGTAGCATTCAACTTCAAGTCTGTGATATTTTTACATTCATCAAAAACAACATTTCTGACTATAGATACCTTCTGCTTGATAGAATCCTAAACTCTATATCCATTACCTGCATATCCTTTCATTATGTTTATTTCACTTCTTGAATCAAGCTTCGATATCTGTTTTTCTTTTGGTATATGACAATAAACTAAGCTTCCAAATACCTTTAGATTTTTTATATTTGGTTTTATGTTATAAAATACTTCAGCTGGCGTCTTACCCTTTATTACTGCAGTGGGACTTCTATTCAGTAGATAAGTTGAGCAAAGTATTGCTTCACCCCACATTGGTTTGGGTAGCTTTGACTGCAAAAGAATCGCTCTTCCTTTTTCCAGCAATGTCCTATTCAATCGTTCGGATCCGTTCATTTCAGGATTATAAGGGACAGAGTGTCTGATTTTAATACCTTTCAATTTGCAGAAATTAATGAACTGACTTGAGCAATATTCACCACCATTATCACATTGGATTGAACCAATCCTGTAACCAGTTTCATTAGTAACTAATGCTTCATATTCTCTAAAACATTGAAAGAGTTCGCTCTTGTTTTTTATAAGAAATACAATACTAAATTGTGTATAGTCATCAAGAAATGTTACAAAATAGTTTTTATCATCAAAAGTACTAGGAGAAATTGGTCCACATATATCACTATGCACAATTTCAAGTGGTCTTTTAGAATATTTCCTAAACAGTCTGTTAAATGGTAACCTAGTTTGTTTAGATTGGACACATATCAAAATCATTTTCTTCAAAGACTTCATCTATACCGTAGAAGAGTCGGCGATTTGTCTCTATTTTATAGATATTTTCATGGGCGATGCTCTTCTGAAATATCATCAACAATCGTTCCTCCTTTGGCGGTCTCTTCGAGATTAACCCGTCAAGCTCAGTCTTCACACCCCTTCGTGGTCACTTTGGAGACCTGCAGAACATCACTTTTCAAAGACTCGTTCATCCAACGAACAGCGAGGCTTTGGAACTCATTGCCTAGGGAGGTGTTCCCCGAGGCATACAATCTCCAGAAATTTAAGAAGAACACCAACTCCTACCTTCTTTCCCTTGGTTCCCACGATGTTCTCTGAACATTGCAGGATATCCCTTTTCGTGGGAACCAGAATATAATAAAAAAAAAAAATACCTTCAACCATATTATTTTTACTCAGAATTTTCAGATTTTTATTTCCAATGTGACCTAAACGACAATGCCATAGATTGAAATTCTCTGACCTAAAACTAATTTGAGCTTGTACACCTTTTATAGTTGTAAACTCAATAACATATAGATTATTTTCCTTCTTACCGCTAGCTAGTAATTTATTCTCTTTAAAAATACAAACAGATCTATACTCAAATGAAACTTTGAGTCCTACAGTTTCAAGTTTTTGAACAGATAACAAGTTTTGTCTAAAATTTTTAACATAAAGAACATTTTTTATTTCTGCTTCACCATTTATTTCCCCATTTAAATTTACTTTAATAGTACCTACTTTAGTAGCCTTCAGATTTTCATTGTTTTTGGCAACAGCTATATTTATTCTATCTTTTAAGTCTTCAGAAATACAAAAATAATTTTCATTATTCACCATATGATCAGTTGCTCCTAAGTCAACAACAAATTTTATTACATTATCTTCATGTTCGGTGCACTTAACTTTGTTTGCTGAAGCTTCAAAAGTTAGTCGGCTTTCTTCTGTTATGGCTTCACTTGCTCCTTTCCGACTAAACCAGCATTCCTTTCTGATGTGGCCCATCTTTCCGCAGTTGTGGCATTTGAGTCCTTTCTTGAATTCCTGGTTTCTACTTGTAGGCTTCTTTTGGTAGTCCTTGTTATCGCAACCTTTAGTCCACCGTTTATTTCCATAGAATGCAGAAGTTCCTGGTATACTTTCTGGTGTAGAGGTGTTATTCTTCTTCATTTCATAATCAAGCAATTTTCCTTTCACAAATTCTTGTGTAAGTTTTTGTGGCTCTAGTGTTTCTAAGGCAGTAACAATATTGTCGTACGATTCGGCTAGAGTCAGGAGAAGATGGCAAACAATATCAACCTCCTCTAGTTTAGCTCCTACAGATTTGAGTTGCCTGATTACTTCTTCAAATTTTATGAAATGATCTTCTAGATTATCTGTTTTGAGTTTCAAGCTTAACAACTTTCTTCGAAGATAAAGTTGGTTTGCAATACCCTTTCTATGGAAAACTTTTTCCAATGCTGTCCACATTTCAAATGAAGTTTGTTTATCTTTTATATATTCTAGGTGCGAGTTTGCAACGCTTTGAACAATTATTGACTTGCATTTTTTATCCAGTTTCTGTTGTTCCTCAGTGGGCGTCAGAATGTTTTCTTCGATGCAATTTGCAACTCCATTCTGATCCAGAACTGTTTCCATCCTGAATTTCCAGTGGTCATAGTCCTTCCCTTCGAATTGGTGAATTCCATATTTTTCCATCGTAGAATTTGCCATTTCGACAATGTGATATTTTCAATTCCAACCTCAATTTCTCTGAATGGGTTTTGAGCCCATCACCTGAAGAAACTATTGTTTTGCAATGGAATCAGAGAATGTTAGGTTGTGATTTGATAGATTGTTTTCACCGATGATTTAATTAAAACGTTTTAATTCAAGAAGTTTTTATTTTTCACTTTCACCGCCATACAATATAACCTTCATCTACGAACAACTTCATACTATAGACTTATGACATAATATAATTCATAGAACAATATGTAAATGTATGCTGAGTGTTAGATTGGTCTTAACACTGACTAGGTTCTAATGCCGGTAGTCGACTCATTCATAATCTAATTCACGTCCGAAGTCACCGTAATAAGTCTACCTGATCATATTCACCTTTCATCTCATTGTACAACATTTGTATTGCTATTTTCCTTTACTATCACTTTAGGAATACTCAGTCTGGCAGTTTGACCGTTCCTTCATATCTTCTTCTTCTGTATATATAAAAATGAATTGCTGTGCGTTAAGTACGCTAAAATTCGAAAACGGCTAGACCAATTTGGCGAGAAAATATATGGATGTTTTCAAGCCAATATGGAAACGTCATCAACTTTTTAATTGATATTAACTTATACAAGCAAATATGGACTAGCTTTCACTACTTTGCATACAATTGTACCTTACTTTTAGATATAGTTGTCTTCCTGTTGAATAAAAATGTATCTTAAAGATCCTGTGTAGTTGTGACACTTTTTTAATAAAAAAAACATCGATATTTGATTTTGCATTATTTCTTACATCGTTATATCTATTTCTCGATTTCAATAATTTCTTCAAGAGTGAGGACGACACAAAGTTTTCACGAAACACCAATGTTATCGATTAATAAAGAATAATTAATTAATAATTCGATTATCTATGTCATTTTTGGCTCCGGTGTTCATTTGTGTGGCATTTCAAGTTATTTCCTCTTTTTGCAGTTGATCTTTTGTGATAGATTCTTATTGAAACATTATTTGGGCTGTTTCCATTAAATAATAATGGAGACAGCCTCACAGGCAAACTGCGCCCGATGACGTTACAGTTCGTGGTGCGCCCGATGAAGTGTTAAAACCTTGGTGGAAGAATACATATTCTTCCACCATGGTTAAAACTAGCTGACCCGGCAGACTTCGTACTGCCTCAATTGATGAATAAGAAAGCAGATTATTTCTATTCAGATTGATGAAATATTATGTTTTGTCACAAATTAAATGTGACTATTACGAAGGATCACCGAAATAAAAAAAGTTCTCGCGCACGAAGAGGTAACCGTAACTCAAAAAGATAGAAAGATGAACTCTTTGTCATAAGAGCAATCCATCGACATAAAAAAACGACCTATTTGTTGCTTGTTAAATTTCAAACATTTAATTTGGGACAAAACATAATATTCATCAATATCGATAGAAATGATCTGCGTTTTTATTTATCAATTGAGGCAGTACAAAGTCCGCCGGGTCAGTTAGTTGTATATAAATTATTCTCTCCATAATTAAATAATTTAAAGAACCTCATCTTTTTTGAATTACTTGTTGTCGCTACTATCTAAGACAACAACGAACCCTTCTTCGAATAGAAGCTGCCTTTGCTTTTCCCCCCTTCAATAGGAAATTATAACTGGCGCCCGAAGGACCTTTTGACCGAGTGAGTTCCCAGAAAATAGATGGCGAGTACCGCCGTTAGAACGTAAGGGCTACTTCGAGGCGGAGTTATAAACGGAGAGACATGTTTCTTTCATGGTCGGCTTTATTTTCCTCTCGTGTATCTATTAGATGCACAGAATCTGAACATTATAGAATGAAATTGAAAGGAATTGAAAAGTGTACCGTACCGTGGTGTAGCGTTTTATAATGAAATATTACGCGATTTGAACATTGCACATGACACAAAGGGCAACAAATAGCTTCCATTCATCATATTTTTAGTAACCCAAACTCTGCTTAGGTGTCAAACTCATTCACAGAAAAAGGTTAAGAGCAATGAATAGCTCAAATGTGGCCAATTCCAGAAAAATTCCCGAACAGTCAATCATTTCAAAAATTTTAGAATAAAGTAAATTTGAATTTAAGAATTTGATTTTGGTAAGTTAATATGAAACAAAGAAACCTGAAACTCACGTTATGAATACAAACTAGGCAACCGAAAATTGCTATAGACCCACCAGCAGCACAGGGTATTAGAGGAACTGAGCTGATCTCCTCAACTTTCTTGAATTCTCTGCAAAATAAAAAACAGTATTAGTTACTAAATGCAATATCAATAATCATATCTGGAAAAGGTATGCTGTTCTCTTTTCGTAAAATCTCCATAAGCTCGAGTCACTTATAGGTATGGATCCACGAATGTTGATGTTATCTGTACTGATTCCAGTACAGTTGTGTACACCCTATATTCTCGGAATATTCCTCCAATCTGCCATAAGACCAAAAAATATTGCAATATGCGAGGCATATGCAAAAAATATATCAAATATATCTGCTCTCAAAGGAATTTTCCAGATATATGCTATCCTAGATATGTCTGGTATATGCTACGGGAATATCCATATGATATGTGTTCAGAATATGATTCAATAGTATTTATTGATATATATATATATATATATATATATATATATATATATATATATTATATATATATATATATATATATATATATATGAATCTTCATGGAATATTACAAACGCTACAAAACCCTTTTTGAATGGTAATTTTTTATAATGTAGGTACTACCACTACCTCGATTTTGCTTCAATAATAATAATAATAATAATTTATTTCGAAAAATCATTCTCACAATCATGATATACAATGGTTTGAATGAAACTCAAAACAAGTCAAAAAATACACCCATACAGCAATACCCGCATACAAAAAAAAAATCAATCCCTACGTCTCAAAAATTCTGACACATTATATGGCTCCCATTCCATTAATAGATTGAACAATTTTTTCTTGTAATCTTTGAAACATAATGTTTGTTTTATATCATTGGGCAGAGAACTGAACAGTTTGATCGCCATATATGTGCATCCCTTCTCAGTTGACGAAAATTTATGCTTAGGATACATATACAGGTTGTGACGAGTGTCATAGGTTTGTGAGCTTTTGAATTTCAAAAACTTATCTGGATTGTTGAAGAAAAATTGTAATAATTTATAAATGTATAGACCTGTCAAAGTAAGCAAATTATTCTTCCTGAAAATTCCTCTACATGATTGCACATAACTTAAATCGAATATACAGCGTATTGCCATCTTCTGAACTCTGAATATTGATTCAGCGTACACACTATTCCCCCAGAAAATTACACCATATGTCATAATAGATTGAAAATAAGAGTAATAAACATTCATCAGAAATGGCAAACCCACATCTTTTTTCAAAACTCGAAGAGCGTAAACTGCGGACTTCAATCTGCCTATCACACTCTCCGCATGAAGCTGCCAACCCAAGCGCTGCTCAATTGACAATCCCAAAAAACGGGTGTGTTCTACATATTGATTATGTTCATCGGGAAGATAAATCCGTTGAGATTGCTCCACTGCTCCACGTGTGAACTGGATGCACTTCGTTTTGCTCTCATTCACCAATAAATTATGTCGTGAGCACCAATCCTGAAGGGCATCAAACAATTTTTGCTTTAAAATACGTAGCTCAGTGAGGTTTGCAGCAGTCAGTAGGACATTGTCATCTGCGTAGTTGGTGAAAAAATCTGTAGGATTAGGTGTTATATCGGGGAGATCATTGACATATATGATGAATAAAACGGGTCCAAGCATACTACCCTGTGGGACACCCTGCGTCACAAGAGCCTCCCGAGAAGAGTATCGCTTTCCATCCATCGTGAGTGACACGGTCTGTGTTCGTCCTTCCAGATAACTCCTAATAAGTTTCAATTGTTTATCACGAACACCATAGATTTCCAACTTCTCCAGTAAGATCTCATGTATTACCGAGTCGAACGCCTTCGAAAATTCTATGAAGATTCCCATCGAAATAGAATCCTCCTCGAAAGCATCCATGACCCCTGCCAAAAGATCTTAGATGGCTGTTTCCGTACTTCGTCCTCTTACATATCCATGCTGGCTGTTATTGATGACTCTGAATTTTTTGAAAAATTTCAAAAGTTTTTCACATAAAATTTTCTCAAAAAGTTTGAAGAAACTCGTGAGAAGACTTAATTTTTAAAATTATTTGGATTATCTTTCTTGTAAAGAGGTTTTATTATTGCTTTTTTCAGCAAGTTAGGAAATACTCCTTCTTTGAAACTATTATTCAAAATAAATTTCAGTGGCTTAACAATGAGGCGAATCGACTTCTTTATTACATCCATTCGTACTTCATCATAGCCACAACTTTTTTTATTTGGCAAAGATCTCACGGTTTTAAATATTTCTTCTTCTTCGATATCGAAAAAAAAGAAACTTTTTTCATTTCTTATAATCCGAGATGTACTGCTTGATATTGGCATATTTGAGGGTATATTATATTGAGAAAAGTAGTGACTAAAGTTTTCTACTATGATATCTGGAGATCCAGATATCTTCAGGTCAGATGTTTTTTTGCTTTTCCCTAACTTTTCATCAACAATCCTCCATAAAGTTTTAGATTTATTAACTGAATTATTGTACAACTTCAGATTTAATTTCTGTATTTCCTCTTTCAACTTGAAATCGTATGATTTCTTGAGATTTCTGTAGGTGTTACACAATTCAACATTATGCATAGAAAGAGTATACACTAAATCAAGCCTATTTTTCAGAGAGACAAGGTCTTCACACTCTTGATACACTTGTTTTTTTTTAGATTTTATATTAATTTTTTTTAATGGAAAACATTCATCATATAAGCCCTTGAAATGATCGAAAAACAGGGACCACTGACTATTAACTTGCTGAGGAGGAATTTCATAAAGAGTATTCCATTCCTGCTCAGAAAGCCGTTCCATAAATTCATTTAAATTATAATCGTTTATCAAGCGAAGCTCCAAGACTTCACTGAAACTCAAAGACTTGGGCTTCGTGATCTGAGAGATGTGGCTGTTCATTATAAGCTTTCAAGTTTTCGCAATTGGTAATTATGTTGTCTAAACAAGAGTCGGATCCTGAACATCTTCTGGTGGGTTCAGTAATAGTAAGCTTTGCATTGAATGAGTCTAGGATATCTATGAATATTTGCTTATTAGGATCAGTACTACTTGGTTCTAAGTGAATATTGAAATCACCTGCAATAAAATATAAAACATTCATTTCAGTTAGTCTCTGCAACAGAACGTTCAACTTCTCGAAGAAAGTTTCCACGTCAGTTCTAGATGGATGCTGTGATCTATAAATCGAACATATCAAAACATATTCATCACATTCAATGTTTACCTTCATCGCAGAGCACTCGAACGAATAAGGCACTCTGAGCCGCGCAAACTCCCCGAATTCTGTCGCGGAAACAAAGACATCGCGCCTACAATACAACGCACTACCGCCGTGCTGTCCCCTTCTTCTACAGAAAGATGAGATCAAATCGAAATTGGAAATTCCATGAACTCTTAATTCCTGCGTCGACTTCCAATGTTCTGTGACTGCAAGGAAATGACAGTTGTGATTGTTTACATAATTGTCCAATCTTGATAATACATTTCCGATGGATTGTAAATTTATATGTATGATCTTATGGGGACTATCTAACCTATCTGGGATATAACTTGATGGTTTTATTCCTTTTCTTTCGGCTTCAACGGACGGAAAAAAAAATTATTTATCCTTGTACCTTGAGGCCAGATATTAGGTTCCTTTACTCTTTCAAAGTCTTCGGAGTGAACTGATATTTTAAAAGACGAATACTCATCTGGGCGGTTTGATACAAGTTTAGTGCACTTAGTGTTTTTGAAATTTCTCTTGATCAAGTAATTGTTCACCTGATCAGCTTCCAGTTCTGGATCCAAGTTACTCACATGTATATGCGAAAATTGCCTAACTGCCTTAATTTCACTCAGTTCTTCCTTTGCAGTACCTAGGATAGTATTACGTTTTCTTTTCATATTCCGTTTTCGGGATTTTACCTCTGTGAAACCATCTGAATCAGATTGGTCATGATTTCCTGCTATCCCTTGTTCCGATGTCCTAATTCGGATGTTATTAGTATTTTCCTTCAGCAATGTTGAATTCGAAGGGTTTGTCTGATGTACGTCGTTAACAACTGCAGCATATGAAGTGTTGGTGGTTTTCACTTTTCTTTGCAGAGTTGATGAATTATCATTTTGTTTGATCCTTGGCACATTTTGTTTAATCTTCGGCATATTTTCGGGGCTAGGGTTCTGTGCAAACATACCTTGCGATAGTGTATTCACTACAAACTGTAGTTTGAGGTTCTCATTTTTCAGACTGGCGACTTCAGTGCGAAGTTCATCAACCATTTGGAAAAATTGATTTTTGATACTTTCCTCGATTGCTTTCTTGACAGTTACCAAAATCGACGAAATATCACCACCAGGATCAGAAAAAGCTTCACTGTAGGGAACATCTGCCTTTATTTTCTTGGAAGTGAGGTTAGACATAACGCAAACAGCACATTTCCAAATCTTCAATTCAGGTATTCTGAATACCCTGCACTTATACCAGCACAAGATAAATGAAATAAGTGCAACGAATCACTTGAACACGTAATGTATTCACTTGATCGAGCGATCGTTCCAGAGCATAAACCACAAGCCGGCGCCATTTTCTATTAAGTGAGTTGTTCCGAACTCATCAATAACTGATGAGTTTGATATTTTCCAGTAAACTGTTAAAGAACTACAAACTTTCTTTATAAATTATATTTTCGAGGAATCGTAGTTATAATGAAGTTAATTATACTTTGATTCAAGTTAAAAAAATAACACTTTCATTAGCTTGATAATTTGATCTTACTTATTAAACTGAATAAAAAATGCAATCAATGATTTTTAATTTATTTATATGATTGATACGATGAAATGAAAAAGCAGGCAACAAATTAAACGTTTTTATTTGTGAAAAATGGACATCGACTGGGAGTCGAGTGAATTTTTAAATAATTGAAATGTTCAATAAAATAGAAAAAGAGGAACAAAAACACAATTTATTATATTTGGACATAAAATATCAAATACTTCTCCCACAATGAATATTCTACAACACACAATTACACCTAAAACATCGGCCAAATATTTGGGAATCACATTGGATGGCAAATTAAATTTTAAACTTCACACACAAAATATGAAAAGGAAAATTATAACTAGATCCAAACACTTCCGATCATTGACATACAAACGGGAAGGTATTAGTTTGAAGACTGCTACAAATATTTATAAGATGATATGTCGACCTATATTAGAATATGGACATCACTTATTAATCAATGCAAGAAAACCCACATTGAGGAATGTTGAGGTAGCCGAGAGGACAAGTCTAAGAATTCTTACCAAAATAAGACACCCCAGTAACCCATTATACAACCCATCGAATATAATGCTGTATGAGGAAACCAAAATAGAACCAATTCAAACCAGATTTCAAAGACTGAACAAGAAATTTGCTGACAACCCGAATAACCTCAACATAATAGAACCTTTGATTAGTATAGACCACAACCAGAGAAGTAAACGGAAATATCCTATTAAAATCCTAGCTTCTGAACTTCAAGAATTAAGAAATTAAACTTTTCCTCTTAACTCTTTTTTTTATTAATTTAATAGGTGTATTATATTGGATTTTTCATTTTTTTTTTTCAATATGGAAATGTATATTTTATTAAACAAAATACTTGTTAATAATATGTAATTATATTGTAAATGGGCAGAAAGACCTCGGTCGTTAGCCTATTGGTATACCCCAATACCCAATAAATATTATTATTATTATTATTATTATTATTAGAAAAAGAGGTCCATTATGATTTTGATCATATGGGAAAGAGATCAAATATATATTTTCAATAAATGGAAAAACAATATAATATGATATTCGAACAGATATGTAAAAAGGTCGTAGACAAGTTGTCAAAAATCATAAATGATAATCAAATATTAGTCAGCAGAGGTGAGAGTGGCTTATTCCACTGGAGGATCGAATCACTTTTGCTCATATTTTTGTTTCCATGCAGCTGCCATGTGGTGACAGAGATGTCTGGAACTTGGAATCTTTCTAGTTCAACTTATTTCTTCTTGCTTTTCATTCAACCAAATACATTGCATTTCAAAAATTTCAGAGCCATCGAAGGTTGAGGAAGTTATGTGGCCACTTCGAATCATATTTTCGCCCTTTCCAGATATTTCCTTGAATTTTATTTTAATATCTGATAGAAATACCGCAGACATCATTTCTTTACACGAATAAAAATACTCCTATATAAATAAAAATCAACTATTTTTTGGCTTTCACCCATTCTAAACTGCCTGAATTTATCGATAAGAATATCAAATTTCGATTTTACTGAGATGATCGTCGCCATATTGTTACTTTTTCAGTCCAAATATTCATATTTTTGTTTTGTGGTCTTGGATTGAGGTTATTTGTGTTCTGTGGTTAGCAGTTTGGCGTTCCAAAATGGTCGTCACGTTGAGATCAAAGATGTTATTGTTTGAGTATTACCTATGTGATAGTTTGTGATGCAGCCAAGCACATGATAAAAGATTAGGCAGACAGACAAGAGCATGAATATCAAATTGGCATTGGTAGGTACTCTTATATTTGGAATGCTTGAAAAAGGTTTGTCAGTTCTTTATCTTTGGTTATGTATATTTACGTTTTTTTCAGGTCAAAGAAATGAGGACTTACCAGTGAGGAAGTGATAGAAAGGATATTTTCTATATTTTAGTTGGGTTGGGAAAAGGCGAAAACAAACTTTTCATCCCTAATAAAATTGTGCAATGTTTATTTATTTATTTATTTATTTATTTATTTATTTATTTATTTATTCATACGGCATTGCCATTTTACATAAAGAAATACAAATTGCCAAAAACAAAAAAGAAAATACAATTCAATTTATTTTAGCTAATAAGAGAAAAAACAACATTCATGTTGATAATCTCTTACCTATAATTAACGCAGAACCAAACAGGTCTGTTCCTAACCACTCAAATTTTGAGATTCAAAATACCTCTTTAGGACAAATATTGTACTCGAGAATAAGTCTACTGGACAATTATTAGCTAAACGTTGTGATCTAATTAAAGGATTGTTCAAACCATAATTAGTTGGTGTGAAATCTATGTGTAAAACCTCTCGGGTCCTCAAGAATTCAGGTCTACAGTTCAGTTTAATTTTGCTCATCAAGTACTCGCAATCTATGAAATTATTAATCACCTTGAAAATAAGCATAATGTCAAAGTTTTTCCTCCTCAATTCTAAGGACATTAGTCCGATTGTTTCCTGATTATAATTTTCAGATGTTGTTGGAAGTCTCAGTTTGAATGTGACCCACTTAAAAAATTTCCTTTGAACACGTTCCAGTGATTGCTTATGGCAAGAATATGATGGAGACCATATAACGGATGCATATTCAAGTATACTCCTCACATTTGCACAGTACACTGTTTTCATTGTTTCCACACTGTTAAAATGTTTCATCGATCTCTTAATAAATCCTAGCATTTTGAACGCTTTATTTGTTATGAACTGTATGTGGCCAATGAAATCCATTTTTCGATCGAAGTAGACCCCCAAATCTTTAACCGAATTAATGTCTTTAAGCGTCTTTTTATCAATATTATAATTGAAATTGTACAGTGATCTCAGTCTTCCAAACCGCATAACTTGGCATTTTTCAATATTGAATTCCATTTCATTTACTAAGCACCAGTTCATAATTCCATCTAAATCAGATTGAAGGAGTCTACAATCATCGAGTGATGATATTTCTTTAAAGATTTTGAGATCATCTGCGAATAGTAAAAAACGACTGAACCTAACCGTTTCCCCAATGTCGTTGATAAAAATTAGGAATAAAAGTGATGATAGGGGTGATCCTTGGAGGATACCCGATTCCATTAAGAATTCTTCTGATAAGACTCCACTGAAGGAAACCCTCAAATTAATTCCGCTAGTACGATTCTCTAACCAATTTATAAGCGGTGGTCCAACGCCCAATGCTTTAAGTTTAGCGATAAGGAGCCATTGCGCCACAGTATCATATGCTTTTTTGAAGTCTGTATATATTGAGTGAACTTGTTTTCTCGCTTTCATAGCTTCTAGTATTACATCCGAGTATGTCAATAAATTCGTTGTAACTGATCTCTTAGGAATGAAACCGTGTTGTTCGTTCAAAAGTATGTGTTTGAACGAAGGTGAAATTTTATTGGCAACTAGTGTATCAAACAATTTGGGAATATATGAGGATTTGCAAATCGGTCTATAATTTTTTATTTCGTTTTTGTTACCTGCTTTGAAAATTGGTATGATATAATTGTGTTTCCATCTAACTGAAAATATTCCAGATCTCAATGAAAGATTGAATAATTCGCATAAGGGAAATGCCAACTCACTTCCACAATGTTTCAGGAACACCGCAGGTATACAATCAGGAGTCTCATCATTCTTTTCACACAAAGCTTGTAGTCCACTCATTACCTCCTCAACATTGAACATACATTCAGACACGTCAACATCATGTCTATACCGGATGTTCACGTTTCTAGGATTATTTGGTTTAAAAACGTTTGAAAAATTATTTTTGAACATTTCAGCTATTACGTGTGGGTCACTTGAAACTGTATCGTTTAGGCACATAGTATTGGGCAGATCTTTACCCTGTTTGAGATCATTAATGAATTTCCAAAAAAATTTTGGATTGATGTGAATGGATTCTTCGACGCTTCTTATGTAATCGTTATAACAAGTTTGACTTTCGTTTTTACAGCTGTTTCTAAGTATGGAAAAATTTATATAATCCTCAATCTTACGAGAATGTTTGTATTTTTTATGTGCAGCCTTCTTGTTTGAAATAAGTTTTTTCAATTCATCAGAAAACCAATTTGGGAAGTAACTTTTTCCTTTTACTCGTTTAGGAACAAACTCGTTTACAATCCGGAAAATAACATCATAAAAAGCATCGACACTTGATTCTAAGTCATCGTTAATTATCGATTTCCAATCAGTTTCAGCCAAATTCGCCAAAATAGCATCATAATTAGCCGTTTTGAAATCTCTGAAGTAAACTATATTTTGTTTTATTTCACACTTAGCCTCAAGAATATCGAATCGTAATGCAGGATGATGTGGGTCACAACTCACTAACTGATCATCCGCCTCAAATACTTGGACATCTTCTTGTGATACAAAAATCAGATCTAATAGGGTATTGTTTACATTTTTAATTTTATTGATTTGTTTTGCATCGAGCATTGACATAGTATTATTTACGGTGAATTGCGATCTTGACATAACACATGGAACATCATTTATCGACTCGTTCCAACATTCTCCGGGTAAATTAAAGTCGCCACAACATACCAGTTTTATTTGATCATAATTATCCACTATTGACTCGATTTCATTAAGATAATTTTCATACGCCGTATCATTTGAATTAGGTGGAAAATACACACTTGTTATCAGATATTTTTCATTGTAAAATTTGGCAACAACGAAAGTAGCTTCAATATTCAAATCAGTTACTATAACATGTGAAACAAACTTATTTTTCACTGCAATTAAAACACCACCTCCTAACTTTTTAGTACTAGTGTTATGATCTCTATCTTTTCGATAAATTGAATAATTTCTCAATCCTAATTCAGCATTTTGAAAATCGGGGGAAAGCCATGTTTCAGTTAAAATTATTAAATCGAAGTCAGTGATTGATACTGCTAATGTAAAGTCGATTAATTTCGTACGCAATCCCCTTACGTTTTGATAGTAGCAATTTACAGATTTGTTGTTAATATTAGTTGGAAACTGAATTGGTCTTACTACATGTCTACTATTGGATTCAATGTTCGTTACGAAAAAGCCGAATTCCTACTCCAGTAGGCCAGGATTCGGGTTGCAAAAGTTCCTCTATTGGAAGATCGTTGCTTCCGAACTTGAATGCTTTTTTCGAACTTCTCGACTTCAAGTCAAAGCACAGGATATCCTTGTTGGGCCATTTTTCTTGAGCGTAAGCTTTGATATTTTCTGCAGTTGTATCTGCTTGAAGTCCTCCTATCCAAATCCAGTTCCTACCCTTCGGTGCTGGCTGCAATAAAGTACTGGATTTTCCACTGCCTTTGAGTGCTTCTTCTCTCCTTTTATCAATTGGATCAATTCCCCTCTTGGTGGTAAATTCTTTTCTTGGTTGTTTCTTCGAATTTATCGTTGGTTGATTGTTCGTTCCCTGCTTATCCCTGATAGTTTTAGCATAATCTTGTTGCTTGGGGTGTTCATTTCGGTTTTTATTCTCGACTCCAATATTTCCTCTCTCATTTTGTTGGATCACCATACCCCTCTCGTCGTCTCTCCCTTGTACACCTCTCTGCTTTCTCGATCTATTTCTTCTAGTTTCAGCAAATTCACTGGAGGACATTAGTTTGATGAGGTCGATGTTTGAGTCCTTCAGGGATGTAATCTCATTTTTTAGCTGTGTGAGGGATTTTTCTATTGCTTCAGTTATATATTCATTCTGGATATTTTGTTCTCGGCCCAGTGAAGCATCTTCTACTTCGATATCCTCCGTTGAATTGGAATTTCGACGGAGTTTTTTCTGAACCTCAGCTAAGCAAGGATCGCAAAAGAATTGCAGGTTTTTGGATTCAGTTATGGTCTTGAGTAGATTATCCTTTATTTTGGCGCATTGAAGATGTTGGCCTGAACCACAGAAGTTGCACAAGATGAACTTCGTGTTGACAATAAAATTATCGGCACATACTGAGCACGAACTTGACATCTCTGTTTGATCGGGTGCGAGCGTGTATGTAGACCTTTACGTTGATATTAGATTCTTATGTTCGGTGATAAGATAAAAACTTAATTGACCATTTGTTGGTTTGTTATTACCTCTATTATATATTCTCGAACTCAGGTTTTATGATTGAGGAAAAGTCACCATGAATGGATTATCACTTCAGAACACGTCTGATTTCTTAGTTTTCTACTGGTATTAAATTTCACCAATAATTCCCAAGATTTCCGAAGAAAATAGAGAACTCGCTAGAGCACAATTTAAACACGTCTTATCGATCTCACAATGTGTAGAACAAAAAAAAGGTTCTCAAAGGTATAGTATAAACAATTTCAGTGATCATAAAATCCATAGTTATGTTTTATTAATATTTTCAGAGGTTCTTAAGCAGAATGAAAATACTAAATTTGTTACCAAAATTTTGCTTTCAATCCAAACGTAACAACTACAAGAGCATGAGTGGAGGATCTTTCTGGGTGTAAGTCTCAGCCAAGCTGAACAGGTCGAAAATGTTAGTGGAATTGTTACAGATTTAGACCCAAAACAGGTTTACTGAGATACTCATCAAAAAGAGGGATCGCAGGCATATATCATCATCTTCAAGAAAGAAGGTTGCCTCGATATAAATTACCAACACTGCCTACTGAAATTCCACTATTACTAGAGCAGTAGACGGCCTCTTATCTCGAAAATCTTGTTTTTTTCAGGGCCAAATTTGCTAGTTGAGAGAAAGCCAGATCAAAGAAACATGCTCTGAAATAGGTACTGAGTGAAAGAAAATGGCGAGGAAGACCAAAATCTACCTGAGAGACGGGAGAATGGGTGTGTGGACAGAAGGGGCTGGAGACTGGGAACCGAAATCCGTAGGATTTATAAACCCGGATATCTATATCAGCACTCCAGAGGTAAAGGGTGTTTAGTCACAATATCAAAATTAGACAAAAGAGAGATTATTCAGTTCGATCATTGTTTCAAAGAATGTGTACTGCCATTATTTGGCGACTTCATATAGGTACCTAGGGAGTCACAAATGTGTTCCACTAGCTAGAATTTACTAATTTGAATCCAATATTGTGGATAGTTCGTGTCTGAAAAAATGTGACTTAAAACACTTTACCTCTGAAGTGCTGATATAGATATAAGGTCGGTTTCACAAAACTTTGTTTGTACCGTTAAATTAATTGGAGCCACCACGATTCGTGGAAACTTCAAAACGAGTGATTCGATTTACGTGAGGTTTTTAATCGCACAATTAAAGTTTTGTGAAGCCGACCCATAATCTGCTAGTTCACAAACCAAATAATTAGTTAACAGTTCAAGATTTATACCATTTAAAATATTACCTCACTGTGTTTTCCCTATTTTTTAGTTTAATTCATCAAATGTTAATTTTTACTTATTCGGAGTTTATATGTCTTGTTTTGTTTTGTAAAATACCTGGTTGATTTATATTTAATTTTACTTAATGTTCCTCTTTATATTTAAATGTGATAATTTTGTTAATGATTGTTATTGTATAAAATATTTTAAAAACTAATAAAATTTTTTCAAAAAACGTAATCAATGCATTATTATTTAGTACCGCTACAAAAATTGACATATAGTTATATATATACAGATATTACACGCATATGGCATGGACAAATCCGGAGATAAAATGATATTGCCAGCATATATGTAAGGGAGATATTTATAGATGAATAATCGCATATGCCATGGATAAATTTTGGAAGATCATAAGATATTCCTGGCAGATGTTTCATGGTGACCTTGGATATTCCTGCTATCTGCCAAGCATATGCCCTGGGAGATATGGAATATGTTTGGAATATTTCAATATGCCAGCGGTATATTCACCGAATATGAATGGAATATTTCTATGCCGTCAAGGATACACATAATTCAATGAAATAGAACCCACTTTACGGGGGTGAGTCACTGACTGGTAGATATATTTCAACGAAGGATTCCTGAGGTCAAACGAAACAATTTTTGTCCATGCCATATTTTTGCTCAGTTGTCGAGTTGAAGAGATATTCTGTTGAAAATCCATAAAAAAATGTTATCTTCAAATACATCTCGAGGATAATTCCATCGAATGAAATGATTTTCGAAATATATGTTTTTTTGATGTGTTGAATCACCAACCCAAAATTCCACCCACATGTTTCTACTCTTTTATGTTTGAATGGTTTTTTGCTCCTCAATTTGATTAATTGTCAGTTTCAAAGAAGTTCTTGTCATCTGCGTGTCTGCGAATTCTGGATCAGTTATTGATTGACGTTCTAATCATGATTCAAAATCTGAAAATTTGTTTGGCAAATTTATCTAGAAATGAACCTAGAGTAAAGATGCCAATAGGGCTATTGGTTTGATCGGGAGGAATCTAATTAGGAAAGCGGTGCGTATATCTTTCAAGGTTGGGAAAGCGTAGTTTCCCGATTCGTTCATCGATAGCGAAAACCTGGAAACGCGCCCGAAAGACCGAAAAGTGGACACCCAGGATTTACTTTTTCTGTACAATGTTGGTCTCTGATTGTGTCTATACGAAGAAGAAAAAAACGTGTGCTATTCTGTCTCATCGTGATAACAAAAATCACCAAAAATCCCAACTTTTCTGACACCATAGACCATACTATGGAGTAACGAATCGTCTTGCCAGAAATATGGCTAATGGCTACATAAATCTCTCTTGTATCTCCGACAGATAATAATATTGTTAATATTATTTACCAATTTTGAATCTTCGAAAAAATGGGAAAGTTTTTGAAACTGTTTGCAAAAAATAAAAAATCTCTAGTTTTTGAATAAACACTTTGAATAAACACGCTCATGATTATTCAGAGTAATAAAAAGTATATAGAGAAAAGAAGTGGAATTCAATTTCCAGTTATTGTGGTTTTCGATTTACCATTAAGAATAATTTTAATTAGGAGTGATAATACAATAACCCAGTACATATGGGCCCACATCGCTATCCTTCATCACGAACTGGCTCTGCAATTGAAAAAGACTATTCGAGAATCGGCAATGTAAGAAATATTTCTAAAATTCTAATTATTTTGGAAACGGTACATTATCGTTGATTTAATGTTTGTCATTCGATAGTATTTGGTCTTTTCCATCGTGGTGTGTCGTTTGATTCACTAGGTATGGGACAGCCTATATAATAACGTTCATTGTTGAGATCCGAAACAATGCAAAAAGCATGCTGCTCCAAAGAGAGAAGATTGACAACTATCATTTGTGTCATAAAAGGCCAATTTTCCAGGCATTCAGTGTACTACCAGATTCTGTTTGGGATACAATCTGAAAAAAATATCTATTGACCCACATTCACGTTATATCTGAAAAATATGAGTAATTAGCAACCGAACCGAAATTATATATAAAACTCTCAAAAATAGCAATTTGAAAGTTAACTCAACCATTCACAAGCTTCCATAACTGCCTTCTGAAGAAGCATCTCCCTCAATTTCTTTTAAACATTACAGACACTATAAAATTGAAATATCCAACTTTATTGATACAATGCGCGAGGTATTGTAAGAATTTTCTTCTTAGCAACTATGATTAGCAACTATGAGGGTTCAATAGTATATCATGAATCTACTTAAAACTCTGATCCTGTGAAGAAAAATTAATCTTTTAGATCCGCGGATCCAAAATCGGTTAGGACCTGAAACCTCCAATTTAGTTTTGTTCAACAGCTTCATACGAAATATTCATAAATTCATAAATATTCCTGGGATAACAGTACTAGTGAAACAGTAGTGAAATACGCTGACGATTGATGATTTCGGCTCCCGAATTTCAACTGCTCATCTAAAAATGTCGAATCTATTATCAGTGGAACAATGATCTGGTACCAAACACACATATCTTTCCCCTGAAAAATCAATTGCCTTCTGTTTGAAATTGAACGATGCACCCCTCCGATCTTACTTCTGTTTACGCTCATAGCTAGTTCAACTCCAAGTTCATTTCCATGCTCTCCGGAAATCAGATGCTTGATCGAATGCGTCAAGTTAATAGCCTTACTCTATGGTCTGTCACTTATTGCAAATTTCCTCAATTGAAAATGAATTACTTCCCTTTCCTCTCCTTACCTCGATAGTGTTGAAAACTTATCTTGTGTTAAGATTGTAATAGGATTTTCTAGATTTCTCATATGGAAATGATTATTTTATTTTTACATAATTCCGCTTCGACTTCGAGGTCATTAGCGGTGGTGGAACTTTACAATACTGATCATTATTTTAAAATATACATGTTTCTATCTGGATTAAATTAAATCAAATTAAATGTTGACATTGATTGATTTTACAAATGCCAATGTGTTAAGACAGTCTGGTTTGCTAATGTTCAGAGCTTCTTGTATTGATCTGCTCACATTGAATTGAGTACTTTCGGTCTAATAAGATTGACACTGCATCAAGATATGTTTTAATGTTAGTTCAGTGTTACATATAGTATATATTGGTGCGCTTTCGTTCGTTAGCAGATGATGGTGTGTTACTGAACTACTCTTCTTTGGGTAATTATGGGAGATGAGAATATTGTGGGGTCGATTAAAGCCAGCTTCGTTCTTTGAATTTGCCATATGTTTTGCCATTTGTTCTTTATGTTATTTTTAAATCGGTTGCTTAGATCGTAGTTGGTTAAAATTGTCGTTTCTTCTGCGTTAAATATTGCTTCTTTAGCTGCCAGGTCAACTCTTTCATTCCCTTCAATACCACAATGAGATGGAACCTAGATTAAATGACAGATTGTTTGCTGTTGCTAGTGGCTATGACATCTGAGATTTGGTTCACGATTGGATTTCGACTGTAAACAACCTGAATTGCTTGGATAGCACTCAGTGAGTCAGTGCATATGATGAAATTTTGAAGATTTTTCTTGATGCCATATTTGAGACCTTGCGAGATTGCAACTACTTCGGCTGTAAATATGCTGCAATCGGTGGGCAGTTTAAACAATTCTACGTCCATGTGAGATATAAAGGCACATCCTACACCTTCAGGCGATTTAGAGGCATCTGAGTATATGACATCATGACTGTGGTATCGAGAGATGATTTCGCTGAACTTTTGTTGATATGCTATTGGATGGGTATCAGACTTTTTGGATAAAGCAAGCTCTGTATTTGTACTTGTTTCATACAGAGTCAGTCCATGGTGGGTGCGTTGGAAGTTCAAAGTTTGTAGTGGAAGGAAAGATTGAGTCGACAAGTTGATGGTTTACTTGATGGTACAGAGGAGATTTGTTAATTGGTTGGTTTATGTTATGTTGTCTGTATTTTTGATTATAAATCTGGTGTCGGATTGGATTCTGTTTATCCCCTGAAATTCTAGAAGCATATGTTAGTTGCAGCATCGGCCTTCGAAGAAAAAGTGGTAGTTCACCGGTTTCCCTGCATAGGCTATTTGATAGACTTGTTATGTAGGCACCGGTGGCTAATCGTAGGGCTGTATTTTGCACACTATCTAGGCTGTTCAGTAAATAATTGCTGGCTGAAGAGTATATGATAGAGCCATAATCAAGTTTTGATCTGATCAGTGTCAGAGTGGCAAGAAGAGTTGTCTCATCTGCTCCCCAGGAGCGGTTTGCTCAGACTTTCATAACGTTTAAACGCTTCATGCAGTCGACTTTGAGCTGTTTCAAATGTTCATGCCATGTAAGTTTATTGTCGAATATCATGCCAAAAAAGTGGTGCTTGTTTACGTTCTGTAGGGGGGTGCCAAATAGCTCAAGGTGACAGTTTGAGTGTTGTTTCTTCGTGAATTTCATCACCTTTGTTTTTGGTATTGAGAATCTGAAACCTGATAGTTTTGACCATTCTTCCAACTTCGATATTGCTGTCTGCAGGAGTTTGGTGCTAATGTGGGGGTTACGGCCTCGACATATTAAGAGAAGGTCGTCTGCGTAGATAGAGGCTTTTACTGGTAATTGGATTTCACTGATAGCATCGTTTATAGCTATAAAAATAGTGTCGTACTCAGGACTGAGCCCTGTGGTAAGACATTTTGGGAATAGTGTGTTTTGGACCATATGTTGCCAATTTTAACGCGAAAAGTACGTTTTTTTATGAAGTTGTCGATGAAGTCTAGCATGTTGCCGTCAACCTTCCATTTTTTTAGAATCGTCATCAATCTATGGCGCCATACAGTGTCGAATGCTTTCACTATGTCAAAGAATACAGCAATAACTTCCTGCTTGTTTGCGAAAGCATCCAGTATTTCTGTGTGTAATTGTACTAGGTTATCGGTGGTTGATCGGAAGCCGCTTTGGTATTTCGTTATCAATTCATTTGTTTCGAGATAGTATCATAATCGTCAATCTTTTCATCAATTTACAGATTGTATTTGTTAAAAAAATCGGCCGATAATTTTTCGGATCTGTCGAGGCGTTATTGGAGTTTTGGATGGGTATGATGGTGGATTCTCTCCAGTTCTTAACAAATGTGTGCTCTAGCCAGACTTTATTGAATAGGGACTGCAATATGCCTAAAGCGGATTGTGGAAGGTGTTTCGTGAAAATAGTTGGTATTTGGTCAGGCCCTGGTGCGCTGTTTTTGCTGATTTGAATAGCGTGCCTGATTTCCCTCATAATAATAGGTAAATTTATAGGATTCACGTCATTTTCACTTATATCAATGGTTTCTGTGGACTCTATACGATGTTTGTACTGCCTGAATTCGGGAGTGTAATTGGTGTCAGAAGAATTTTGTTCAAAGTGGTGTGCTAGTAATTCAGCCATTTTCGTCTTATCAGTTATTGTCCTATTTTCATATTCGAGAGCTGTTATTTCCCCGTTTTGTTTTTTACGATTGATAGCATTAATCTTGCCCCAGACTTCTTTGATATTCGAGTTTGTTGTTAGCTGTGAAACATAGTCTTGCCATGACTTTTTCTTGCTGTTTTTGAGGGTTCTTCTAGTTAAAGCTCTTTGTTTTTTGAACTCTACTAGGTTTTCGGTGGTATACCTTCTTTTCACTACGTATAGAGCGTGTTTACTGCGTTTTACTTGTTTTTCACATTACAAGTTCCACCAGGATGTATATTTGCGTTTTTTAGAGATTTTCCTCTTTCCGACAAAACGGTCTGCGGCATCTATGATGATTTCAGAGAAGTTTTTGAAGGCCTGGTTAACGTTTTCGTCTGGTACAAAACTGAATAATTGTTGATCGATATGGTTTGAGAAGGATGTTCAGTCGGCATTATTGATTTTCCAACTTTCTGTAGTTTCGACATCTCTGTTACACGTTTGGTACGTTATTTTTTATGGGATAATCGTCGCTGTCATATAGGCTATTCAGAACTACCCAATCTAGAGATGGTCCTATGCAAGCATCAGACAGAGTTAAGTCAATACAAGAGAAGGTTTCACTAGATTCATTAAAGTGAGTGCAACTGTTATTGTTATTTACAATGAAATCGGTGTTCGCCAAGATCTTTTCCATGACTGCACCTCTTCTGTTAGTTTTTTGAGATCCCCATATTGGGCTGTGAGCATTGAAATCTTCTAAAAGGATGATAGGTTTAGGCAATTGGTTAATTAGATGTGAGATTTCTGCTTCCTGGAGATCGTGATTTGGTGGGATGCATAGGTTACATACTTAAATCTTGGATGGAGTCCAGACCGAAATTGCCATGGTTTCCAAAGAGGTATTAAGACTTATTGGTGCACTATGATGGCAGTTCTTGACGAATATTGCAACTCCACCGCTGGCTCTAATTGCTACTCTATTCAAATTGTAGGTTTTGTAGTATTTTAATTGAGGTTTTTGATTGTCCTTCGTATTGATTTCTTGGAGGCATAGCATATCAGGTTGTTGTTCATCGACAAGTTGTTGGATACTTTCGAGACGCGGATAAAAACCGCGGCAGTTCCACTGAATTATTGTGAAATTGGTTTTATGAAAGTTGTTTTTCAACTATCGTGTCCGGTTCTTTAGAAAGGTTTTGGGAGCTTATACTCAACTTACTAAAAGATCAGATTCTTCGAGTTGAAGTTGGCTCCTAAGTTTTTTCAATATTTTGGTACATTTCATTTTGACGGTTTTGGTTGGTAAATGGGGATGAATTTCTTCTAACGTTTGAATGAGAGTATCGATGTAATCAGTTATTTTACGAGCGTTCTCTATTAGGTTCTTGTTTTCGACACAGAGTTCTAGGAAAAGTTTGAATTTCTCAAAACACAGCGGGTATTGCGTTGGGTCCTCTTGCAATATCGCTTCAACTCCTTCTAATTCAAAGGAATTTGTGACGTCGTGGTTTTTTATACTTTCTGTTTTTGTTCCATTTCTTTTTATTCAAGGTTGGTTCTTGGAAGACTTGAGATTCATTAGATATTGTTGAAATCTATTCTGTTAGGCGAGATGGTTCCATTGGTTCAGGAATTTCTTCCAGGTTTGGTCAGGCTGGGGTACTAGTAGAGGCACGCCTCTTTTTGTTATTTGTTTGATTTTCATATTCTAGTTCTTCAAGTTCAATGGATTTGGGATTTTCGCTATTTTCTTCAATTGGGCTCATATTTGGTTGAGTTGGCTTCGTGTTCAGATCGATTGAGGAGTTTTTGGGGCAGACAGTTTCCTGTCTCCTTGCAGTTGAAGCATGTTGGGGTGTCGGTGGATAAAAATAACCTGTATGTTGTGTCTTCTAGTGTTAGGAAAAATGAAGATGGGAGTTCGTTATGATCTTCTCTGGAGGACTGACGTAGATTTGTCGTTTGAAACTCAAACTATGAGGATACTCGTCTCCTTCAACACCAGCCCTTAAAAAATTCAGATTCGAAACAGTTTTCAGACCTATGTCCTTCAGCTTACCTTTTATTATTTGATGTGGTATGGATGGACATGCTTTAGATATTTTTGCTGGAGTGATGAGACGGCGTATGATTGTTTCAAGACCGGAAACTGTTATGGAAGTGTGCTCATTTAGAAGTTGATCAACTGTTTTAATATCGTCGAGAAAAATGCATACTCTGTGGTTGGATAGGCGTGAGACAAATTTTATGCGTTTGGGTCCTATGATGCTTCCAACCGCTCTAACGTAGTCAGAATTTCGAAGATTTTCGATGGCATCGATCAATATAGCTTCTTCCTTCTTAGGGAAAGATGTCGTTGGAGATGTTTTAGTGGCGTTGGCATAAGAAACTTTGGTTTCTGATGTTGACAATTGGAATTGAGAGGAAGTTGGTTCTTGTGTGATAGCTTTAGTCTGAGACGTATTCATTGTGATATCATTCATCTTGAAGACAATATAGATAAGATGATAGCATGTTCTTCATGAACAGCAGATGTTAGTTGGCGAAATCTGGCTTGTTTATTTTCGATATTTCGTGGAAGGTAGATTGTATATTTCTCGGAAAAATTATTTCTGATTCCGAAGAATTAGCGGAATGATACTGGGCCCTAAGGGACCCTGATTGAGTTTTCGGATTTTGTTTTTCTTCCGTCACGGATGTGAATGGAGAAAAACGACTGTTGCTAAACAATTGGATTGATAATGCTCACCAGAGATTTCTATCAATGACACACATCGACGAATTTACGGAGAATGTGAAGCCTTAGTTTTGATAGTGTTCAGAATGAGGCTCACTGACGAAGCAGCAAGTGAAATCTTTTCGGGGTCCTTGTTCGAAAGTTCCTCGGTACTTGTGTGGACATAGATCTGCATTTCATCGGCAAATATGTGGAACCTGCAGTTGATGTGATCCACCAAGAAGGATATATAAAGTGAGAACAAAAGTGGTCCTAATATACATCCCTGCGGAATACCAGATGTGGTTTCCATCTAGTCGGAGCAGCCCTCACTCACAGTGACTGAAATCTTTCTTCCTTTAGATATGAATCGAAGAAGCTTATTGAGTCGTCAGAAAACCCAATCAAACGTAATTTGGCGAGAAGTCAAAGTCAACTGTGTCAAACGCCTGACTGAAATCAAGGAGTATTAACGTTGACCCAAAATACTCCAATTAAATTGATTAAGATTAATTGAGATTAAAAAAGAAGCCCCATTTTTATACATTTTATGATAAGACGGGGTTGGTTTCGGTTTTATACGAAGACCTTTATAAAACTTCATCAAACGCTATTAAAGTAAAAAACTACGCGTCGCCTACGGAACACTGAATTTATTAATGCAATTAGGTATTACCTGTTCCTACGGACTGAGACGATGTTGTGTGATGCCCTCGTTTCATCTCATTTCAATCACTGTCTTGTATTATATCCATGCCTGGTTGCTGCTGACAGATATCGCATACAGAAGGTTCAGATTTCCTGCCTGAGGTTGTTTTATAGGGTAATGTTCCCTCAATCTAAACTTCACATGACATGCTTTGGGTACAAGATTTTGAAGCATAGGAAACCAGCGTATCTGTACGACGGAATTGTGCTGAGGACTGACGTTCATGATTTAAAGTTGCAATATACAGAAAAATAATGTTCAAAAGTGTAACGATATAACTGTTGCAGCTTCAGCTCGCGGACCTGCGCCGATCAGTGGGTGCATTCAGAAGACAACAAATATTTCGTTTACGCAACACAGGTTTGTTCGTTTCTTCCCTTGGGTTTTTTTTTTGGTTGTTGGATTTCTTGCGTCGATTTCATACTTCCCCTTCCTTTCACCTCGTCCTTATCTCTCCCCCCTCGTTCATATTTTAAAATCTTTTCATTTATGCAAGCGCCACACACATTTTGATCATACTTGTATTTTTGAAGGCTTAGAAAGATTCTCTGTCTTGACAGGGAAATCGGACTTTTTCTTATCTTTTGTGGCCACATTGTGAACTACATTTCAGGTTACAAGCGGAACAATAAATAAATAATAATAATTATTATAAATTTCAAAAGTTTATAGTGAAAGCAGTTCATCTGTAATGAAAATCTATTTGACATACTTAGCCATCCTGATCTCCTCAAATATGGAGTAACTTGTCTAAGGCAGACAGGGAGCACACAAACACAACCCTTAGACGTCATTAAAGACAAGTACTCAAATTTTTATTTCAAGAAAACTCCAATTGATACGGTCACTCACCATAATAGGCTGAAGCAACTCTTCCTGAAGTCTGTTTCAGAAGATTAGATAACAGTCATTGGTGAATACACTCAAGAATGAACTTATCAGTGAAGACGAAGAAATACAAAAAATTAGCATTCAGAAATGCATAGGAAACATAACAGAAGATTTTTTGAAACATAGATGAATTCAAAATAGTCATCATCGAAATGAATACCATTTTCAATTCCCAGGCTCAGAGATCTTTTATCATGAGGTTGGAGAAATGATATTAGATTTTGTCACTGAGATGAGAGATATACCGGTACAGTGACAAAATCTAATATCATTTCTCCAACCTCATGATAAAAGATCTCTGAGCCTGGGAATTGAAAATGGTATTCATTTCGATGATTACTATTTTGAATTCATCTATGTTTCAAAAATGTTCTCGATGTGCCTTCGTAAAGGCAAAGAATTTTCTTTTTCTTATAACAGAAGATCTGAGCTATTTCATGATTGACTCTTCTGCATATGGAAACAAAGAGCAGTGATGTACTGAAGCACCCAAATAAACTCGATCGTCATCGCGTCATTTTTTGAATAGCCAGAAAATGGATGATCAATCGTAGACTCCGAACTTGATCAGATCTTCGTCAGTTTGAAGAAATATCAGAATATCTTGCTGGAACACCGGCCAGAAATCCTAACAAATTTGCAGTTGACGATTGCTCATCTGTTTTTCGGCTTATGACGCGATATGGTAGTGTTTGTTTGCGCGTTCGTTTGTTATCATTCAAACTTGTCCTCCGAACCTGCGATGAATACATTTTATTCACATAATGACTAAGACATGGAATTGAGTGAATACTCACTGTAGCAAATAAGCATGATGAATACTGCATATTTTCAGATGATTTCTTATTGCCTCATTTTCTGTCTTCTTGTAAACTCTCACACTCTCAAGGAAGTCGGCCAGAAGTTGCAACTGTATCTTTGTCGTTGTAGCGAAATATTTCAGTATTAAGTAAATTGCAATAGATATCAATGTTACAACTGAATGGGAAATATTCGAAACCAAATATAACGACATTTTTAAGTAATGATGGTTCGTGAATAGTATATCGATAGAATGAATATCCGAGCGTATGTCACTAAAATAACCGATGAAAAATCCAACTATCGAATTTACTGCACTTTGAAATATAAACAAAGCGCAGGTTATACGAGCAATTCTGATCTGCTTTTGCATTTCTTTTTGCTTTCTAGTCGAGGCCGAAGAAATATCCCAGTGATGACTTCGGTCCATGCGGAATTGTACCGCTGGTTGTATCCAATAATATTCTGTTGAAGCTGTGATGATTGCCTGGAAATAAAGTTATTCATTATTAATATTTCTTTCGTCTATGAAGAAATTGATGTATATGCACTTTCTATGATGGTGTTGCAGCTTCGGAAAATAAGGATCATAAGAAAAACCTTGAATCATTTTTCGGGTAATCAATTATAATGATTATATCAGAAGTAGCTATCAACTTAATCTCTTTAGAATTCATTAGTGTTGTGTTGAACTGAACTCTAAACAGATTCGCAAATAAGGTGACATATAAAATAATGTTCAGTGGTGTAGGTCACGGCTCAGCTGCAGTGGTGAAGGGTGGACGTTAAAAAAAAATTAACAAAAGTCAGTTTGAGGATGCCAGGGGGTTTTAAAACGGAATAATGAAGCCCCTGAAAATGATCTACACAAAAAAACAAAGGGAACAGCTATGCCTGGAATCTATACAGAAAACAAAAAAATGTTTCAGCTTTATTATACAGGGTGTACCAAGTTCGACGGCCTATTAGGCGTTTCTGGAGAACTAGACTTATTTGAAATCTGAAAATTGGGATTATGATATTGTTTGACATTATCTACCGAACTAAAATATTCTTGGAGCCTGACCACTTTCAGTTATACAGGGAGCGAAAAAAAAATTTTCAAAATTTTATTTTTCTTTTTTTTCTTTTTGAATTTGATAGAGTATGCAATTCTGAATACATTCGTACTCAAATCGTTGAATTCGTCGAAATACTTTCAAAAATATCGAGAAAAATCTGAAGAAAAAGAGAGAAAAGGGTATTCGGTATTATGTTTGTTATTCCTAATCTACATATCTTAAGCACAAACCGTTTTCACATTTTTGAAGTCAAAGACTGTGGAAATATTGTACATTTTTAAAATTTTGAAAAACTCATCACAGGGTGTTCCAAATGTTGGGTCAAAAATTGGGATCAAGATTGGCCCATAACTTTCGTTTTTCAAATTAGAACCCTATTTTTTTATGTACAATCCAACGCAATCATAAAAAAATAGGGTTCTAATTTGAAAAACGAAAGTTATGGGCCAATCTTGATCCCCATTTTTGACCCAACATTTGGAACACCCTGTGATGAGTTTTTCCAAATTTTAAAAATGTACAATATTTCCACAGTCTTTGACTTCAAAAATGTGTAAACGGTTTGTGCTTAAGATATGTAGATTAGGAATAACAAACATAATACCGAATACCCTTTTCTCTCTTTTTCTTCAGATTTTTCTCGATATTTTGAAAGTGTTTCGACGAATGCAACGATTTGAGTACGAATGTATTCAGAATTGCATACTCTATCAAATTCAAAAAGAAAAAAACAGAAAAATAAAGTTTTGAAAATTTTTTTTTCGCTGCCTGTATAACTGAAAGTGGTCAGGCTCCAACAATATTTTAGCTCGGTAGATAATGTCAAACAATATCATAATCCCAATTTTCAGATTTCAAATAAGTCTAGTTCTCCAGAAACGCCTAATAGGCCGTCGAACTTGGTACACCCTGTATATATTGATCAGGTGTAACAATAAACTACTGGGTATGAGGAGCTATTCTTGGTCTACTTTCAATGCCTGAAGGGCTTAGATGATTGCTGACGTTCATTCGCCAAGAATCAATTATGTACAATTATCAAAACTATCAGAAGGTTATATCAGATATTAGCCATTTCGACGCTCTGGGCGGCATCTCTTCGCGAGGCCCTTTTTCCTTCGTGAAAAGTATGTGATGCGGTTGTTTGGTTTAGGTGTTTGTCATGTTTGACTAGAATTTCTAAAGTCATACAAATACAGAGTCAGTGGAGTAGCAGAAGGCCCTGCAGACCCCGCAGTGCGGGGGGGCAGCACTAAGGGGACCCCTGAGACAAACGTAAAGCTTTGAATGGGACCACAATAACTATTGAACTTGCTGATTCGCGATATTTTCCTGATTACATAACGAACAAAACCTAAATAATGAAAGTACAGTTATTATTCTCGACTGGCTGAATGACCGTAGTAGTCGATGCCATAAACACAAAAAAAAAAAAATTATTCTCGAAAAATCGAGAAATATTCCTGTATTATATTCAAAAAAACATATAAGGTTTACAGTAATTCGATTCGACATATCACTCAATCACACCCTGTGCTACCCTTTTTTAAGAGTTTTTCATATAGGCGATTCAAGGGTAGGTTGCGCCCTCTGTAAACACTGAGGCTGCTGAAATACTCCCTTAGTGTCGTTTCTTGTTTATGAATATCTTTATGCGAGTTACTTTCCTAATATTATCTCAATTTGAATGATGGATTCATATGAAAATAGATTGCTTCCTTATGAATAGATCATATATTTGGAAGGCGTTCTAAAAAGTAGGAGTATCTTAGAAGATGGGTACAAATAAATTATGAAAATAGTTTTCATTTACTTAATATTATAGGAGAAGCAATCCCAAAGGCTTTGGTCCCGTGAATTGGTGGTTTCATTATGGGATGTTATGGTCATAATGAAAAATATAAAACATGTGATTGGGATTTTATATCTGTATCAAATTTCATGAAAACTTCCGTCACCTAACTATAGGTACTAACAAAATCTTGCTAACATAAAGAGAAAGATGAAACTAATTTTCGAATCAAATGAACAATGAATTTATTCCCATAATTGCACAAAAGCCAATGAAAAAACATAAGTAAAAAAATTACAACTATCCAGGTTTCTATTGTGGACATACCTATATACTATATATATTTTTTTGAAGAAACAGAACACATTTGTATACAAGGTGAGTCAAAAATGTGTAGCTAGCTTTCTGGGGGTGATAGTATCAGAAATGTACAAGTGTAATAAAAAAGTGTACCCAGAAACATTTATACATGAAAGTTAAATTTGGTGGCATTCACCGGTAAAAGTTATGCAGAATTTTTTTTTTATTTAATCAGCTTTGAAAGGTTATCCCTGAGTTGCAGGAACGTCCATTAAAATTCAATGCTGCCTTAATTCTCCCTTAAACGGAATATCCATAGACGGTAGCCATGGATACTTCGTTTAATGGAGAATTGAGGGAGCATTAAATTTAATGGACGTTCCTGTACCTCAGGGTTAATCTCCCTTAATATCAATTTTGAAACATGAGTTTATTCATCAAACTTTACTTATTTTTCAATGTACTACAGAAAGGTCGATACACACCTTGGACTCACTCGGTATATATAATTTCAGTTCTTTACCTTTGTAAGGAGCTCCTTGTCAGTTTCTGGATATCCCATTGATCCGTAGCCCAAACAAAAAATGAAATACTTTTAATTGAAAAGAACATTCAAAATGCAAATAAAACTTTTTTCTATTGGCTGTGAAGGCTCATATTTGATTATGGTCCGTCCTTCCTGAATGGTAGTGGTTTCATGAGATCCCTTAAGAAGTTTTTCTGTAGGAACTGCATTTCTTTTCAGCCTCTAACATCATCCTTGTTAGCACGACGTTAACATCCATAAATACAACAATATACTCCGATTTTCTGCATATTGTTTCTTATATCTCATTCATATCATTCATTTTCAAACACAAATAATTAAACGAGAAGTAGAAAATGAGCTTTGAAGGTTGCAAATTTCACCAACAACTGTAGAAAATGTAAATACATGAACAATCACTGTGAAGTCAGTACAACCTCAAACTAAGCGACACTAAGCGAGAGTTTGAAATTTTTGCCGCTAGGTGGTTTCGAGATGAAGTTGAATCGCCTATTGAGCAAAATAATTACGGATGGTGGAGCTGCATTTGCCGATCAGCTGATCACCTAAACGAGTATACTTTCATGTTTTGATTTCGTTAGCGGTGTATTTTGTGAGATTTTTTTAGCGTTTACTGTGTTTAAAAACTATTTTTAACTTGTGTTTCTTCAATAAGTGTGTTTTGTGAATTGCATTGGGGTGAGTATTCGTAATATTGAGCATTTGTTTATATTTCAAAAAGTAAAAGATTGAGGTCAGGATTTTCAGTTTTTCAGATCAGGCAGAATGTTTTTTAATTTATCTGAGATTTTTAAATACCTACATGCAACACCAGATAGTAGATGCATTGTAGAGGGTGAGCAGGTGTTGCATGCCAATCATCTGATTTTATGTGGCAAGAAATCAGTGAGCAATGATAGAATAAACATTGTGGGGACAACCTTATCAAATTGAGGGAAGTTTTTCCATAGTTGAAGGTGTGAAGATTCAGGAGATGAAATGCTCATGCAGAGCAGGATTATCTGGCATGTGCAAGCATATTTCAGCACTGCTCCTGAACTGTTCAAAGTTGTATTTACCACATAACAAAAGAGACGTAAAATCATGTCCTGGCAATTTTATTGATTCTGAAGTTAAAATTCATTGTTTAATTCTTTATTTGCTGTTTTTTTTCTTTTTGTTTCAGGTTGGATATTAGCTCTCTTGAGATGCTTTCATCGACTGATGTTGAATGCTATTGGAGGAGAGCAAAATGTTAAGCAAAAGAAATGTATGATCCTGAACCAATATGTTTGCTAAAAACAAAGAAAAGGTTGAAGTCGGTCCGAAAATTAACAAAAGAGGAAATGAAGCGGTGCCTAGAAATTGGCATGGAATGTGTTCCTGAAAGTTACATCACTAGACATCAGTATGTATAACCAACATTCATTTGAGATAAGGTAAAAATATTCTTTTCAGATTAGGAAGGGAAGCAGTATTAGCAATGTTATCGAGATACCTGAAGTGCCAACTATTTTCAGTAGCATACTAATGCATTGTGATTCATCTGACTTTTTAATGAGTTTGGCGAAATATGTCTCTGTGAACAAATTCAGTCTGGAGGCATAAATAAGTGGAAGGATATCGAAAAATGTAATTTACCCCAAGCCTTGATGTCTTCACAGTACACAGATGAATGGCATAAATTTAGACGATTCCGAATTACTGGTAGGTGAATCAGTACAATTGATGAGGTACTTAACACTTATTCCTCAATTTTGTATGTTATGGTTTCTTCTGTTATGGAAATTTTTTGGAACATAAATATCTGCGTTTTCTTGTGCGAGAGTCAAGAGGTTAGGGGCCCTGGCTTCTACCAGCAGGACAAGGTTCGAGTCTCGATGAATAATTTATCTGGTATGGAGAACTCGGCTAACTATTTACAGTTTGTAAACAATCAACAGTGCTGTAGTGTTGGGACACAAAAAAGCCCTATACAAAAGACACTCATCTTTCTAATGTGCACAAGAGTGCATAGCCAAAAATAGAATTTCAATTTTTTTATTTGGAAGTTTTTTTCTAGGGAGTAATTGCTATTCCATATTTACTTATGGTATCTGGAGCATATCGATGAATTGTGGAAAAGAAAAACTAGGAACTGTTTCTTTCCTAGAAAATTCAGTAATGAATATGTGCGGCATGCGAGGGATGAAGAAAAAAATGTACTTCAAGCATATAAAGAGAAGAAGGGAGTAGAAGTGATGGGGGTATTAGGCATCATAAATCCCAAACAGTTTTTATGGCTTGGATTTTCCCCAGATGCCGCTGTTTTGGAAAACGAAGTCCCTGCCAAGTTGGTGGAAATAAAATGCCCTTTCATAGGTAAAAAGAAATAACAATGTTGATAAAAGTAATGAAAATATTTTATTTTAGGAAAAACAAAGGATACAGATTCTTTTATAAAATCATGCCGTTATTTAAAACTGACCCCATCTGGCTTAGAGTTAAATATGAATCACTCTCATTATGGACAAATTCAACTTGGTCTATCTCTCTCAAATTTAAACACATACGATTAAGTCATTTATTCTAGATTTTCTAAAAATTTTTGAAATTTTTACCAATTTTATAGAGCTTCAATTTTATCTATTTCTGAGAAATATTTCTCAAAAATGTTACATGTCGTTTGTAAAACATAATGCTGATTCAAATGTATAATACAACATGGCGCCGAATGCAGATCATCCTTCAAATGATCTCAAACTGAAATGTTTAATTTGCGGTAGAAATGCTCTGAGAAATACAATTAAGTGTATAAAGTGTGAGCAAATGTTTCATAAATATTATATTTGAGTACAATGAGGAAGAATTCGTGTGTTGTTCGAGTGATGATGATGAATTCCATGATGTGTCGAGTGGTGATACTGTTGACGACACCTTCATGATAGCACATTTGAAATTGAAAGTGAAGCTACTTCTTCAGATTATTTGTGAAAGGAAGAAAATTATAGCTGGAAAATGTACTGTTGTTTCAAGTAGAGACGAAATCATAAATTTGTTACGAACACAAAAAACGGAAATGTATGTTGAAAAGACGAATGTCCGCAAAGATTAACAAGATATGGAAATATTAATTGACAACATCAGAAAAAAACAACCTAAAATGGATTGTGAAGTAAATAAAACTTATTCAGACATGACTAAAAGAGATGACGTCGTAACAAAATCCGCAAGAGCTAATAAAAGTGAGACAGAACATAATCCGGCGCCTGCGAAACTGAAATTTCCGAATTCCCGCCATACCGTGAATACGTAAACGCAGAGTAGTTCAAATTTGAACAAACAATACAATTCTGACATGAATGAGGTTAAATTCAAAAAATTGACATCACGACGATCGCGTAAACATCAACAGTGGTCAATGATGGGTACTTCTGAGGATCTTTCTATAAGAGGTGTATCCAAAAAGTTAAGTTTCTTTGTATCCCGAATAAATTCCACAACATCGACTGAGGACTTCACAACCGTGATCAGAGAAAATTTCCCTGAGGCTAACTGTGGGAAATTAATATCAAAGTACCCTAATATTTATAGCTCATGTAGAGTATCTTTTAATGAGTCAAGTTTGGAGAGAGCAAAATATGCAGAAAATTGGCCTATAGGTTCTTATATTTCCAGGTTTTTTCGGAGGGAGCCAACCGCACAAAATACTGACACCTAAGGTTACTGAGAGTGTTATGAATAGAATCAGTTTTTTTCCATCTGAATGCTCAAGGTGTTTCTGGGAAGGAAGGTGCATTGTAGGTTTTTCTTGACAGCTTTAAAGATCTCCAAGTTATTGGTCTGTCAGAGCACTGGATGTCTGAGGAGGAGGTACTATCCTTTTTCCTAGAAGGTGGGAAACCACTCCAGTAGGAAAAGTTCAATTAGAGGAGGAGTGATGACTCTTTGTCGTCCAACTGTGAGTAATGTTTGCTGTGATGTTCTGAATGATCTTTCGGTGGAAATTGATTGTGAAATTTCATCAATTAAACTAATAAATTATAACTTGACTGTGATATCAGTGTATAGATCACCAAACGGTGACTTCCACAAATTTTTGGAAGTTTTTGAGCAAATTTTTGTACATTTTAAAAACTTGACTGGGCCTATTGTTATATTAAGCGATTTTAATTTATGTTTTAATGCTCCTGACTTAAAATGTAATTCATTTTGTGATTTGTTAGCATCAAATGGCTTTTTTTGATGTGTCTCAATGCCCACAAGGGGTATAAATTGTATAGATAACATATTTATCAATTTTTCTGTTGATAATTTTAGTACACAGGTAATTGGTTTTGATTTTTCCGATCACAGAGTTCAGGTGGTTAGTGTGAATATTATGAATAATGTGAAATCCGGAGGTAATGAAACGAGATATGTTCGCCCTTTAACTCAAAATGATTTTAATTCTTTCTTTAATATTTTGTGTAATGTTTCATGGGATTTTGTACGTGACGACAGCTTGGGTATTGATGAGCGTTTTAATATTTTAAATGAAATTTTGATCGATTCATTTTTGTTTTTTTTTCCTTCAAGGCAAATTGAGGTCAATAAAAGGGACGTAGGTATACAGGGTCTTTCACGAGGAACCTCACCCATATTTATACGGGAAACTACTGAACGTATTTTCATGAAATTCAGCACTTATAAGTATTTCACGATGCTGATGAAATCTAAAATATTTTCAAGGCATGAGCACCTCCGGTTTTTCCGGAAATGACATCAACTTCCGTTTTTCAGATTAGAACACCATTTTTTTATTGCAGAAATAGATTCCTTAGAAAATTTCAAGTTATTTTGATGTAACATTTTTCAGTTTTGGTTGGAAAATTCTCTCTGAGCGGGAAAATTCGAAAAAAAAATCGAAAATAGAGCTCCGCTGAAACAAGAATAACTTCGAGGTTTTTGGATGGAAAATTTTCATTTTTGGGATTTTTCAAGATGTAAGATTGATGTATCCACTTAAAAAATCGAAATGGCGATTCATGATACAGGGGGTGAAAAAATCGCTTTCAAAGTTAGGGATGACAAAATCGTGAAAAATCAATTTTTTCAAATTAGAACCCCATTTTTTTATGGCAGATATCGAATCTACGTTAGAAAATAATGTGAGTGTATGCATCACACCCTTGCCCTAAAATGGATATTTTCTGAGTTATTCACAAAAAACTGTTTTTTTCGTCTTGAATTTTCAGCTTTCTTTTCCCTTCACGCCAAAAAGATGAAATTTTCAGGAACTGTTACTTAAACCATGTTTTAGATTTTACTACCCTAATATGCAAGAGAAAAAAGTTACAGGTTGTTCCTAAATAGATGGCGAATTTTGATTCGAATTTGTATCGGAAACCCTTTTATTTCAACTAATCGGCCATCGGTTTTCTCTCCAGTGATGAATAAATAATTCCTTATGAACCATATGCAAAAACTTACCATGTTTTACATTCTTTGTTTTTTAATGATAGATATCATCTGCCAAATTCCTCTTTATTCAGTAGCATTCCTGAGACGTATAAATAAATGTCTAGAAATTAACGGTCAAAACTTTGAGCATCTTCTCTAGTTATAACTGCGAGAGTTTGCCATGGTTCTCCTAATAGTAACTTGAAGTCGGTTTCAAGAAGGGGTGAAAAATCTACAGCATGGTTCAAATAACAGTTCCTGAAAATTTCATCTTTTTGGCGTGAAGGGAAAAGAAATAGCTGAAAATTCAAGACGAAAAAACAGTTTTTTGTGAATAACTCAGAAAATATCCATTTTAGGGCAAGGGTGTGATGCATACACTCACATTATTTTCTAACGTAGATTCGATATCTGCCATAAAAAAATGGGGTTCTAATTTGAAAAAATTGATTTTTCACGATTTTGTCATCCCTAACTTTGAAAGCGATTTTTTCACCCCCTGTATCATGAATCGCGATTTCGATTTTTAAAGTGGATACATCAATCTTACATCTTGAAAAATCCCAAAAATGAAAATTTTCCATCCAAAAACCTCGAAGTTATTCTTGTTTCAGCGGAGCTCTATTTTCGATTTTTTTTTCGAATTTTCCCGCTCAGAGAGAATTTTCCAACCAAAACTGAAAAATGTTACATCAAAATAACTTGAAATTTTCTAAGGAATCTATTTATGCAATAAAAAAATGGTGTTCTAATTTGAAAAACGGAAGTTGACGTCATTTCCGGAAAAACCGGAGGTGCTCATGCCTTGAAAATATTTTAGATTCCATCAGCATCGTGAAATACTTATAAGTGCTGAATTTCATGAAAATACGTTCAGTAGTTTGCCGTATAAATATGGGTGAGGTTCCTCGTGAAAGACCCTGTAGAGTAGTTTTCTTCTTGAATTTGTTGAATGACATGTATGAGCGCTACCAAACTGATGATCTCCGCATTGCTTGTAATAGATTGAGGAAATATTATAGGACTATGATTAAGCAGGCTAAAATAAGAGCAAACGATAAGGTTATAAAAAATTCTAATAATCGCTCTCGAACAATGTGGAGCCTGATTAATAATATGAGGAATACTCCAAGGAGTGATCGCAACACTTTTATTTCTCCTCGGGACTTCAATAATTATTTTGCATCAATTGCGAATGAAACTGTCAAGGGACTATCCATCAAAGTTCATGATCCTATAAGCTTGATTTCTTTTCCGAAGTTACATTTTGCGACGTAAGAGATGCTATAAATCACCTAAAAAGTAGTAAGAGTACCGATTTTTACGGATTGTCTTCTGTTCTGATTAAAAAAAATATAAATAATCTTGTGATACCACTAACAAAACAATTCAACTTATGTATTGTCAGCAGTACATATCCTGGTTGCCTCAAAATTTCCAAAGTTATCCCATTGTTTAAGAAGGGTAATGGTGATGATGTACAAATTTATCGGCCAATATCTCTAGTGCCAATTCCGTCGAAAATTTTTGAGAAATTACTTTGCTCGCAATTGGTGCACTATTTCGAATCAAACAACTTGTTTAGTGAGGCGCAGTTTGGTTTCAGAAAGGGGAGGGGTACATTGGATGCGATTCTTACATTTGTCAATCATACTCTGAGCTGTTTTGAAGATGGTGAATGGTCGTGTTCATTGTTTTTGGACTTAAAAAAAGCTTTCGACTGCGTTTCCAGCTCTATTCTACTCGGTAAACTTGAAGCGTATGGATGCTCCAGAAACTGTTGCGCTCTTATAGCTTCTTATCTTACGGATAGAACGCAGTCAGTATTTTTCAATAGTGAGTGGTCAGATAAAAGAAAAATATCATTAGGTATCCCGCAGGGGTCGGTCCATGGACCAGTATTATTTCTTGTTTTCATAAACGACCTGCCAAACTTTTTAAATATATTTTCCACCTTGCTATTCGCAGATGACACGACAAGTTCTACTAGGTCACCCGATTTTATTGCGGTTCTGGAAGAGTGCACCAGCGCGCGAAATAGGGCCTTCGAACGGTTTGCATCGAATGAGTTGGTTGCAAACGATGAGAAGACTGTTCGGTTGATTTTTTCCTTGAAGGAAATTGGCGATGAGGATCTCGCGGGATATACGAAATTTTTAGGTGTGATCTCGGGTGTGATCGTTGATACTTGCCTCCGGTGGGACGCCCACATAGACCGGCTTGCTGGAAAATTGTCGGGGAATGTATACTTACTCAAGTACATGTCGAAAAAATTGTCGGGTGAAGTGTTGAGGATAGCCTATTTTTCTTCGGTTGAATCGATGCTGCGGTATGGAATTTTGCCATGGGGAAATTGCTCCTCTAGAAAACCGTATATTCGCTCTTCAAAGAAGATCCGTAAGACTTGTTGCTGGTTTGGAATACTGGGATGATTGTAAATCAGTATTTATTGCTCATAAGACCTTTCCCTATATCTTTATTATGGAATCACTAATACACGCCCATAAAAATAAAAATAACTACACTAGAATTGGCTGCACCCATGAGTACAATACTAGAGGTAGGAATCTTCTGAAAACTGACTTTTGTAGACTGTCTATATTTCAGAAGGGGCCATTTTATATGTCTATCAAATTTTATAATAAGGTTCCTTCTGAGTTTAAAAGTATGTGTCTTAAAGATTTTGAAAATGGAATAAAAAACTTTTTGACAAGAAGTGCATTTTAGGACACAAATGAGTTCCTCGACTGTGATATTAACCAATAGCTGTAAAGCTTGTTGTTCTTGTTGTGCTATTTATTCAAATTTATTGTTTTAATTATTTATATATTTATTACATGATAATGTGTTGATGGTTGTGATATTTTATTGAATAATATTGTGAGTTTGTATACTATACATTTTCAGTTGACGAATATGCAAACATGATTAAGTCATTGTAAGGCATGGATAAAGATTATTATTATTATTATTATTATTATTATTATTTTTTATTTATTTTTTAATGAATACAGTAGAACCCGATTATTTATGCGCTGATTATCCAGACCGCGGATTATTTGTGCTATGATTTACATCATGGGCTTTGAATTATTTTTAATCTTTATAAGGCGACTTTTGCTCAATATTTCGCTATTTCCATTTATTCAGGTTGTTTTATAAAATATTTCCACGTGAAATTTACAACACAGTCATTATTGACTTTTTTCTTGTTAATGTTAGAAATACAAAAAATAATATAATTGAAAGACAAAGCTGAAGGACCCAAGATCGAGGGCCATTTGCTAGGCAATAAAGAATAATTTTCTATCTATTTCTACGTATACAAAATTGCAAATGTGAAGAAGTCTGCATATGAAAAGGCCAACTAGAAAAACATCAACGCTCACCAAGATGTTTGAATTATTTATAAAGATCTGCATTATGTAACAAATGAAAGTTTGGGTTGTCCGTGCATGGATAATCAAGGTTTTACTGTATTGGACATTTACTTTCTTTAATTCTGTGTCAAATTCCTCCATTCTGCCACATCTTATAGAACAACAAACAGTTCTGCCAATCAATATTTTTCAATGCAAAAGTGGTAAACAACTCTTATGAAAATATTAATTTCGATAAAAATTTTACGAATTAGTGAAAATAATGTATGATACTCCTACAGAAGGTTCACTCTAACACTCGTTTGAACTTGTGTAAGAATATCAATGCCCCTTGCACTTGTATCATAAATTACAATCAAGTGGTAAGTATGATTGTTTTATATTCTTTTCAATTTCAAAAATAAATTCTCTACAATATTTCATGCCTTTTATAAAAAACGCAATAAAAATATGAATTAGAAGTTGAAAATTCATGCCAACTATTACATTCTTCCTGCCACAATAAAGGTTTGATAGACGGTAATTCATGAATATTAAAAAGTATTGGCCAAAACTCGACTTTGCTGCTTTTAAATTGGTAAGCCGTCCATATTGATATTCAATGAAAGTGTATTGGGTACATTGATCATTCCGTTACAAATTTTCCTCAGAGAAAATTCGAGGCCATTATGCCAATACTTTCCAGTCCCTACTCTTGTTGATTGAATTTTTTTTTCTGTCTTTAAAAAAGTTCTTGGATCTCGAGGAACAATTCGTGGCAACCTCTTATCGATAATATAGAATAGAGATATCATGGCGGAATGACTGACTCCGAAAGAAACTGGCCATGACCTTAGTTATTTTCGGAATTCGGCATCTTCTTCGACTTTAGAAAGATTGTCAATTTCCTCTTTGTTATCTAGCTCTGTAAGCCATTTTATCCTTGATTCCTCTTCACTTTGATCTCACCACACTTCAGGAGCCTCCATTCCTGCATACCTCACTTTCTGTATTGGATATATTAAGTTCTGCTATATCAGAAATATATTCGGGTACTCGGCTAGGTGGGTAGATTGAAGTAACCAATAGTCACTCAATACATCTATATTTCGGACCAAATGCGGTCCTTCATCAGGATGCTACAATGGAACATATGAAAAGGAAATATCTATGGGATTAACTGAATAAGCTTACATTTGACTAGGTTATAAAAGATAACTATATCCAAAAGCAGAAGACATTAATTAGACAGTGAACTTACTAACGTCAATTTTGATGTTGAATCATAAAATTAATATAAAAAAGAAGAAGAAAACCAAAACCAACATGGATCAAGTAATAGACTCATTAAATTAATTTTGATGAAACCAAAATTCTCTGTCAAAATAATAACAAAAAGAACTTTTCTGGAAATGTAAAAGAAAATGTTAATAATATCAATAGGAAAACTGATATTGATTGGTTAAGTAGTATTTATAGTTATATACTTTCCATGGAAATGCTTCAAGTCCGACCAAATACTTTCAATGAGTCTATTACTTGATCCATGTTGGTTTTGGTTTTCTTCTTCTTTTTTATATTAATTTTATGATTCAACATCAAAATTGACGTCAGTAAGTTCACTGTCTAATTTATGTCTTCTGCTTTTGGATATCGTTATCTTTTATAACCTAGTCAAATGTAAGCTTATTCAGTTAATCCCATAGATATTTCCTTTTTATATGTTCCATTATAGCATCCTGATGAAGGACCGCATTTGGTCCGAAATATAGATGTATTGAGTGACGATTGGTTACTTCAATCTACCCACCTAGCCGAGTACCCGAAATAATTTAATCATAAATTGAAAGAACGGCGAAATCATTTCTATTTTCAATCTATATATATATATATATATATATATATATATTTATGTGAGTAGGTTAGGGTTGTCGATCAAAAACTGATGATGTTAAATTACCTTTATTCTAACGTCAAGCTTTCGAAATGATTCATTTCATCTTCAGGACTACTACAAATTAAAATTATTTTTAATATGCTGAAATTTTTTTTCCCTTTTATTTACTTACAGAATTATGAGGTTGTCAGTATCTCATTAATCATCTATCTATTTATCAATTATATTGAATACAAAGTATATATTAGATTTCAGCAAGGTTACAGGTCTTTAGAATCAAAATCTTGAGGAAATTAACAAAATATATATATATATATATATAAATTGTGAGATAATTCGGTGTTGAAAAGTAATAATAATATAATGTTTCGTGGGATAGCAACACTAAGTAGGTGGTGAATCAAGAAAACTCTTTTTTAGTACTTTCACTCGAGCTTTCGGAATACTTTATTCCATCTTCAGGAGCTACAAAGAAATATATATATATATATATATATATATTAGACTGATTCAAAAAAATCTACTTTTTTTGTTTTCCCGAAACCCCCCCCTAATTATCTTCAGGGTATCGAAAAAAGACCTCTGTGAAAATATCAGCTCCAAATAATAACATTTAGAGATCGCTCATCAATTATTTCCATTTTGCCTACTAATAGCAGGGAAAAAATTTCTTTTTTCAATAAAAAATTCCTAGAACACAAACCAATTGACGGATTTCTTTGTGTGATACATTTCCGTGTAGGCAATCAGATACACTACAAATATGTCCGTTACGATATTTCGATAAAACGGCCTCTTCAAAAGTTATTCGATTCGATGCTAATATTGAGGTATTTTCGAAGAAAAAAAATATTCAAAAAAATCGACTTTACTTGTATTCACGCAACTCGCCTTCTAATCATCTTCAGGGCATCGACAAAAGGCGTCTGTGAAAATATTAGCTTTGAATATTAATATTTAGAGGTCGCTCATCGATGGTTTCTATTTTCGCTGCTGATGGCAGGAAAAAAAATTCTTTTTTCAATAAAAAAATTTTTGTTCGCGAACCAATAGACGGATTCCACTGTATGATACATTTTGGTGTAGAGAACTAGATACTCTACGAAAATGTTCCATACGATATCTCGATAAAACCACTCGTTCAAAAGTTATTTGAACTTTGTTTTCCAAAATACCTCAATGAGGTATTAATATAGAGGTATATTTGAAGAAAAAGTTCTAATAACTTTTGAACGAGCGGTCTTATTGAAATATCGTATGGGACATTTTCGTAGAGCAACTAGTTCCCTACACGAAAATGTATTACACAATGGAATCCATCAGTTGGTTCGTGAATGGAAAATTTTTTATTGAAAAAAGAAAATTTTTTCCTGCTATCAACAGAGGCAATAGAAATAATCGCTGAGCGACCTCTAAATATTAATATTCAAAGCTAATATCTTCACAGACGCTTTTTTTCGATACCCTGAAGATAATTGTAAATAGAGTTTCGTAAAAACAAACGGAATCGATTTTTTTGAATAATTTTTTTTCTTCAAAAATACCTCAATATTAGCATCGAAATGAATAACTTTTGGAGCGGCCGTTTTATTGAAATATCGTAAGGGACATATTTGTAGAGTATCTGATTGTCTACTCGAAAATGTATCACACAACGAAATCTGTCCATTGGTTTCTGCTCTAGGAATTTTTTATTGAAAAAAGAAATTTTTTCCCTGCTATTAGTAGGGAAAACAGAAATAATTGATGAGCGACCTCTAAATATTATTATTTGAAGCTGATATTTTCATAGAGGTCTCTTTTCGATACCCTGAAGATAATTAGGGGGGGGTTTCGTGAAAACAAAAAATGTCGATTTTTTTGAAACAGTCTAATATATATATATATATATATATTAGCGAGGGTCCTACAGCTTCTGCCGAGCGTAATATTTTTTCATAACAGGAAGACACTTTTATCCGAAAAGATCCACTTTGTTTAATTTTTTTCCAAGAACTTTTTTGAGTAAACATGTTGACAAACAAGGTTATTGTTGAATATGGACTCTTTTGTATTATAACGATTGTGTAAGCGTCGTTTAGACCATATAGACCTTCGACAATAGTTATACAACGATATTTCAAATTCAGATAGAATAATTCCTATAAAGAATTCCCAACATACACATATAGGACAATCCTATTGAAGACATATATCTGTTACAAAAAATATTACACGACATCTAAACGACAACTAGATGTCATGGACGAAAATGTCGTATTGAAATTGTCCTGTAAACGTTTATAGAACAACCTGCGAAAAGGTTTTATAAGTGTCCTATAATTTTGTTGTGAGAATAGTTACACGATCATTTTATACAACTATTCAGTTCTCACAACTAAGCGGTTCCCATTAGAATACTTACATGACTAAAAATTATTCGTGGGACAATATTACAACAAAAACAAGGCCGAATTGTCGTATAAGAAAAAAATTAAAGTACTATTATGCTAGTTGGGTTAGCAATGCTGGTATTCACAATAATAATAAGAGAAAATAATCGAAAATGAAAAATGGTAAGTTTCATGTGGAGAAAAGGGAAGAAGTTTGGCATAGAATGTAGCAATTTTCACTTTCTCAGACAGAGGAAAAGGTCTTCAGACATCTATTTGTTGAATCAAACGGCAAAGCCTGCTTGAAAACCCCACAATCAACAGCAGATGAAATTCTGAATATCCTTACATCGTCAGCAAGCAGCAATAAAATGAAATTAAAATAAATGTTGTGCCTGTAGAACGTACATATTCTGTGGTTTTCAATTCATAACTTTTAGATAATCCACTAACTGACAGTTCGATCTTTCAGTCACGTTATAACATTCTGATTAACTTGAGTAAGAATATAATCAAATATTTCAAACGATTGTTCGAGAAGTTCGTGTAGTGTATCTTCCAGTGTATTTTGAGAGTTTCTTGCAATTTTTGTTCGTTGCGTTTGTGTTGTTGGTTGCGTTTTTGTTGTGCGTTGCGTTTTCATAATTGACAGGATATTTGACATCATGGCAGATGAATTAAACTGTACATATTGTAATTCCAATTCTGGGGAAAGTGTACACATCTTTTCGAAAGAAACTTTTAAGAAATTCAAGACTGTCTTGCAATTATGCAAATTTCATAAGTTTAACTATAGTGACGTGACTTTACCACATGAACTTTTAGATAGTGGCTATCATGGTACGTGTTATGAGTCATTTACAGCATTGAAAAAAATTTATTTTGGAACACGAAAAAAAAGCATCTCAGCCACAATGATCCACTTCTGTTTATGTTGAAAACATTTCTGAAGACGTTGCTGTCGACAGTGTTGTCAAAGAAGTACTAAACCCAGCTTTGATCAACCCACTGAAGATGCAGTTCACGAAATCCCTGTAAGTGAAACTTCAGAGAAAATCACCTCAGCGTCAGATCTTACAAAGAGAATACAGTTAATATTGATAATTGTCATGTTTGTCTTTTTTACAAGAACAAACATTGTTCGATACAACAAGTTCTACATCGGGGCCAAAAATTTAAATTTCAATCTACACTTCGGGCAAATTTAAAGTTTGATAAATAGCATGAAAACAAAATTTTGGATAAATTGGAGAAATGACCGAGTGACATGATATATCATCACCATATTTGTCACACTGAATTTTTGAATAAATTTAAATCATCGATAAAAAAAAATGTTGAATTTGCTTGGCACATAAGACAACATTTTCATCAAAATGTCGTTCAATAAGCACAATAACTGAAGACAATGTGATCAGTAGAGGTCGTTGTTATTTTTTGTCATATTTAAATCGATTATATGTTGACAAATTTGAAAAATCTGATGAAGAAAACAAGAAAATATTAGATATAACATTCACGGCGCAATATTTAGAAGAAAAACTGAAGAGTGAATTTATCAACAAAATTACAATACTGCAATCAGAACATACAAAGATTATAGCTCCCAAAGGCATCACGACAGTCGATGATGATCTATTTGCAAATTTAAAAGAAGAAGACACGAGAAATATTAAATATAAGAAAAAAAAGCTACCGGAAAACCTAACAATCCAAAATTTAGTAGAAGGGCAATGTTCAACACCCCAAATATTTTCAGAATTTATTGAATCAATAATTGGAAGTGATAACTGCAAACGTAGGCAAAGTAAAAATTACAAACGCCAGGTCAATGCTTCAACGCAGGATATCATTTTCATGGTACACAATGGAAACATAAAAACTTCAAAGCATATTTGTTTAGGCATGGCATTAAAAAACCTCACGAGTAGCAGGAAAGCTGTAGATGTAGTGAAAAGGTATGGTCACTCCATTAGCTAAAACGCAATAGCAGAATTAGAAACGGAGGCAGCATACGCATCAGTGTCACGATCGGGGATTTGCCCAGGAGCAGTTAAGAAATCAGGATTTAGAAGACATTGTGGACAGTTCAGAAATGGAAGTAGATAATGATTCAAGAAAACGACAACGGAGGACGTTCGATGAAATTTCAACAGAATTGACAGCGTATACCAAAAAAGCCAAAATAATAAGTGCATTCCATTCAACATTTGATAATAAGGAAATTTCATATTCTCAAACTTTACTCTGAAATAGATGCTGTGTGGATGTTAAGCCATGGCCTGCAATTGCCAGATACTCCTATGTGGACTCCAAAATCGTTAAGGATGATAGTCCACACCATCTAATTTCATAGTTAACTCCAATCAATGCATCCCCAACGAATGCTTGAGTAGTTCTGGAGACTATGCTACAAAGTAAAAAAATAGCAAAAGAACTGAACCAGAATTATATGCAAGTGACTTATTATTGTTATTATTTATTAAGAATAAGAGTCAAGATATAAATCTATATGACTCAGTAAACATGACATATATGGAAACAATACAGTGAAAAACTATCCATCTAAAGGGGTATAAAATGGTCCAGATTGTTCTTGAAGGAATTTACACTAGCACTGTTCACAACCACTGCAGGAAGCCGGTTCCAGGCATGAAAAATCCGATTTGGCAGGAAATTTTCTCTCGATGCACAGTGGAAATTTTCGCGATACAATTTAAACTCGTAGACGTTGATCGGAATTAAGTTGGTATAAAGTTGTTAGATCAACACCAAATAGTCCCATCATTGCTCTATATGTTGTGATGAGGTCACCACCAATCTCGAAAGTAGCACTCCACAAATACAAGCCACTGAAAAACCTACATTCGACAGTTTATTCATATATATTGGTCCATTTCATATAATGCCATCGTATTTCGAAGAGATTGGAAAAATTATGATTGTGGACTATCAACAATAATGACTGAAGGTGAATTATTGGCGAAAGGCTCAGTAAACAGCTTCATTGAAGGCAAGCATTTTAATAGATGCAAAAGATTGCACCCGATCATGGCTTCAGGATTACGGATACTCCATTTTCAATCTTTTCTACAAAAACAAAATATGGTAGTACCTGAAGAAATATTATTGGTGCTGACCAGGCTACAATCCTACCAGGGCCGCCGCCAGGGCCGGCAAACCGGACAGTCTGCCGGGGCGGCAAATTCTAGGGGCGGCAAAATCAGTTTCGTCATACTAGATTTTTTTTCGTTTGAAATCGAAAACCCGCCTATTATTGATATGAAAGTGAAAAGCACGACCAGACTCAGGGGCGGCTTTTTGAGTCTGGTCCACCAAATACATCACACCAGATAAAAATGTAATTAAACCAATACAGGAGTAATACGATCGAAGATCCAGCATTCTACTCATAAATAAATATCTCTGTCAGGTTGTAAATTTCGCCAATGCCTCTACTCAGCGGCCTCTCATCCTAGTTACACTCCCTTGTTTACGAGTTTATTACCAAGACGGTCGGTCCCTTTGATGAACATCTGGGACTAAAGTTTTTGGAAGGGTTTCTGGGATAATTCAGCAATGATTCTTATTTTCAGTTTGCCAATCGGAATTCTAAATTTTAATATTCGGGAGGGGTTTATAATACTCGAGAAATAAGGGTATCAACTCGTTAGTCCTCAGTGTCGTCACAATATTCAATATTTTTGCAACACTATATAGTGCTACATAATAGAAATCTTTCATCTTCTTCGGAGTTATGATTTTCGAACTGAATTACCCTACAAAATTGATACGATATACGATAATAAGTATAAGGCGCTCTCTGCTTATTAACAGTGATGTAGGTGATTTTTTTATTAGTCTTTCAACGATCGCCTCAGATACGCATATTAATCATAAAGCGTCGTTTCAATAATTCGAAAAGGCGTCTTTGAATGAGTTGAAAATATGCCTCCCTGAAATTTGAGGCAGATTAGTGTTCTTGATTTATTGGATAATGGTCATAGAAGAAGAATATATCAATATTATTATAATAATCATTATAAGATACAGGTGAATTCTTAAGATTTATATTGACCTCTTTTCATTTACTTAATCAGATGCCAGAGTTTAAGAACATCGCAACAGGTAACAAATGTAATAGGGTTATGTAGGTACCTTATTCTGATCCGAGTGTCATTGCCTTGGAATTAAGAATTATCAAAAAATGTAATTTTTTTCCTTTAACATGAGATCATTTAGCTTCGTACACTCAAAGCAGAGAGCGTTTTCATTGTTTCGATATTTTGTATGTGAATGCAATTTGAAATTCTGAATAATTATTTGACATATCTTATACAAATGCATTTTTACTTGAATCGAATGATTTATTTTATTATTATTATGATACCTTACCGCCTGATTGGGAATTTTTACATACGCATTTACATTTATCGGTTTCGTGTATCGTAGAAACTGTCGTATAATGATTTTATTAAATATGGAAATACTTTTGGGATACTTTTGGCTAGAGAAGCTTTTCAGAGTTGAAACTAATAAAAAATTTTCTACGATCAACAATGGCCCAAGATAGATTATCTGATCTAGTCATTATATCCATTGAATATGAGAGAGTCAATATTCTCGATATATTTGAAATAATTCATGACTTTGCGAGATGAAGGTAAGAAGGAACAAATTTATTTGAGTTCGAATATTTTAGTCTGAGGGTTCTAGTTCACTTTTATACATACGATAGCCGGTATATATGTTATTTTTTGTTATTTTTTATTAAATATATTTTTTGTATGATACATATTTATAGTTATATTTTCTATTTACACTTTCCAGTTCCTGAAATGATATGTTGAGTTTTATTCATGTTTTAGCAAGTTCATGTGATTATACAAGAGAAGTCATCTCCAATAGAAATTATTTACAATTGGATCAAGGGGAAAAAAATTCAGAAGAATTTTTTCCTTCCTTGATCAAATTGTAAAAGAGTTTGTTATGAATCCCAAACTCAATATATCACAGCAAGGTGGCAAAATATAATTTTTCCGGGCCGGCGAAATTTTATTTTGTCGGGGCGGCAAAATGTCTGGCGGCGGCCCTGAATCCTACTCAACATCATCATTCACATTAGAAAGTGAACAACTCATGGAGTTGTGTAATAATTAATTATGAGGAATACGAGAGAACGACAATGAACGGAGAATTAGGTAAAACTGCACAATTTCATATGATGTACATAAGTTTCGTCCATTATTATTTAACTTTAAGTAGGAGTATACGCACAGGAGATTTCGAGCACTTTAAATACATATTACCAAAAATTTCAAATGTATTTTTCGCATGCAATCAGCCTAATTATGCACGCTATCATAACAATCTGACTACAGTTGCAGAAACACACCCAGGCTTGGAAGAGGACTTGAGAAACGGATGTTTTGGAATCAAACGTAAGTTCTTTTCAAAGCAACCTGTGGATCTAACACTCGAGTAGACAATTAATGCTGGTGCTGGTCGGAGATTAACTGGCGTTGTACATTTCACAAATTCGATCTGTGCTCGTCAACGTTAGGCAAGAATCCATGACACTCATTCCACCTTTATTAGCAATGTATATGAGGAATTGGGATTTACGAAACGAGACGATATAACAGGCGAGTTTCAACAAAATAATTAAAAAAAAATTGTCAACAATTCCGGAAATTTATTCATTCGTTCGATGGATATATCAATCCCTTCAGCGCAGAATTATTTAACATTTAAACTGGAAAAGCAGCCTCGCCTCTAGTAGAACAATTTCTTTTAAATGTAGAAAACAATGGAAATGAGCAAAGGGAGCAATTCGTTTCAGATTAGAGTGTGTACATGATATCAACAGATTCGAGAGAAGTATTAAAAAAATACCATTTCATGATTTCTCACAAGAATTAGAAAGCAAAAAAAAGTTAAGGTCGGCGGAAAAGTCCAAGAAATTCGACTGAAACCGGATTTACTAGGACGTATGTTGGAGCTTTCTTTAGATCATTACATAGATGTCATGAGAATTTTATCAAATCCAATTACTCCCGTACCTTTATCATTGTGCCATCTAGATGGTGCAATATGTAAAACGAATAAATATGTACTAACCAAATGTCTCCAATCTAGCATGAACCATGAGTCACCTATTCATACCGATATATTTGTAATCGATGGATTTTACCTACTGCACACCATGCAAGAGAAACCAAAAACATTCGGCAATATTTCGAAGAAGTTTCTACAAATGGTTACAAAATTTCCAGCTCGAAGAATAGATATTATATTCGATCAATACATTCATCCTTCCATGACGAGAGATCTCTACGTCATGAAATTGAGCGAGCGGAATTCAATATCTGTGGACCAGATCAAACACGACCAGCGGATTTTTTTTTTTTTTATGTTCTGGTTCCCATGAAAAGGGATATCCTGTAATGTTCAGAGAACATCGTGGGAACCACGATGTTCGAAAGAACTGAAAAACATGAATTTCAAAGAAGCGCTTACTTTTTCAGGAAAACATACATTACTTTCAGTCTTGCTGAAATCACGTAATTCTTTATGAAATTTTCGATTTTCATGAACCTAGAAATTACACTTGGAACCGGAATGAATGTCTGCCATTGAATTGTTTGATATAGAAAAGTGTGTTCTACAATATATCAAGAAGGCAGACATGCTACTATCACGTTGTCTGCTGAACGCTGGATCTTAAGGTGCGTACAGACATGCTCCGAATGCCGTACCGCACCACGTCGCGTACCTACATATGTGTGGACGGCGGGGTGCAACACCGTAGCGCACATCGCCGCGATCACAGTGTAGATATTGGCGAACTTTTGTTGATCGCGTTGATGTACGCGACGTGGTGCGGTACGCCATTCGGAGCATGTCTGTACGCACCTTTAACTATAACCGTTGATTGAAGAATATTTAAATCAACGCTATAACGTCATGCGTCTTCGTGATTCAATCTGCCACATAATGGGATTGACCAGTGGCGTATCCTAGAAAATGTGCCTCATTCTTAAGAAAATATTGAAACTACTAATAATTTACCAAGCGATTAAATATTTCAAGAATAACAGAAGAAGGAAGAATTTTGAAAGCAAAGAATATTTTAATATCAGGTATACAGGGTGATTTTTTTATGTGATTTATTATAACTGTTTGAGAAAGGATCTGAAATACAATCTCAAGCTTTTGCATTATTGTTTAAGAGTACATGAACTCGAATTGTGAAATGTTTTCAAGCATTCTACCAGAGTTTTTCTACCGGACACGAATGTGAACTTCGTAATTTCAAATGTAACATCCTGCATATTAAAATATATTTGAATATTTTCGCAACAATGAAATAGAATGAAGTACGATGAAGCCGTTGCTGGTAAAACTTATGAGGAAATGTCATACAGGATGTATAAAACAGGGCTTCAAAGTGAGCCTTAATAAAACTATGAAATCTCATTATTTCAAATGGCAACCATATAATTTTGTTCTTCCCATCGATTACTCGTCAGAAACTAGGCTCACTTTGAAGCCATGTTTCAGAAACATTTTACAATGAGGGAGGGATTTTGAAGATGAGACCACTAATTTGTGACCATCTTTCTGACAAAAAATTTTACAAATAGGCTATAACTCAACAATCGCTTGCTTTGTTGTGCATGCCATACGTCAAATTAGTGTAGAATTAAACGAAGAATTCAAATATTTTCAAATATACAGGGTGTTACGTTTGAGATAACGAAGTTCACATTCGTTTCCGATAGAACCGGAAGTAGATTATGCTTGTAAAGATTTTACAATTCAAGTTTATGTACTCTTGAACAATAATGCAAAATTTTGTGTTTGCATTTCAATTCCTTCCTCGACAAGTTCTTATGAAACACTAGAAAAAAATCACCCTGTATAAGTGTTATTATATGAAATGAAAAGTTTAAAGATTCGTCACAATGAGAAGATTTTAACATGGTCGAAAAATGAACATTACATAATCGTCATACCTACTCAATAGACAATTTTATTGCCCACGGAAAAGAACGAGTTTCTTATATTTGTTCCTTCTGAATTCATTATTTGTTTGTGCCTTGCCAATATAGAAGAATTTTGTATTTGAATATTTTTCAAAAAATCATTTCATCAAAAAATATATGTGGTTGACTGAACTATTTCAAAAATAATTTTGTAGTGATACAAATGATTCAGTGCTCACAGAATCCATTTTTATTTGATCAGATTATAGCATTAGCATGTTTTTTAGTTTAAATTATTTTTAAGTAGTATTTTTTTTAAATATTCAGATTTCTTACAAAGTTTGACATAATCTGAAGGATACTTTTTTTGGTGAATGAGGGAATCTGAATCACGCCTAGAATTCCCTATCAGTGCCCTCACAAATATTTCACAACTATTTTTTTTAATGAATTGGTTGAGGCTTTCGCGGCCATCGTTCAATGTGACATGTTCTTTCGAGCATTTAGGCCGTCGTCGTAGATTAGTTCTCGACGTTTCGCCAGTTCGAGTGTCTGGCATCTTCAGGAGTTATATTTCAGGAGATGTTCTCACTGGACTGAACTGCCTGAGTGTGACGGGGACGCAGATTGTACTTCCTTATATAACCTCGGTCGGGGGGCGTGGCTGCGCTTGACCGGTCCCGTCCCGATAACGAACGCGCGCCGGTGTCCGACCGGTTCACAACCGGTTCCCGATCTTCATCCACTTCATGAACCCGGTTATTATTATAGGGAAGTGGTTTTGTGTTTTTGAGTACTGGCACCCATGTTCTATTGATTTTCAAAGATTCCTCCGATTTATTGAAATTCGTTGGGTGTTTATTTTTTTTTTTCTGAAAATTTCTTCTGAATTTGACGAATACGATTTTATTCACAATCGTTGTATTATATAATGAAATATTAGAAAGCATATCTCTTAGGAATAAATTTTAGCTACGACACTGCTAAAATGGTTCCTCGAGCGGAAATCTCAATTGAAATTTATTAATTTGAACATTGAAATAGGCAATTTGAAAATTTAAAAATTAATTATTGTACATTTTACTTAATCTATTTTCGAATATTGAGAGGATTCCAACTATGGTTAATTCTTAATATGAAAATGAATAAAAATGTTCGTTCATAAAATTAACTGTGTTCTTTATCAACTATGAAATTGTATTTCTGGTTCTCCTTTCTCGCCCCTGCTTTAGTACTGACAGGAACAATTAATAACCATTTTACATTTTATTTAGATGAAAATAAACTAGAATAAACAACTTAAAATCACAAAAATTCCCAATATATCCTCTTTGAGGTTTCTTGAAAGACAATGACAGGTTACAGCTGAACTGCAGCTGAATTCAAAATTCAAATATTGTAAATGTGTGGTTGCCGGTTTCCGTTGAGTTAATAATTACTTTAGACTGTAGGATTTAGGACTTCAGTAGAGTAGAGTAGAGAGAGAAGTAATGTTTTTTGTTGTTGATCTCGATATAGTTTATTTTTATATTGTGCTGTTCTATTAGATTTTCTTGGATTTCAGAATCAATTTAATCTAAACATTAAATTTTGAAAATACCCGGTAATATATACTCTTATCTTTATTGGTGGATCAACTATAATTGAAAAATTTAAATCTATTAATCTTTAATATGAAATTTTATTATGTTTATCTAAAAATTATTCAATTATACAAACAAATTTCTCAAAACATTTAAATTTTCTTATATATAATGAAGAAAAAGAACTTACATCTATGATTATCTCAGTCTATGGTCCACTATTTATCACTTGAATTCAGGTTATGTTCCTGTTTAAATGAGTTCAACTTCACAATTAATGTTATTAATGAGAAGAACGCTAGTTTCTGCTAAAAAACCACTGAATATTCCTTCTTCTTGATATACGTCTTCTATTTTCTTTCTTCCAAACTACCAACTCTGGATCATTAAAATATAACAATAATATTGTTAGTAATTTTCAGCACTCTTCCACACTTAATTTCTTGATAAGTTTTTTAATTTCCAATTATTGTTTACACTTTTTTTCTTCTCACATTATTTTTTCAATTTGTCCCCTTCTGCGATTTTTTTTTATTCTTTTTCTTTTTTTGTTACCCCGGTTACAAATCCTCTTCATAAATTCCTACCCTCTTGATTCCTATTCTAATTCATTATGCTACATAGAATCTATATACAATATTGTCTATCTATATTTTTCTTTTTTTTAGGTGATGGCCTCAATAGATCTAAATCAATTTTGAATTTGGATAAAATGTTTCTGAAGAATGTTATACAAAAAATGAATTATTTATATGAAAACGAATAATATATTTGAATTTGGAAAAGACCATAAACAAAATTTATCAAAAAGTATCCTTTTTAATTTATAATTTTATATTATATATAATATTCAGAACCATAACAATACCTAATTAAGTGATGGGTTATCATTTGTTGTTTAAATACTATTTATCACTGCAGGTTTTTAATAAAAAAAGTTAAAAGCGATGCTATTTCGACGAGAGTAAACGAGGACGTTTGCAACAATGATGAAGAAAAATCAGTTCCTAGAAGAGAAAATATTGAAGTTCTGACTGAAAACAGTTATATGGATACCGAAGACAATGCAACTATTAAGAAAAGAAGAAGTACAAACCGAAGTTTAGATGTGATTGGAAATAGAAATTCAAGTGAGCCGAGCCATGTGATACTGGTACAGCCACTAAGTGCATCGTGTAGTATAAGAATTACTGGTATATAACACATTTGAAATTGCACGAACAGTCAGTGTCTCACAGAAAGCTGCAAAGTTCACTCCTTCTGTTATGAATATGTTCAAACCAGAAGAAGTAGGAATTGAACGAGTAAAAGAGGCTTAATTGAAATGTACTATGTTTATAATAGAACACAACTTGCCATTTATGATAATGGACCATTTGCCGAAACTTATTGCATCTGTGTGATTCCAAAATAGCTAGCAAACTATGGTTGTCTAGGAAAAAAGCTACCCAATTATCAGTTGAGGTATTCGGACCAGCAAATTTAAGAGGTACTTCAAATGACCTTAAGAACAATTATTTTTCGTTAATCATCGATTAAACCACTGACATTAGTACTTCTAAATGCTTAGCTCTAGTGGCTAGATATTTTAAGAATAATCAAGTAGTTGATAGATTGTTAGATCTAATAGAGATGAATAAAGGTAAAGCAAAATGTCTATTCAATACAATAAAGGATGTCATGTTGAAAAATCAGATCCCACTTGAAAATATTTTTGGCTTTGGAGCTGATAATTGCTCTGTGATGATGGTATATTTGAATGGTATGAAAGCTTCGTTTAAGAGTGTGAACCTAAGCATAGTCATCATTATTTGTACTTGCCATTCATTTCATCTTTGAAAGATCAAAGATGCTGAAGACAGCAGCATATGAAAAGTTACCTAGAACTATTGAGCAATTCAGTCGGGATGTATACAATTATTTTAGTAATAGTTCAAAACGCTGTTCTGAAATTGAAGATTGCAAAATATTCCTCAAGGAAAAAACTAATTTGATTTCGAGACATAGTCAAACAAGGTGGTTGTCACATGTATTAGTTATGAATCGGATTTTAGAACATTAATCCTCATTAGATTTATTTTTCACAGCAGCAGCTTTAGAAGACAATGTTCAATCCGCACATGCTATTTTCATTGCTCTGAAAAACCCTGTATATAAATTATATTTCTATTTTCTATCATATGCATTAGATATATTATAATTAATAAATTAAATATTGAATTTCAATCAGAAAAGACAAAGATACATGTTTTGATAAATATAATCACTGGATTGACATTAAGAGAGTCTTCCGGGCTTATTGGCCGTGGTCTATCAGGAATTATTTCACCTAACGTTTCGCCCACAACTGCGGTAGGCATCTTCAGAGGATTCTTGGTCTGAGGTTGTAACTCGACCACTGAATTTCCTATAGTGATGCTGGATTCGATCCGTTGGTCCAACTTATACCCTGATCATTGGCGGTAGAGGGGAGTGGGTTTACGCGCGCGATGTTGATTGGTCCATCGCTCCCACTTCGTATCGGCTTGATTTTGGTCTTTTCTAACACCGGCAACCATGCGCTATGTACCAAAGGAGTTTCTTCCCTTCTGTTCATATTGTTCTTATGTTTATATATCTCAATGGCTTCCATGTTCAGCCTAGGATAGAAACTTTTGATGTTCGAAATAGCTCCTGCCTTTGAGAAAACAATATTGTGTCTATCGGTCAGAGCATGTTCCGCTAGTGCGAATTTTTCTGTCTGATTGAGTCGACACCATCGTTCATGCTCCTTAATTCTCGTATTGATACTTCGCTTCGTTGTACCAATGTAGACTTTGCCGCAGTCACAAGGTATCCTGTAAATACCGGGTTGAGAGAGTGGGTCGACTTTGTCTTTGGTAGTACTGATCATTTGGCCAAGTTTTTGAGTTGGCTTATAGACAGTCTCTATATTGTGCCTCTTTAGTGTTCTACCAATTCTAACGGTGACCTTGGGGATATATGGTAAGATAGATCTCCCATTGGGGGTGAGTCGTGATGTGTTATCATCACGTGTGGAAAGTTTTGGTCTTATTGCCCTCTGAATTTCCTTACCATTATATCCGTTAGCGACGAATGCATGCTGAAGATGTTCAAGTTCATCCTCCAGAAATTCTGGCTCGCACAATCGTCGGGCTCTGCCTACGAGTGTTTTTATAACTCCTCGTTTCTGTTGAGGATGACGATTGGACTGCTTGTGTAGATACCTGTCAGTGTGGGTTGGTTTTCTATAAACCCTGTGTCCTAGCTTTCCATTAGGCTTTCTAGTAACCAAGACGTCTAGAGATATAAATTTTTTTCAATATCGCCATTTTTCCAATTTTTGCTTATAACTCGAAAACAAAAGAAGCTAGCCAAAAATGAATACAACTCTTGTTAGTTTCTCCGAAAAAGAGATCAAGAATGGGGTATCAGATTTTGTCTATCTCGTCTGGTTCAAAAGTTGTAGTGCTAAAACATCGAAATAAGCCCACCCTCTACATTGAGCTATAGGTGTAATATTATATATTATATTGAAGTGTAAATGAGCAAAACGAAAGGACTGGTGTGAAAAATGGTGTAAAACGACCTCTCGAATGACACGAATATCGGAAATATCCTTTCAGGTGTTCTGCTAGAGTAGGTGATGTCATAGCAGCAGGGCACTTTGAATTATCCAAATCTCAATAACGAAATGTTGCAGAGAAAAACTAAACTAATTGCATATTTGAAGACAGCAAAACGTAGATATCCCACTCCCGGGGTGAGCCAAAAAAAATCTCTCAAAGTATGAGTGTGCAAAACGAACGGAAACGAGACCAATATCGAAAAGATCTGTGTAATATTACATCAGCAGGGCACTTTGTATTTTCTTCTAATCCCTTTAGAGCATCACATATATCGATTAGTTGTTATATAATGTTCTTCCCAGATGCTACCTTGCACATCCATTTGGTTTGAGAAAGTGGTTCTAGCGATAACGATTTTACACGAGCCTTTAAAATAGCCACACTGAAAAAATTTGTGTGAAAAAACATCGAATTGAATTCATTTATTCATTCAATAACCAGAAAAAATTACGTGTGGCACTCGAGGACTGCCGCGGTAAATCTATTGCATAGCATCCATGCAAAAATAAGGAGATAATATTGTTGATTTAAAATATTTATATATCTTACAATACATGTAGGTTCTTCAGGAATGTTTATCATTGAAACCATAGGTCTATGGTAACTGAAATAAGAAACATAAGTTTAAAACTTAATGTCTTCTAAATATCTGAAAAATACCGCGTCATTAGTGGTCCCATATTTTGTTATGGAATCTTGTGGATCATTATTCATTTTTAAATTCAATTTTTTCGAAAGAAAAGTTGTCAACCGCTCTGATTTTTTATCAGCGGAGTTAATGTTGAAATCGCCAGCCAAGATAAGTGGAAATTTATTACCATTTGTACCAAGTATTTTCGACCCTTCTTCAGTGTACTCCAGTAAAGTGGGATGAATAAAATGCTCTACCTGGTCAAATTTTGGATTAGGAGAAATGTAAATTGCTACCATGTCTATGTGTAGGCCATTTCTAAGTTTGCATAAGCATGCACAAATAACTCCAAGAAATGAGCGTCCAACATTAATATCGCTAACGTCTTCGATATTTATTTCAATATTCGGAGTCATAATATTAGTACCATTATTACTATTTTGGTAAATAGCTACCCCACCTTTTGGAACAGTATCTCGTTTGAATTGAACAATACAATTGAAATTGGGTATTTCAATCGGATTATCACGCGTCATGCATGTTTCGGTAAGGAGTAACACATTGGTTTGTCTCGTAACTGAATCTTGTAAATAGTATTCGTGACTATGTAGACTTTGGCAATTGAAAGTCATTATTGAAATGTCATTTCTATAACTATTGAAATCTAAGACGCTTTGAGCTATCGTCTGAACACTATTTAGAGACAGTCTTTTGAATTCTCGCAACTAAGATGCAGTCGTTGCAGCTTGCTTTCGATTATGATAAAACTTGAATGCAAAATTATCATCTTTTGTCGTAATAAACAATTTTTCAATATTAGTCACCCGAGAGAGTGCAATATAGACGAATTCCTGAGAATGTGATTTACTATACTCATATACTATTTCGTCAAAAGTTCCAGCTGTTTACGTATTCGTCCAATTTCGGAGCAGCTCGTCTCGATCCGTGCGAGCTTCGTACAGTCTATACGCACCCAAACACCGTGCCGAAGTCTGCCGAACTGAAACGACGATACACGGCTTTGCTGCACCGCTGTGACGGTTGGAGTGCGGGGTGTTAGGTTTTTCGTTACGGAATTTCTACATTCAGTCGCCGCGCTCAAAGCCTGAGATAAAAACTATGCGATAGCTCAAATATTAGAATTTATTCTAAACATGTGAATATGACCTCTTAATGTAAGTGAAGAACCGAAAACAATGAATGTTTGTTATCAGAAAAAAACGAAGATATAACAAAACTGAATCCAGTAGACTCATTCCTGATGACTAGATGGAAAAAAACATATTTCGCGCTCCTCTTCCTGAAATTCTTTACAATGGAATAAATTCATGCATAAGACGATAAAATTTAATGAATATTTCAAAGGGATCGCCAAAGAACGGTCAACAAGAGGTTCCAACATCTGAAATTTACAGGCCAAATGTAAACATTAAACCTAAATACTCAGATAATTCTATCCTAATTGTATTGTGTGATTCTACATTCTACCCACTGATCTGGTGGGTCAGACTTCAGGTTTAGTGTGCGAGGCCCTAGGCGATTGTCCTGTTCGCCACCCTCTAAGGCCGTAAAAGTGATGTAAAATGAGAACACATAAAATGGCAGCCATCCAGGTGTTAATTCTGCAATTTATTCATTTCAGGAAGAACAGTCGTCCCACTGAGGGTGACCTTGATTGGGGAAAAAAATACCTTTTGGCTTCAACGGGTTCCCTGGTCAATATTAACTTCCGCCAAATATGTGTAACTTACCAATGGAAAATATATGTAATTTATAATTTCAATTGATAATGATTGGTTCTCAACAAATATTCTTTCATTTACTTTGGAATTTGTGCAGTTTCAAACAGTGTTAGTGATCGAGTGTTCAGATCTCTCATTAAACAAAATCTAGAATTTTCCCTCGAAAAATGAACAATTTTGGGAATTGTGAAAAAACAACGCTATAGGAAACAATAATCCAACAGACTGCTGTATGATAATGAATTTTCAATCTTCGTCTTTGTTTTCGTTGCTCGCTTCCTTTGCATATTCGAAAAAATTCAAGTTTCTCCATTTTGCTTTTCCATATATCTCAGACAGTATATTTCAACTCATGAGGTACCCACATTCTTCGCACCAATAGTGATTGATGTAAATATTCAAACGAAATGTCATAGATATGTATAAATTTGGCCTTCTCGACTTGTCCATTCATCCTCACTGTTCATATTAAAGTCCAAGTTCATCAACCAAGTTACTTTTTGAAAAAAAATTTGTTTCACGTATTCACAAATCATGAAGCAATAACTCACCCATGGCATGGTTGAAGGAACGATCGAATACTTCTTCAGAAAGACAATCCCATCATACATCATAAGGTGAATTGTCGAGATAATGGCTACGAATGTGTAGATGATACAGCCTCCATAAATTATCAGTGAGGAAACTTTGTTAGAGAAAAGAGCTTGATGATATCGCAATACAAAATCAAATGGATCCCCTGAAATATGAATGTTTAAGTTCGAAAAAGTTCATGCATTAAGGTGCATTTTGACAAATGAAGAGATTCTAAAATAGAGCACCATATTATGACACTGGCGTCGCTACGGGGGGGAAAGGGGGGTAATTACCCCCCCAGGAAAATATTTAGTTCGGAAAATAAGTCATACAATCGTCACATAGGAACATATCATGACAAAATACTATATCCTAAATTTTTTTTTACCCCCCCCCAAAAAAAATTTCTAGCGACGCCCTTGTATTATGAAATATAATATAAAATCAGGAAGTCACAGTCATACATTGTGAAATCACCTACTTTCCAATATTACTGGATGTCTTTTCTCCATTGCGACTATTCAACACGACTGTGAAACTAGAGATGTTTTAACAGAATATCATAAATTCGTGTCAAATATCTTTTCCATTGTTTCTTTGCGCCAATGTGACTTATTAACGTTTTTAAAAAAAACTCAATTGATATCAGACTATTTTGAATGAGAAATTGAACTTGAACAATTTTGAGTGCAAACGGAATAATGAATCAATAGCAGTATATCCAACAATCTATCTCGTTCCATTAACCTGGTCTTTTCGAAAAATAAATGTGAAATGATGGCGATCATTTGTCTATGAATAAAATGAAGGAATGACGGGAGCATATTCCAGGAGAAAATGCATTTTTCACAACTTGATAAATTTCACGAAATCGGTACGAGGAATAGGAAATTAACTTTGAAAAAACTTCACGAAACATGGGTCATCAGGAAGCATGAATGTCATTCAGCATTAATCTCCAGCCTAAGGTTACTCGGACTTTCGTGCATATCAAAGAATATAAAAAGGCGGGAAATGTCGGAACTTAGTATGGGCCAAAAAAAAATCCGAACAAAATGTAATACCTAATTTTTTTATGCATGTTAAGGATTTATGCATGTGCGGAAGAATTCATGTCTTACTATTGAAAAAAATAAATATGGATTTTTCTATGGGTGTTCCATCTGAAAAATTTCTTTCATGTAAAAATATCTATTGAAACCAGTTTTCAGTTTTTTTCTATCCCATCCAGGGCCCGAGGAAAAATTACAACTTCAGAATTACACATTTACAGGTTGTTTTTATGAAATATTTCTACGTATATATAATTGCAAATGTTGAAAGTTTGCATATGAAAAGGTCCAACAAAAAACAATCAAAATCACTATGATTACAATAATTCATGAAGACCCTCTGTATCGGTCCTAATTTTGCTTGATGGCAGCAACACTTATACTATTGATGTTTGAAATGGATTAATTTTGTGAATTTGTTTTTTATTCTCGCTGAGATTTTACTTTCTATTTTGTTGATGAGGTGAACTCTGATTGTGAAAATAAATTTTTAAAATTAATTTAACTAATTGTAATAAGTGACTCTGGAGTGCATCTTGTTCTTTCATATGATCCAACATGTTCATGAAAATATTACTTAAGTTCAACCTTCTAAGAACTTGTGCAGTGAACAAAGGAACATTGAACTTGGTAATATTGTCAGAAGTTCTTAAAACTATTTCTGCTATAGAATCACTTCTCCTGAAGCTTCACACAAACCTCCCCTGTTTTTCCTTTCTAAAAGAGATAATAAGGATACATCACAAAAGAGAGATTGTGCACACACTTCACAATTTAGCGTTTTATTTATTTTTCTGATAATAAATCCTGCTATGTCTCCAATGACATCATGCATATAGAGTAAGATCCCAGGGCCGCCAGACGTTACTTATTTTTGAAGTAACGAATTTTACAGTATAGATAGTCTCATATGTGTTTAATAGAGTGTGCGTACTCGTTAGCTTGGGTAGGCGGCCCGTTCACGGGTAGAAGGTGGGAAAGGTGGACAAAAACATACCGAACTTTTCTTAAATTCGAAGAACTGATTTTTTCATATGTTTCGCAGAATATCATGAAAAATAAATATTTCATATTGCCAGACACTTTCCGTGGGCCGTTTTTCCTCCCAGACGCTTTAAATTTAAAAAAAAAAAATTGAACTTTTCTTAAATTCGAAGAACTGATTTTTATATATGTCACGCAGAATATCATGAAAAATGAATATTTCATATTGCCAGACATTTTCCGTGGGCCGTTTTTCCTCCCAGACGCTTTAAATTAAAAAAAAATTATCTTTTCTTACATTCGAAGTCTTCAATTTTTAATATAGTCCTTGGGGGATTATTTTAATACCTTTTGCGGAAAGCCAGACCAATACCAAGGGCCAAACATCATGCCAGACACAATCAGAATATCAATTAGGTCCTCAAAAACTATTAATTTTTCTCACTAGATTTGTTGATATTGATTTCATTCAATTATGTAGGTACCCTCCAGATAAGCAACAGATAATCGGTGAGTAATAAAGAATGTATCACCGATTTCAAATAATCAAACCCGAGCAAAAGCCGAAAAGTAACAAACCCCACTGAATTTTCAGTATATCGAATGTTGCGGACTCACACAATCTACCAGAATGATTAACTCACCGACAGATAACAGAGTGACGATCTTCAAAAACAACTCGGAAACTCTCCTTAATCTAACACGTTCACACCATGAGCGCTCACGAATGAATGTATTAACAATAAGTCATTTGAATGTTAAGTCTCTCAAGTGGTTATAAAGGTTTTGCGGGGTAGTTCTTCTGATGTTTTTTGCTTAACTGAAGCTTGGCTGCGGAGTGGTCTTGATGTACCGAGTATTCAGGAGTTCAACTTCTTAAGGGTTAATAGAATGATCAAAAACGGTAGAGGGGGGGCATAGGAATTTTTATTAAAAATTCTTTGAATGCAGTTGTGTTGGATTCCATATCACTGCCAACTGAAAACATATAAAATTTATGGTTGAGGCTATCTATTGGATCTAGGAAAATCGGCATTGGTGTAATCTATCGCCCGGTTACTCGTAATATTAATTAATTTGTCGATGAGTTAAATGATATTCTTATGAATGTGTACTCAACCGATGATGAATTAATATGCTTGGGTGACTTTAATTACGATTTTTCAAATAATGAAAATACAATCATGATCTGTACAAATTCGTTTGGTTTAATTCAGTTTGAAAGTGAACCGACCCGAACCACAAAATATAGTTCTTCTCCTCTGGATCCCATATTCATGAATGACGGGGATACGGTGGGGAACAACGGTATTCTGGAAACAAATCATTGTTTGACCTGTTGCGAAATGAAATTAGAAAATAAAATCAAGCTTGATGAAACTATGGAGGTTCGTGATTTCAGGAACTTTGATCAGCAGAATTTCCTGAAAGATCTAGGAAATAAGGATTGGCACAAGTATTTGTATGAACAGAATGTGGATTCTAAGGTCGCCATGTTGTCATCATATATTTCGACTTGTTTTGATAAGCATGCTCCTCATAAAAAATCAGAGTCACGAAATCTAAAGCACCTTGGCTTTCTCAGAACACTCGACTTCTGATGCAAGAGAGAGATCAGGCCTTAGCTATTTTTAAAAAATCATACGAGATTAATGATTGGAACTACTATAAGAAGCTTCGAAACATGATCGTCTCTACCGTTAGAGCTGAGAAAAAACCTATTTACAATTTATTTCGAACGGTAAAACCAACTCTGAAGATATGTGGAGGTGTCTTGCTGAGTAATTATTATTATTATAATTATTAGGTCTTTATTGAAGTAAACAAAATATACATATAAGATACATCAATGAGTGGAAGTAATATAAAGGGCGAGGTTCAGTTCTCTCCAAGCGAAGTGTCTGCTCTTCCATCTAACCCGTGAGTTGAATGTCGAGCATAAAAAACGAGCGTAGTGCAACTAATGTATCAGATCCCAATGTTATTTGTAAACAATTTTCTAAGATATGTTATGATACGACTGGAGGACAGGATATTTTGCATGTCAGGTTAGATTTGGTAAAAGCTCCTTCAAATTTTCCATGGTGGATATCTACAGTGTAGGTAAGATCATTTCGAGTCTTAAGAGTAGTGGTTATGGTGCAGACCATATCAGTCTCAATGCTCAAATATTGTATGCCATTATTGACCAAATACATTGTTCATTTAATTAACTTTTGTTTTGAAATATCGAGATTTCCTCCTGTTTGGAAGACAGCATTGACTATTCCGCTTCCAAAAGTAAGTAATCCAAAGGCGTTAAGTGATCTGCGACCCATTAGCATACTTTGTGCTTTATTTGAAATATTTGAAACAGTTGTTGTTGATGGAGAAGATGCAGCAGGTGGCGGCAAGTATTGTTCGCATCGAAGAACGACAGAATGACCTGTTCACCCAACTGGCGAACTATGCCGCATCTGTAGCTGAGCACTCTGTGACATTATCCATGCACCAGTCATCGATAGATACACATCAATCAGAAATCGAGAGCCTTCACAATAACCACTCTTTATTGGCTGCCAATGTGTCCGCCATTTCGACCAAGGTGACTTCACTGGAGACTGTGCTCTCTTCTGGGGCCGTGGGGCCTTTAGGACCCCCTGATATGGCTGAGATGATTGATCGTATGAAGAGAGCACACAATATTATCTTAACCAATCTGCCAGAGCCTTTGGGCGGATCATCTGATCGATCGGCCATCTCGGAGATTGTTGAACATGTGCATAAATCTGAAGGCCAAAATCTTGTCGATGTTACCCGACTGCCCTCCAGAGGCAGCAGTAAGCCTGGATGGGTTGAAGCAACATTCACAAATCCCGAGACAGTAACAAAAATTTTAAGAAACAAGAATTCTCTGAAAGTTCATGCTCTTTATCGTTCTGTAAATATTCGTGATGACAAGACCAAAGAGAGATAGCCGAGTTGGATAATTTTGCGTTTAGAGCTGAAGCGTAGACAAGCTTCTGGAGATAAAAACTGTACTATAAAATACATTAAAGGTTCTCCAAAAATAGTTTCAAAATCTACTTCACAAAATAAAGTCTCAAAAACTGAAATACTTTCCTTTGTTCAACTTCATCGACCATACATTATTTTCATTTCGGAGACTTAGCTCCAGGTCACTATTTCTGACAGCACTTTTTCCTTACCAGGCTATACATTGTACAGAGATGATAACCTTGACGCAGTTGGATATCGAGGAGTTTGTGCTTATTTGAACAACGTCGTAACAACGGAGTTTCAGGTCTATGTTTCACATGAAGATTGGCCTGGTATCGACAATATATTTTTCAATATCACCAAGAATGACTTCTCTATGTTCTTGGGTTTTGTATACCGATCTCGTGCGTGTTCGTCTGATGACAAGTTCATTGAATTTCTCTCTTTTTTTATTACTGGCGATTTCAACTGCCCTGATGCCGAGTTTTTCATTAACTCTGGAGTTCATCAGCTCGTTACGAAGCCAACAAGATACAGAAACCAACAAACTCCATCTGTTTTGGACCTTTTTATCGCCTCTGATCACAACATCGTTTCAGAAATCGAATATTTAACCCCGTTGGGTAAGTCAGATCATGTTGTACTGTCGACAGAACTTCAGCTGGATGTACACAGTGAGCAAAGACTACGAGGTATGACCGTCAGAAGATTGGATTATGATTGTTTCTGGCATATAATTGGGCTGAGGTTTTTTCTGGTGAATGTGACGTGGAGACCATGTGGGGAAGGTTCAGGGATGTGGTCGACAGGGTAACCTCCTCTTGCACCAATGAATTTAGTAGAAGAACCAATCCGATTAAACCTTGGATTGACGAGGACGTACTGAAACTTGTTAGGAGTAAAAGATCTTTATGGAAGAAGTATCTTCGTACTGGAGCAGAGATTGATTACCAAAACCACAGATCATACCCAAGCTATGTTTCATCTACAATCAGAAGATGCAAGTCTGATTTCGAGAGAGGTTTCGCAACCGCGAAAAATAAGAACGGGTTTTATAAATATTTGAGATCCTCCATGCCCAGTAAAGTAGGTGTTCCTCTTGTTCGCAATCACGGCGGTGTGGTATGCGATGGTTTTGAGGAGACAGCTGACATTTTCGCGGAGAACTTCGCATCCTCATTTACTAGAGAACCAGATGGTGCGGTACCCTTGCCTGTGTTTCCACGTTTAGTGTCTGAAATCAACCCATTGAATATTGACCGGGAGCTGGTGGAAAAGTATCTCTCTGGGATGAAAAGGGGTTCTTCTCCAGGACCGGATGGTCTCTCGCCGGACTTACTCAGTCGTTGTGCCCATTCCCTTGCCGAACCCCTGACCATGATTTTCAACAAGTCAGTTCCACTTCATCACTTCCGAAGGATTGGTTATGTGCTCCAATCACACCAATATTCAAAAAGTTAGACAAACTAAATGCTTCCAATTATCACCCTATCAGCCTGACGTCCTGTGTCTCGAAACTCCTGGAGAGAATGATCTCCGCACATATCCTCGATTATGCTCTGTCTAAACATATCATCCCTGATCAGCAGCACGGATTCCTGCCCGGCCGTTCCACGTTGACAAATCTATTATCATGTATTAACGATTGGACTAAGGCCTGGGACTCGGGCACGCCGCTGGACGTTATATATCTAGATTTTGCTAGAGCATTTGACCAGGTACCTCATGAGCGCTTGATTGTTAAGTTGGAACACTGTGGTATCAGAGGCGAAACTCTAGATTGGATCAAGTCTTTTCTATCCTCGCGATCTTATCGTGTGCGTGTTGGTGGCGTCGTCTCTACTAAAGACACACCTGTCGTCAGTGGGGTCCCTCAGGGGTCTGTCCTAGGTCCTATACTATTTATTATGTACACATGTGACCTCCCTTCGATCATCAAATCTCCATGTGCTATGTTTGCGGATGATACAAGATTATACAACTTCGCCCATTCCAAAAACACCCTTCAAGACGATCTTGACGCTATCAGTGAATGGTGTAACATTTGGTGCCTGCCGCTCAATGTGTAGAAATGTTGCGTCCTTCACATTGGGAAAAATAACCCAAAAATAGCAAATAGCGTCTACCGAACAACACTGTTATCAGTCTCTCGTCATTGTGATCTGGGTTTGATTGTATCAAGTGACTTAAGCTGGTCTGATCATATCACGTCCATCTGTTCGAAGGCGAAGCAGATCACCTTTCAACTTCAGAAGGCATTTCCCAGGTGTGATATTACAACATGCAAGCTCCTGTCTCAATAATAATAATAATAATAAGTTTATTGATCCCTTAAGACATAAAAGAATATGTATGAGACAAGTCAAAAAAAAAAATACAACAAAAATAAATCATTTCCAAATCATGTAACTAGGAAGCTTTTATCCTATAAATATTCCTTAATACTATAATAACACTTTAATATTAGTTCACGTTTAACCAATTTTTTGAATTCCTTCATTGCCAATATTTTCACATCTGGTGGTACATGATTGAACAAGATAATTGCTTGATAATAAGGGGATGTTTCAAATTTGGCAGATGTATGAGAAGGAATACATAGTGTGGCCGAATTTCTGGTTGAATAATCATGAAAATCGGATAGCTTAACAATAACATGTTCATTATCTTTAATATAAAGTAAACATTTATAGATATACAAACCACAAAGTGTAAAAAGTTCATAATTTCTGAAAATTGGCCTACATGAATCACGAGAATCCAAATTAAAAATGAGACGTATAATTCTTTTCTGGGCAATAAAAACTCTATTTGATTCAACTGAATTACCCCACAGTAAAACATTATAACTTAAAAAACTGTAAACCAAACTATAGTATAAACCTATTATAGATTGTAAAGGGAGAATATTTTTCACCCTGCTGATTGCATAATATGAGCTACCTAACCTCTTGCAAACCGCTTCCACCTGCCGATCCCATCTAAGTGAACAATCCAAGTGGACTCCCAAAAATTTAACTGATTCACTTGATGTTATTTGTTAGGAGTAAAAGATCTTTATGGAAGAAGTATCTTCGTACTGGAGCAGAGATTGATTACCAAAACCACAGATCATACCCAAGCTATGTTTCATCTACAATCAGAAGATGCAAGTCTGATTTCGAGAGAGGTTTCGCAACCGCGAAAAATAAGAACGGGTTTTATAAATATTTGAGATCCTCCATGCCCAGTAAAGTAGGTGTTCCTCTTGTTCGCAATCACGGCGGTGTGGTATGCGATGGTTTTGAGGAGACAGCTGACATTTTCGCGGAGAACTTCGCATCCTCATTTACTAGAGAACCAGATGGTGCGGTACCCTTGCCTGTGTTTCCACGTTTAGTGTCTGAAATCAACCCATTGAATATTGACCGGGAGCTGGTGGAAAAGTATCTCTCTGGGATGAAAAGGGGTTCTTCTCCAGGACCGGATGGTCTCTCGCCGGACTTACTCAGTCGTTGTGCCCATTCCCTTGCCGAACCCCTGACCATGATTTTCAACAAGTCAGTTCCACTTCATCACTTCCGAAGGATTGGTTATGTGCTCCAATCACACCAATATTCAAAAAGTTAGACAAACTAAATGCTTCCAATTATCACCCTATCAGCCTGACGTCCTGTGTCTCGAAACTCCTGGAGAGAATGATCTCCGCACATATCCTCGATTATGCTCTGTCTAAACATATCATCCCTGATCAGCAGCACGGATTCCTGCCCGGCCGTTCCACGTTGACAAATCTATTATCATGTATTAACGATTGGACTAAGGCCTGGGACTCGGGCACGCCGCTGGACGTTATATATCTAGATTTTGCTAGAGCATTTGACCAGGTACCTCATGAGCGCTTGATTGTTAAGTTGGAACACTGTGGTATCAGAGGCGAAACTCTAGATTGGATCAAGTCTTTTCTATCCTCGCGATCTTATCGTGTGCGTGTTGGTGGCGTCGTCTCTACTAAAGACACACCTGTCGTCAGTGGGGTCCCTCAGGGGTCTGTCCTAGGTCCTATACTATTTATTATGTACACATGTGACCTCCCTTCGATCATCAAATCTCCATGTGCTATGTTTGCGGATGATACAAGATTATACAACTTCGCCCATTCCAAAAACACCCTTCAAGACGATCTTGACGCTATCAGTGAATGGTGTAACATTTGGTGCCTGCCGCTCAATGTGTAGAAATGTTGCGTCCTTCACATTGGGAAAAATAACCCAAAAATAGCAAATAGCGTCTACCGAACAACACTGTTATCAGTCTCTCGTCATTGTGATCTGGGTTTGATTGTATCAAGTGACTTAAGCTGGTCTGATCATATCACGTCCATCTGTTCGAAGGCGAAGCAGATCACCTTTCAACTTCAGAAGGCATTTCCCAGGTGTGATATTACAACATGCAAGCTCCTGTCTCAATAATAATAATAATAATAAGTTTATTGATCCCTTAAGACATAAAAGAATATGTATGAGACAAGTCAAAAAAAAAAATACAACAAAAATAAATCATTTCCAAATCATGTAACTAGGAAGCTTTTATCCTATAAATATTCCTTAATACTATAATAACACTTTAATATTAGTTCACGTTTAACCAATTTTTTGAATTCCTTCATTGCCAATATTTTCACATCTGGTGGTACATGATTGAACAAGATAATTGCTTGATAATAAGGGGATGTTTCAAATTTGGCAGATGTATGAGAAGGAATACATAGTGTGGCCGAATTTCTGGTTGAATAATCATGAAAATCGGATAGCTTAACAATAACATGTTCATTATCTTTAATATAAAGTAAACATTTATAGATATACAAACCACAAAGTGTAAAAAGTTCATAATTTCTGAAAATTGGCCTACATGAATCACGAGAATCCAAATTAAAAATGAGACGTATAATTCTTTTCTGGGCAATAAAAACTCTATTTGATTCAACTGAATTACCCCACAGTAAAACATTATAACTTAAAAAACTGTAAACCAAACTATAGTATAAACCTATTATAGATTGTAAAGGGAGAATATTTTTCACCCTGCTGATTGCATAATATGAGCTACCTAACCTCTTGCAAACCGCTTCCACCTGCCGATCCCATCTAAGTGAACAATCCAAGTGGACTCCCAAAAATTTAACTGATTCACTTGATGTTATTTGATCATGAGAGCATTTAACCACCAGTCGTTCTCCAACATTGTTTCTAATTCGAAAATACGAACATTCCGTTTTCTCTTTATTGAGTATAAGAGCATTAGAACAACACCATCTCTCAAACCTACTAATCAACTCATCACATAATGTCATGAGCCCCCCAGAACTCTGTGCTGAGACCGCCATTGATGTGTCATCAGCAAATATAACCAATTTAATTTCTGAACTACAGTTTATATAATCCGGCAGATCATTTATGAAAAGAAGAAACAAAAGCGATCCCAGAACAGAGCCCTGCGGCACCCCTAGTAACATCTTGTTTTTTGGAGAAGAAAACTGTTTAATTTTTACAGTTAAAGTACGATCAACGATGAAACTTTTTATCCACTTTAAGAAAACACCGCGAAAACCCAGGTTATAAAGCCTACTCTCCAAGAATTCAGGAGACAGTACATCAAACGCAAGTGAGAGGTCAAAAAAGAGTCCTGCAACAAAATGACCTTTGTCTGATTTTTTATAAATGAAATCAATAAATGAAAAGGCCGCTGTTTCAGTAGACCTACTTTTTCAGAAGCCGTGTTGGCAGTTGGTGATAACTTTGAATCGTGATAGAAACGACATCATTCTACTGTATATGATCTTCTCGAAAACCTTTGAAAATACACTTAAAATCGAAATGGGACGATAATTTGCAATATTGTAAGGATCTTTCTTCTTAAACACAGATATAACTGAAGCAGATTTCAAAAATGAAGGAAATTTGCCAGTGCCAACAGATAAATTAACAATATGTGCAAAATGATCAGCTATGGCACCAATTATGGATTTCAAAACCTCAACAGAAATGTTATCAATACCAGAACTCTTTTTATTTTTTAATAACATGACAGTATTTATGACCTCTTGTCTATCAACTGGGAAGAAGAAAAAAGTATTCGGCGATAATAAGGATGTAGTACACGCCAGTGAGGGTGAACTACCGAAATGATTTTGCAGGCTCACTTGCGCAATGGAACAGAAATAATCCGCAAAAACATTAGCAATCTACGCAGGTTCGGAATAAAGCTTACCTTCATGTTTGATTTTGATATTCTGACGAGAAGTTCTCTTTCGTTCTGTTTCTCTATTTACAATATCCCATACAGTTTTATTTTTATTAGCTGAACCAAACAACCTATTCTGATAATAATTGAATTTAGTTTTTTGGAGAAGTTTACGGAATTCAATTTTTGCTTTCTTATAAATTTCATAAGAACTTGAACTTTTCAAATTTTCATGTAACCATCCTAAATTCTTCAACTCATTGCTAGCTACAATAATGTCATTATTTATCCACTTTTTGCTTTTGTCGGAATTGAGGTTTGATAGCCTCTGTGGGCATGATATTTCCAAACAATAATTAATAAGACTGAGGAATTCAGCAAAACAGTCGTCAATATTAACATACAAATAAATACGATCGAAGGATATATGAGACATAAACTCAACCAAATTCTTTAGAGACTGAGGGTTAACACTTCTGATATACCTTTGGTGGCAATTAGATTCTTCATGATTAGATTTATATAATGGGTAATTCAAAATAAGAACTTTGTGATCACCAATGTGAGCATCAATTACTTTAGTTTCGCATATGAAGCCAGCATCAGTGAGAATATAATCTATTTTAGAAGTAGATGTTGAAAGGTTTACATTGGTAAATACTCTAGTAGGCTCCAGAGAGGTGACCCTCAGGTCAAAACAACACAATAGATCATCTAAAAGATGCTTACGTGAGCAAGCAGTATTCAAATAATTTATGTTTAGATCACCGCAAATGAATATAGCATCAGCAAGCATGGTACAATATTGTAAAACAAAGGACATCCTGTCTAGAAAGAGGGTAAAATCACAGTCAGGAACCCTATAGGCACTTATTACACAAATCTTGGCTTCCGGATACGTAACCGTCACACCACAGAACTCGATTTGTTTTTCCACTGAGAACTTCGAGATTCCAATATCTTTCACTTGCAGATCAGCACTCGCATAAATAACAACACCCCCATGACCATAAGTTTCACGACAAAAGGATGCTACTTGCACATATCCGTGGATTGACATGACTTGAAGTTTCTCACTACTGCACCAGTGCTCCACCACACTAGCAACAAATGGGCGTTCCTCTTCGAATAAAACCTCCAGATTATTCAACTTATTACATAAGGATTGAACATTTACGTGAAGAATTTTAAAAGATCGTAGGGTTCTATTTACGTTCCTGCTATTTTCTTTCGGCTTTGGAAAAAATAATGCACACTTGCATTGTTTGGCCAATTTGCAGGGTCTTTAACTTTATCAATTTCACTATGATTCACAAGAACTTTGAAAGAGGCATAAGCATCAGGATATCTGGAATTAAGAAGTTCACACTTTACATAAGTAAATTTTTTCGCCAGGAATTCATGAAGATCTTCCACAGTAGTCGTTGGATTTAACCTAGAAACGTGGAAGGCTTTTAATTTTTCAACACCCTGGATTGTAGGAGACTCAGTACACTTTCCTACCACTATAGCCGGTCTATTTTTCCTGGGTTTTTTTCTATTTTTGACAGATTGCCATTCACCATCGATTTCATTTTCAGATAACTTAGATTTAGCCAATTGGACTGCTTCATTAACCTGATTCATTTTTAATTGATCGGTTTTGTTTTTATTTGATTTAATTAAGGGGGGGACCCGCAATTGGTGATCTCACCGCTGGACCCAACCCACTCTTGTTCACATTTATAGCCAGCGCAGGAGCGCCAGTTTCGACACTCGCAAAGCTATTATGTTCAACTACTTTTGCTGTCTCACCGATGTTGGTGTTTGTATTTACTTTATTATCAGATTTGATAACTTTTTTTCTGTTTGTGTTGGTAATCTTTCCTTCACATTGGCTACAAACTCGGGAATCATTTTCCAATCTTGAGATTTTGTATTTTAGTAATCCATTATTCTCATTCAATAGTCGAATTTTATCCTCAAGTTCCTGGATTATTTTCCATAATAGGTCTTGATTTGAGGAATTCGCTGAAACGTGATTTTGACTTACCGGATTTTCATCATCTTCAAGTTTTAAATTAAATATTGTGGTGAGATCTTCATCACAGCACTTTTTGATTTTCAGAGCACAACTTCGGTGAAATACTTTGTGGCAAATTTTACATTGTAAACCACTTTTCTGAACTGAATTTTTACATCCGTCGCATTTGGGCGGATGAATACTCAGGTCAACATTCACTCCGTCCATCCTCTTCGAGAACATGTCCGCCCAATCATTGAATATGCTGGTCCAGCTTGGTCGCCGTCACAGAGGAGAGAGGTAGATATGTTGGAGTCTGTGCAGCGCTGGAACACAAGAATACCTTTCAGACGGGTTCGTCCATGATATGAAGACCGTCTCAAGATGTTTCAGCTCACAACGTTCGAGGACCGCAGAACTAGGGGAGACACCATAATAACCTTTAGAGCTCTGCATTCATGCTTTGGTGGTGTCGACATTGGTTCGATGTTCAGAAGTGGAGTCAATAGATTGAGAGGCCACAACTTCAAATTAGCCAAAGAGACCTTTTCTGACAAATCAGAGGTTGAACTTTTTGTCCAACAGGGTGTTTGATGTGTGGAATGGTCTCCCGCTTGATGTGGTGAATGCGGGGTCTGTCAATGTTTTCAAGAACCGCTACGATAGATGTATGGGATTGATCCGGTAGTCTGAGCTCTCTGGATTGTTTTTTTTCTTCATGTTTTATTTTTTAAATTTGTTCTCTGTATTGAACATTTCCTCAATTTACTTTTGTAGAGTGTCCTCATGATTATTTTGATTATTGTTTTATTGTTTGGGTTCATAGGTGAAAACCTCAACCCTTATTAATTTGAATAATAATAATTACTGAGCTTATTCATAATTTCTTAAAATTTTATGTATATTCCAGTTGAATGAACTCCAACAAAATACAAACACGCAGACCACATATTTTCAGCCGGCTCAAGATGAAATACAATCCCATGATAATATAGTCAATTTGAACATGTGAATAAATGTGAAACAAAAGAAAATAAATTGAAATGTAATTTCAACTGAATTAAATACGTCAGGGATGACGTGCATTTGGTCTATCAACTGTGTAGGTACGTTAAATGAGTAGAGTAGCGATGCAGCTTGCCTCCATTTTTAATATTTTTCTTTTCTCAATATATGTTTGGAATTATTTTTTCCCACAGACAGCGTTGAGCTTTATGGGTATCCTTGGGTATATTTTGTGGTTTATTCTGTTTTTCCATTGTATACTGAGTGCTCTATGTAGGAGCGCTCACCAAAGTAGTACTGGCGTAGCTCGTGATCTGGCACATGGTGCATGATATTCGATTAGAATCAATGACAATAATTGAAGCGTATAAATGCAAAATTAGACATTTGCCACGCTCACCTATATATCAAAAAATTTGATAAATTTAAAATTTGGAACATTCAGGTGACATGAAAGTCACAGTTAATTAATCATTATTAAATGAGCGCATACTGAAATAGCACTGCCAGATGCATGCGCCTATCATTTCACCTTAATGCTTCAAAATTTTAAATTTATCAAATTTTCGACAATTTCATAAAAATTAACGATGATTTTAATTACAATATGAACTTTTTTCACTAATAGAGGCTGAACCTTGTATTTACAACTTCAAATGTATCGATCATGCCAAGAGACACAAACAAGACTTGGCGTGAGTAGAAATTCCAAAGGAATTGAATGCAACATATCAGTGTGCGCTATCTGAAAATTATGGGACGTGTTTGCGACGTATGCGTCATGTGCTATGTATGTGCCACGCTACTTCAGTGGACGCTCTCCCTTATATGGCAAAAACGCCTCAAACATAGATGACGCGATGGTCGCATGCATCTGACAGGGCTATTTCAGTGTGCGTTGATTAATTTAATCTCATTGATTCTATTCGAAGTATCATACATCTCGCTTGTTGGGTGGCAGATCACGAGATACGCCAGAGCTATGCTACTTTGGTGCGCGCTCCCACTAAAAATGAAAATGCTTTATACCAAAAAAGAATTGTATTGTTTTGGACACGAGACTGTTGACGCTTCTTGAGCATCGACGTCCTGCACAAAACTCAAAGCGCATTCTGAGAATGATGTTGAATGTTAAGCCTGTATTCATGAGTTCAGTCATTTTGACTGTTCCATGTGTATACATTAGACTGATTCAAAAAAATCGATATTTTTTGTTCTCACGAAACCCCCCCCTAATTAGCTTCAGGGTATCGAAAAAAGACCTCTGTGAAAATATCAGCTCCAAATAATAAAATTTAGAGGTCGTTCATCAATTATTTCTATTTTGCCTACTAATAGCAGGGGAAAAATTTTTTTTTTCAATAAAAAATTCCTAGAACACAAACCAATTGACGGATTTCTTTGTGTGATACATTTTCGTGTAGGCAATCAGATACACTACAAATATGTCCCTAACGATATTTCGATAAAAGGGCCTCTTCAAAAGTTATTCGATTCGATGCTAATATTGAGGTATTTGTGAAAAAAAAAATATTCAAAAAAATCGACTTTACTTGTTTTCACGCAACCCGCCTTCTAATCATCTTCAGGGCATCGACAAAAGTTGCTGTAAAAATTTTAGCTTTGAATATTGATATTTAGAGGTCGCTCATCGATGGTTTCTATTTTCGCTGCTGATGGCAGGAAAAAAAATTCCTTTTTCAATAAAAAATTTTTTGTTCACGAACCAATAGACGGATTCCACTGTATGATACATTTTGGTGTAGGGAACTAGATACTCTACGAAAATGTTCCATACGATATCTCGATAAAACCACTCGTTCAAAAGTTATTTGAACTTTTTTTCCAAAATACCTCAATATAAGGTATTAATATAGAGGTATTTTTGAAGAAAAAGTTCGAATAACTTTTGAACGAGCGGTTTTATCGAAATATCGTATGAGACATTTTCGTAGAGCATCTAAATCCCTCCAGGAAAATGTATTACACAGTCAAATCCGTCAATTGGTTCGTGAATGGGAAGTTTTTTATTGAAAAAAGAAAATTTTTTCCTGCTATCAACAGCGGAAATAGAAATCATCGCTGAGCGACCTCTAAATATTAATATTCACAGCTAATATCTTGACAGACGCTTTTTTTCGATACCCTGAAGATAATTAGAAATAGAGTTTCGTGAAAACAAACGGAATCGATTTTTTTGAATAATTTTTTTCTTTAAAAATACCTCAATATTAGCATCGAAATGAATAACTTTTGAAGGGGCCGTTTTATTGAAATATCGTAAGGGACATATTTGTAGAGTATCTAATTGTCTACACGAAAATGTATCACACAATGAAATCCGTCTTTTGGTTTCTGCTCTAGGAATTTTTTATTGAAAAATGAAATTTTTTCCCTGCTATTGGTAGGGAAATTAGAAATGATTGATGAGCGACCTCTAAATATTATTATTTGAAGCTGATATTTTCATAGAGGTCTCTTTTCGATACCCTGAAGATAATTAGGGGGGGGTTTCGTGAAAACAAAAAATATTTTTCCACATTATATCTTAATTTTTCAGAATTTTTTTATTTTGTGCTCCAAAACGCAATGTTCTCGTTTCGGCGAAATAGTCAATGCAATTGAGAATGACCCTATTCAATTCAATATTGGTGGAAATTACGTAATCAGAATGCTATTAACTTTCCTCTTCTAATCTTATCCTTCCTGAATAAATCTAAAATTCAACGATTCGCCGAGTTTTTGATGAAGATATAACTGAATTAATAATCCAGTTCCTTCCTGATACAATTGAATTTCAATAATTCGAAATTAATGTTTTTTACTCCTACAAATCAGGACGTAGACTTTAGCACGATGGGTAAAACTCCAGTTTACATGCAAAGTAGGCATATTTCAAAACTGACCTTAAAATTTAAGTTTCCTATTGTTAGTTTTTATTTTTCATTAATATTGACATCATACCAAAATAGTTTAATGCCGAAAATCTAAATGCGTTTCAATTTTTTATAGATGATCCTCTCGGCTTCATTTTGGAATACCATCAGGTTCTGAATCAGTATAAATTGTCGAAAATCATAACAGGCAGCAGCATTTTCATTGCATTTTTTGCTACCGCTATTGCTTCCTATAATCTGTGGATGGAACATGGAATAAAAATATTTCTGAAACATTATACAGTCAATATCTTCTTGTCACCATGGGTGAGTAATTTAGGCTAAGTTCACATGATCGCGCGACAACGCACGTTTGTAGCTCGTTAACGCGAGTTGATGTATTCAGATGGTCGCGCGTTAATAGCGCGACAGCCCGCGACTACTGTCATTTTTTGATTCCGAGCAAAGAAAAAGTCATTGAAATCTCTGTCAATATTTCAGGTTTGTACATCTAATCGCGCTAATCATCTGAACACTTCTATGCCTGACAGTTGTACTTCAATACTGGCTACAGAGAAAAGTCGATCGCGCGTGATCGCCAATATACGCGCGATGACGAGCGACCATATGAACAATTCTATATGACTACTCAGTACTTCTAGTCGCGCGTTTGGGAATCGAGCGTAATCGCGCGATCGTCTGAACTAAGCCTAAATTTTTTCGTTATTTTTATCGATTGCATGAGACAGTATGAAGCGTTGGGTCATATGACATTCATTGGAAACTTTGATCACGACATTAATCATATTCTACCCCCTTGTATATTCCACCACATCTTTATATGCCGTGATCAAGAACAGTAGTACCCCAACTCGCTGGCGGCTCCTCAAAACCAATAAAAGAATATAAATAACTCAACGATTTATTACACGTGGGACAAGATGATATTTTTGCTCGCATTTATTATGCGTGCGCGTCTGATTTAGGACTCAGCGCTTGAATAAGTTCCCAATTTAGCGTAGTGGCAAGTGGCCCTTAATCATGAAAAACTTTGCTCTTATTTGCTGAGTAAAAAGCGGGAGAATATTCTAGAGGACACAACACAAATCCTCAAACTACTTATACAAGATTCATTTGTACATTGGGTCAATACAAAAAAGGTCAACCATCTCAAAAATCATTATAAAAAAAAGTAAAAACAACCCTGGATCACGTCAATACAGCGTAGAGATAAGATCAAATTGAAACTCAAAATAACTACAAAATTGAATCAGACAAAGATTTATTCAGTATAGAAATGTTAATTCTCTGATTTCGCTCAAGCTCTCGTAGAACTTAGAGGGTACTTCGGTACCTAGGGGGAGTCAGAATAATACAATACGATTGAATCGTTTCTATAATTTTCTGCAATATGAACGTTCGGTCGAAGTATATCCTGGGGTAAATTTCACTTTTTCATTGAAGCTCTCAGAAACTCAGAAGTTATTATATTGGATGATATTTTTTTTCAGATAGTAGCAACATGGACTACGGAAATTCTTCTCATACAACCAGCAATGAAACGGCTGTTTTTCAATGAATTTTGGGACATCAGAACGGCCTCAAATTTTACAAGATCCAAACTACAAGACGACATCAGAAGAAAACGAATAGGGTCTGCTTCCTACCTCTTGCAATGTTTGGCCACAGGATTTTTTTTCCCATTAATCGGACAATTATTCGGACATAGCGTTTATTCTGATATTCATTATGTTACATATCATTTTTCGGGATCGATAGTCTCCACGATAGCTCTTTGTGCTCTTCTCTACTCAGCGCATCAGATAATAGCATTTTATGCAATTTCATCATACAGGGTCTTTCACGAGGAACCTCACCCATATTTATACGGGAAACTACTGAACGTATTTTCATGAAATTCAGCACTTATAAGTATTTCACGATGCTGATGAAATCTAAAATATTTTCAAGGCATGAGCACCTCCGGTTTTTCCGGAAATGACGTCAACTTCCGTTTTTCAAATTAGAACACCATTTTTTTATTGCAGAAATAGATTCCTTAGAAAATTTCAAGTTATTTTGATGTAACATTTTTCAATTTTGGTTGGAAAATTCTCTCTGAGCGGGAAAATTCGAAAAAAAAATCGAAAATAGAGCTCCGCTGAAACAAGAATAACTTCGAGGTTTTTGGATGAAAAATTTTCATTTTTGGGATTTTTCAAGATGTAAGATTGATGTATCCACTTTAAAAATCGAAATCGCGATTTATGATACAGGGGGTGAAAAAATCGCTTTTAAAGTTAGGGATGACAAAATCGTGAAAAATCAATTTTTTCAAATTAGAACCCCATTTTTTTATGGCAGATATTGAATCTACGTTAAAAAATAATGTGAGTGTATGCATCACACCCTTGCCCTAAAATGGATATTTTCTGAGTTATTCACAAAAAACTGTTTTTCGTCTTGAATTTTCAGCTATTTCTTTTCCCTTCACTCCAAAAAGATGAAATTTTCAGGAACTGTTATTTGAACCATGCTGTAGATTTTTCACCCCTTCTTGAAACCGACTTCAAGTTGCTATTAGGAGAACCATGGCAAACTCTCGCAGTTATAACTAGAGAAGATGCTCAAAGTTTTGACCGTTAATTTCTAGACATTTATTTATACGTCTCAGGAATGCTTCGTGCGTTGCTCTTCTTATTTCATCGGGAGGAAGAGATCTGCAAAAGTGTTTAAAAACCAAATTGAGTTTCAAAACTATGAATCTAAAAATCTAAACAAACCTGAACGCATTTCTGACTCGTTCTATGCAGTCCTCTTTATCAGTCAGGGGAGTTGAGTAGACAATATTTTTTATCCTACCCCAAACATAATAATCTAAAGGAGTTAAATCGGGAGAACGTGGTGGCCAAAGATGTGGACCATTGTTCGCCAACCATCGATCTTCAAATAGCCTGTAGAAGATATTTGACACATTGAGTGAATTGTGTGGAGGCGCGCCATCTTGTTGATACCATAAGTCATTATGGTTCTGTACTAGCGGCTCAATTATTTGAGTCAATATGTCAGAATATCTATCTCCTAAGGGAGAACATTCTTTAAATTATGCAAACATGTGTAGTGTTCTATCTTACCAGTTAAAGTCCCATCATAAATGTGAACATCGAGAATTGCATTATTTTTGATGGCGCAAAAAACATTGAAACTCCAGGTCTCTTGAAAGTTCCATTGTCTGAAGTGGTGGTTGTTCTCTTCATCCCAATAATGACTGTTATGCCTATTGAAAGAACCATTCTTTGTGAATTTAGATTCATCTGTCCAAATTATGCAGTCCAAAAAGTTTTCATTCTCTTGAAATCGAATCATCATAGCTTCGCAAAACTCTGTTCTCCTGACGAAATCAGTTTCCTTCAAATGCTGTACCCTATTGAATTTATATGGGTGCATTTTATGTTTTTTTAATATTCTCCAAACACTCGATTGAGATAATCCCAGATCAATCTCGGCATCTTTGATAGAATTTTGAGGATTCACACGAAAATATGCAAGAACTGTAATTTCGTTGTTCTCATCTTCTACTACACTTTTTTCTCTGTGTATAGTTTTCTTAACGAAAGATCCGACATTTCTCAAGTTTGTCATGGTTCTGTTAATGGTATCTCTCGTTGGTCTGGGTCGGTCAGGAAACCTCTCAATGAACAGTCGAATCGTTCTATCTACAACTTTATTACATTCTCCATGAAGTAGAATGAGATTTAAATAATCTTCATTGGTAAAATTAGGCATAGTGATCGATTTTATAACTTAATACGAATTATCACCAAATTAATAGTAAACACAAAATGCTACTGAATGAAGAGGAATTTGGCAGATGTATTTAATGATATCTATCATTAAAAAAAAAGAATGTAAAACATGGTAAGTTTTTGCATATGGTTCATAAGGAATTATTTATTTATCACTGGAGAGAAAACCGATGGCCGATTAGTTGAAATGAAGAGGTTTCGGATACAAATTCGAATCAAAATTCGCCATCTATTTAGGAACAACCGGTAACTTTTTTCTCTTGCATATTAGGGTAGTAAAATCTAAAACATGGTTTAAGTAAAAGTTCCTGAAAATTTCATCTTTTTGGCGTGAAGGGAAAAGAAATAGCTGAAAATTCAAGACGAAAAACAGTTTTTTGTGAATAACTCAGAAAATATCCACTTTAGGGCAAGGGTGTGATGCATACACTCACATTATTTTTTAACGTAGATTCAATATCTGCCATAAAAAAATGGGGTTCTAATTTGAAAAAATTGATTTTTCACGATTTTGTCATCCCTAACTTTGAAAGCGATTTTTTCACCCCCTGTATCATGAATTGCGATTTCGATTTTTAAAGTGGATACATCAATCTTACATCTTGAAAAATCCCAAAAATGAAAATTTTCCATCCAAAAACCTCGAAGTTATTCTTGTTTCAGCGGAGCTCTATTTTCGATTTTTTTTTCGAATTTTCCCGCTCAGAGAGAATTTTCCAACCAAAACTGAAAAATGTTACATCAAAATAACTTGAAATTTTCTAAGGAATCTATTTCTGCAATAAAAAAATGGTGTTCTAATTTGAAAAACGGAAGTTGACGTCATTTCCGGAAAAACCGGAGGTGCTCATGCCTTGAAAATATTTTAGATTTCATCAGCATCGTGAAATACTTATAAGTGCTGAATTTCATGAAAATACGTTCAGTAGTTTCCCGTATAAATATGGGTGAGGTTCCTCGTGAAAGACCCTGTATATGATGCTGAAATACATCGTGCAGTCCGTTGATATTCAGATGAATATTCTAGCTGATTTTCTGCATCAAGCTAATGAATACAAAGTCGACGATGATGCAGCCATCAAGAAACATCTCAAAATTTGTGCAGTACATCATACTTTCATTCTCAGGTGATTCAAATTAGATGGTTTATTTAATTGTTCCGAACACATTGAACGGTCTCAAAAACTTCTGGTATAAACAGGACATTCCTGAAAACATGTTAATTTTACTAGGGCTCTCAAGGCACAACCACAATTTGCTGTTATTATGTGGATGTCTCGACTCTAATAAAATAATATTTCGAAGTTGCGAAAACTGTAAATATTCACGTTCAATATAGGTACTCAATGATTAATCAGATGCGTTGATAACACCTACCAAAAAGTAATATGCTTCGTTCCCTCGTCCAACGAGAAAATTGGTAGCACAAAAAAACGCATAAACATACTCTCATAACCGCAACTTTCAGAAGATATTAAAATTTTAGGAGAAATCACAAGAAGTTTAACCTCTAGTGATATTTGTTCTCAAATTGATTATTTTCAACAAATTCTCATTTCATTTGAAAGCAGTACCTGTAGTAAAACTTTAGTATCTCGTAATGTGGAATAACAGACTCCTTTTTGTGGTCTGAAAATTTCTTATTCAAAATGATCACAAAGAAGATTATTAAGGTCAACGAAATATCTCTATTTCAATGTCGAAGTCTGTCAGGAAAAAACCTCAACCTTTTTCAGCTGGAATCTGAGTTCAAAAATTGTGTATATGTGTTATACAAACTTAGATACTACTGAATTGGTTGAAGCTTTCGCAGTCATGAATGTCTCTTGTTTTTTCGAGCATTTTGGCCGTCGTCGTGGATTCACTCTCAACGTTTCGCCAGTTCGAGTGTCTGGCACCTTCAGGAGTTACCAATTCTTTCAGTAGAAGTTCTCGCTGAATTGAACTGTCGGATTATAAATAATCAATATATTACAATCAAGCCGGAAAAAGCTTGTTTTCTAAGAATTAGGGTAGAATCTCATGGTCTGGTTCCCCTTGGTAGTATTATATTCTTCAGAATTCATGGTGCATAAAAAACAAGGACTTAATAATTAATATCATGTTCCTAGTCTTAGGTACCATAAGACCACCGTTTTAGGAATTGCATTATGCCTTCGAATTTCTGCAGAAATAATATGCTAAAACATAGGTAAAATTTTTTGTTTACAAAAAATTTCCGGGATAAATACACAATAAATTGTATATCCACATTATTTTCCAAGTGTATCTTTACTGTTTTTGGAGGCAAGGGAAGATTAGACTCCTTATAAAGTTCAGAGCCAAATTTGTATGAAATATTAATATTTCAGACTCAAGTGAGCCATCAGAATTGAAAGAAATTGTAATAAAAATCTTGGTTGATTAAAATTGTTCGGTGGTCAGGAGATTCAACTACCAGACTCCTGTAGATATATCACAAAACCGCGAAAGACGCAATCGGATGAAAGGTAAAAACCAATCATCTATGACCACCGATAGCGAATGAGTTTCGCTTCAGCCCGGTCGTCCACTGCAAGCGTTTTCGAGCGTTTTATGGCTCTCGCGAAACGAGCGTATACGTGCGGCAAGTTGCTACAGATCCCAAGCAATGTATTCCAATGCAGCTGCATCCAGTACAGGCGACTTCGAGCGGGCGTACACGAGCGGCTACGAGCTTCGACGCTTGATCCGCCTGAAATGGGATCTGTAGCGCGTGTACGCTCGAACGCTAGAAACGCTGGCTCTATTTACGAAGTAAAATCCTTTCCGCGTAGAGAAATTCGTATGGAATTCGTTGGACATGGATCCTGCTCAAAACTATCTTTAATGAAATTAATTTCATTTTTTCTTTTTTCAGTTGTAGATGAATCAAATGATCCCAATCATAAAGTGTTTTCATAAAATCTGTTTTAACACTCATTTGATATCGATTGGTGTCTTTTTTTCTGAACACACTTGTCTCTTATATGAATGAAATTCAAGGAAATCTTGATGTCAAATTTTGTGTGATGAAAAGTCTGTGGTGCAATGCCTAAAAACATGATGACGGTATGCCGATGATGTTTTCGTGGCAAAGAAGAATCAAGTGGTTTCAGAAAAAAGTCACACAACAATCGATATCTAAATATATATTCAAATCAGTCAAATGAGTGGTATTATAAAAACACTTAACGGTGGGGCTCATTTAATTTCATCTACAAATGAAATAAGAAATAATTAAATTAATTTCATTAAAAGTATTCTTGAGGATAATAAATATCCAACGAATTTCATCTGAAAAATTATTTCAAAATCAGAGAGTATAATGATGAACAGGGACCAACAAGAAACCGTCAAGAATAAACAATGTCATATAATTTGATTTCTCATGTTCATGGACTTTCAGGAAAAATTCAAAGAATTGGTTCTAAATTCAGTATGAGAACCGTTTTCAAAACACGAAATGATTTAAGATCTAAACTTACAAAAACTAAATCTTCAAATAAGAAATTGTATTTACGATATTCCTTGTATTTATGGAAAAACCTATACCTACACGAGAAACATCAACACCTTTCGAAATTAGAAACTTAGAATAACATAAAATGTAGAGATATTGGTAGATCGCGATCATGTGACTTCCAATAAGCGATCACATAATGGATTGGAATAACACGAAAAATCTAATGATGGAACCTGACAGTTATGAAAGAATGATAATCTGTTAAATTGTTCGGTGGGTGTGGATCGTATTTGGAATGATTTGTTGAAAATGGAACTGATTTCAGGGAATTTTGAAATGAAGTAGCAATTTCACCATCATAGTTATTAATATAACTATCTATGATCTATAATCATCATGGATTGGTGAATGTCAATTGGGAAATCAATAATTCTCAATATTACGCGAAACTCATGTTGAGAAATTGTCTGAAAAGGGAGTCTGATATAAACTCCGAAACGTTACAAAGCTTGAGAGTTCGAAGTGTTGCCCCAATGAAGTTTTATCGTTTCTCAAATACATTCAGAAATATTCTGTGCTTCTTCCCATAGGAATTGAAAAATCGCTCAGGATATTTTTCCAATTATTGATTTTGGAGATGTTTGAATTCTCCCAAGGATTTTTGGTTCTGAAAATTGGGTGCATCCAATCACGGCAGGACCTCTGTGTTTCCGTCGTCTTTTGACTAAATAACTTGACTCTAGAATGTACAAGCCCTCCGGATTCAAAGCATATTGCACTCAATGCTAAAAGAATACGAACGATGTCATTTTCGAAGACAAACTATGGTCTTTGTTGGTTATATCACTGAATGGAACGCAAGAAGCCGCAACCGTCGCCGCTGCCAGTGGACGAACCCTGCAGCCCATTGCCGCCTGTGTTGTAGCAGCTACGAACGCTTGTTTCGCGTGAGCGCGTTGCCGCCTGAATACGCTTGCAGTGGACGACCGGGCTCAACCCTAACTCCCCAAAGAATTCTTCACGAACTCCATAGTTCGTGAAGAATTATACAACTAACATCGAATTCTGGGAGAGCGGGCAGCCAAAAATCAGATGGAACCATCGATCTTCCCGATAGGTCGGTTGGTTAGTGCGTCCGACTAGGTCGCGGGTTCGAATCCTCTTCGGGAGGGTTATTTTTCCAGAATCCAATTTCGTCTGCACGCCAATAATTTTCAATTTTCTCTATGATTTTCAGACGTTAAAAACATTCATAATTTTCATCAAATCGATTTCTGCTGATTCGGGAATTCTTTACACTTCCAATCAACCAATTCTCTGCAGCTACAAACTAATCTTTTTGATTTGCTCGGGGGTTCATTTTAAATCTTTTTCAAAAGTTCAAGTCTGTGTGTATGATGTCCTGATTGTAATTTGTGTCTTCTTATGAAGGATTTATAATGAACCTTCGAGCAAGCTCATTTCAGAGTTGCAGTAGATGACAAGCTGAAGTATTAATTCAAAAATTTTCTAGTGGGGAAATAGAGATCCTTTGTTTTTGGGCCTGTTCTATCAACGGATCCCACTCCACGAAATTCTCATTCATGTATTCGGATCAAACAATCAGTTTATGATGGGCATATCATGAATTATCAAGATATAAAAATTAAAATCATTGTGACTCTCGATAGTTATACCCTATTGAAATTCTTAGTTTAAGAATGTCACTAGACCGCTATGCTACTGGCCGCTTTTTTCACAACAGGAGAAATCTAATGGACGAACCAGAAGAATAGAACAGTGTGGAACCCTCCACCACTAAACCTGTATTAGGCATTTTCTAGTCTGAGACTTCTTCATCCCGATCTATATGAAAATGGCAGAGAGTGAAACTATGGTTCGCCAGTCTCCTCACGGGCGATTTAGGAGAGAGGCAGTTAGCGAGTCTCGGCGTCCCATGGGACGAAGAGAAAAAAATTAGGGAGGAATTACCGCTTATTGGTGGTTGTTTGGCTTGGATTCATCCGGGATGTCGACTTTTGGATGCTTGTATCGAAAAGTTGAAGCGTCGTAGTCAAGAGATTGTCTGACTAATCTGTTTGGATGATCCAACGCTCTTCTGAGTGCTTTCATTCGAATTTCGTAGAGATGATCCTTAGGGGTAAGTTCGCCTCACGAAGGAGTTGAGTGTTGCTAACGAACCTGGGAGCGTTGAAAGCGGTCCTAAGAAATTTTCGTTGAAAGATTTCCAATCTATTCAGTTGCGTAATGCTGAGAGCGTGTACCCAACAAGCAGCAGCGTAAGAAATAGTCGGTCTGATGATTGACCTCTAAAGAATCAATTCATTGTGAACAGACATATGGCTGCGACGTGAAAGCAGCGGTGACAGTTGAGCGGAAACAATTTGCCATTTTGAATTGCATGATCGGTGTGCACGATCTAGAATAACTCCCAGATAGGTATTTAACTTGAGATTGCCAGAGAATGTCTTTTCCAAACATTTCGACATAACTATGGGGTTGGACTCTTCTCCGTGTTAGGAGAAGTGCGTTACTTTTTTCGGGATTTACCTTAATTAGCCACTTGGAGCACCATTCTTTCTGAATATCCACAAAATTTTGGAGATTTTTTGTGGCTAGACGGCAACATTTGGATTTGGCTCGAATAGTTGTGTCGTCTGCGTACACAGCCAATGAAGTTTGAATGGATTTTGGAATATCGGCAGTGGAGATGGCGTGAAGTAATGGGGACAATACGCTCCCTTGGGGAACTCCGGCCTCAAGGTCTCTCGGTTGAGAGATCGACTCAGAAATTTTCGCTTTGAAGATGTGAATGGATCATGTGACACAGTGAAAGTGGCACTCTCGCTTCACGGAGTTTGAAGACAAGGCCGTCGTGCTACAGAGTGTCGAAGGCTTCAGAAATATCGAGAATCAGATACAGCTCACATCACAAGCAGAGCATGAAAGCTCCTCTCTCTTTTCGGGAAAGTCCCTCGCTGGTGGCAATCCTATGACAATTATACCTCACCTACAAGATATACAGGGTGATTCCGGAGGAGACCGTCAGATTTTAGGTGAAGTATACCCTAGTCAATATAGTTTCGGAACAATGTTGGGTTTATGGTTCGGGGTCTTCATTGAGAGTCTACAGGGTGAATTGTCCGATTCGACCGATTTTTCTTTTATTCATAACTTTGGTATGGCTTGATCAATCTTGATGAAATTTTCAGTGTAGAACAATATGATTATCTTCTTTCAATAATTCCAACACTTTTTCAAAAATACAGGGTGGAAATTATGATAAATTCAGATTAAGTATGCAGGTTGAAAAAACACCTTGTACATTCCGTTTTCAGAAATTTTCTACTTGCTTCAGATTCTACCATAAGTTTACATTACTGGAGCGTTTTTATTTTTTTTTTTGGCACACATCCAGTTTTCCTAGAAAAATTTTTCAAGGATGAACAATATCGTTATTTCGCTTCAAGGCAGTGAGGATATTCTGAACTGGAATGTAAACCGAAACATTGTTTCGAAACTGTATAGTGTATACTTCACCTAAAATCTGACGGTCTCCTCCGGAATCACCCTGTATATTCGCTGGTTCTGCCTGGTATCCATGGCTCATCAGAGATGAAAATCTCATGAAATCTGTTCAACGATGGGCAACTCGGATGTCATATGGCTTCGTGCGTCCAGACTTCGAAAACAAATTGGCTCTCATGAATATCACCCAGTTCTCGTTGAGGAGGATAAGAGACGATCTCATTATAACTTGAAGAGCTCCATGAGGTTTTTTCGGTTATAATCTAAGTCACCTTTTTGTTCTCAATCAGAATAACCTAAGAAGAGATACGTTCAAACTTTCACGTGAGAGTTTCGTCACCACTACTAGGCAGTACTTTCGTTCCAAGAAATTTTTATTTTTCATTTAATTTTCATTTATTTTTGAGTTTAGTTCTGTTCTGTGATTTCTTGGTTACTTAACCATCACCATTTTGAACCGGTCTAATAATAGTACCAACACCGTTTTTTTTATTAGGTGAAGTATATTAGATTGTAGTTCATCTTACTGTGCCGCACATCACAGAGTTCTGTGTATGGGTTTCTTAATTGTTGTGTGATCCCATTTGTCATATTATAGTTACTTTCTCCTCCTCTTGAATATTGTTAATTTCTATGACAAATGAAAAATTATTGATTGATTGATTGAACATGGAGAATCAATTTTTCATTGAGTGTTTTGAGTATATAAATAATTATAAATCTCGGTTTTGAAAAATTGATTTTGACTTCGTTCCCCATGAATTTTTTATGGTTTTTTGAAATGCTTCGGAATAGTTTCGAAATATTTTATCATAATTCAATTTTTACAGATTGTTCAAGGTCGTTCAAGATGTTATTTACCTTCCATTTCTTTACCTGTTATTTTGTGGTCAATTGGTACTACTGTGCTGCTCAATCTTCTTATACTATGTAAGTCATTACTAAAAATCATTCATTCTTAACATATTTGAACTAAAAGTTTACAGATTGAGATGTTACTCTACAAATATTGCTTGGATTTTCATATTTATAATTTGATCATGGTGATATTTATCTCTCTCAAGAGTTTAAAATAAGAAATATTCGCGGCCTGCTAATTTTTAGAATTTTTATCTTCTGGTTTATACAGTTGCCACATTTCATTTCGTGATATCCATTAACTGCCACTAGTTGATAGTTGATAGTTTGAAAGGGGTCACAGTCCACTGCGACCTTATGGTCTATTGTGCCCCCTGACCAAGCTTTACAGCTCGCCTTCCAGTCCCAGAGATCTAGGGCTAATTCCCGGGGCTAATTCCTCCCTGTTACAGGACTCTTGACCAAAGCATTGTTTCCTTTGGCTGACAATGCCAAAGCATTTTGTGTTTCTTCTTTTTTCCTCCTCCCCACAGAATCTACACTCGTCAGTGTCCGATACGACAATGCCCTGTAAGAAAGCCAGTGAGGAGGTGTAGTTGGTTCTTACTGAGATCCGAATATCTTTTGGATCTTGCAGTTTTAAAATTCCGAAGGAACTTTTTGGAGTGATCCAACCCTGGGAAATTCTGCCAGAGTGTTTTTCTTTCAGTTTTCTCCTTCTCCAGAAACTCTTTCTTATATGTACATTTTCCTATACCACAGAAAGGTTTTAGGCCAGTGAGTGGTTTCCGAGCACCCTCTCTGGCAAGTTTGTTGACCTCTTCGTTACCTGGAGAGCCCACGGAAGAAAGGTGGAATATCCATCAAAAGTTGTTTCGAGAAAATCGATTTTTAAACTTTAAAACTCCAACAAGCATAGTAAAATATGAATTAGTTTGGATCTTTTTTGCTAAATCATTCTTCATATTGTTTTGTATATTATTTAATGATTATCAATGAAAAAAAAACTGACACTTCAGAAAAAAAAGCTTCATTCGGAAGAAAGAAAAAAATTACACGGAAAAAAAGCGAGATGTCCCAACTTTATATGACATATAAACATGGAATTTGGAAAAACGATAGTAGCCAAGTCAGTATACAATATTGTTGTATAATGACTTGGCCATTATTTTTTTTCCCTTTGTTGTTGTTCATAGGTTAAGCTTTTGTAGAACGACCTGGCTTCTTCAGAAGTACAGAATTGGCTGAGATGCAGAAGATCTGTGAATTTTTCCTTCGATATTTTTATTGAATCTGTAAAAGGAGGAATGCATAATAAAAAGACGAGAACGATTGAGTCATGGTACATCTTTGGTGGCAAGATAAACTGTCCCTCTGGAAGCTGCAATTCATCAGAAGTTGTGATGCGTGGGCGGATAACAGATGAGCTCCAGTATCCATTATAGGTATCTCCATGCTCCAAAAGACGAGGATGGTCATTTAAATACTCTCAGTTCTCTGATTGGTCTTGATTTGTAAGGTGGTTTTTTCAAGTACAAGCTGCCCAACATTTGAGACCAATTTCGTATAAGTGATTTGATTGGGTTTTACTCTGGATGATCTAATTTCTCTGTATCAGTCTTCCGGAAGTTCAGCTCTGATTTTTTGATTCATCACGCCCATATCTCAATCTCACTCCATATAGGAGTGCCCCCTTATAGAAAACGTTACTTCAATTTTGTCTAGTGTCTTCCTAAGATTGACGATATAATGAAGATAACGGAACACGGTGGAGTTTTTGTTTTGGCCTCCACATGAATCGCAGAATATGTGGAGGTACCTTACTTTAATGTCAAGCTGAACAAAGATTAAGTAATGAAGTAATGATACGACTTCATTTGAGCCCTTGCCTCCTATGGTTTCAAGGATAAGCGTAAAATGTAGCACCACCTGTTGACAATACATGAATATTGTTCAATGTCAGTCATTGTCGTGATATTGGGGATTTTTCGAAATCCATGGCAATAGCTTCGGTTTCAACATACTTCCGGGCTATTTTTCGAGAATTCCTCTTTCGCTGATAAAACACCTCAGCTTAAGCCTTGTGTAAATAGTTTTCCTTTTAGGCAGAGGAATCACATCCTGCATTTATTTTCGCTTGAAAAACCTTCAACTCAGCTATGAAGTTGTAGGCGGTACTGCAAGTATCAGAACGCGGATATATATATATATATTCTTATGAAAATAGAGAGCTAAAATAATACAATAAATGTTGAAACAAAAAGTACCTAAGCTGAGGTAAAAAAAAAGAACGCGGATAACCGAAACTGATGTTGAAATGATTATTGAAATTTTTGCGATACGTTTCGTATAAGAATAAAACATCGCAATAAATCCCACGGAAGTCAAAGATTTTAAAAGAACAAGTCGGAATGCATCGGCTTCTGGTTGATAATGTGGACATTTCGCCTTTCTCGACTTTACGCATGGACATTTCGCGTTTCTTCGCTGTAGGGGTTATTTTCAAACGAACTTTAAGGGGTGATGCTTCGCGTTTTTTGGATTTTTGAGAACAGGATGTAATTATACTACTAATGACCTGCGCGTTGCCGTGGTCAGCTCAAAATTAATAAAAATGTGACATTTCGCCTTTCTTCCGTGGACTCTTCTACCTGTGATTGCCGCATGACCAGGAACCCAGATCAAAGAGACCTTATTTTTCTTGCCTACCTCATTGAGTTTGATCCGGCATTCCCATGTCGACTTTGAGTCGATGACAAAGGAGTTCAGTGCTTTAATAGCAGCTTGACTATCTGAGTGAATAGCTATGTCGCAATTCTGATAGTTTCTCTCTAGATTATTGTCTAGACATCTTTCGATTGCTAATATTTCTGCTTGCAGAACACTCACACAGGAGCCTAACGATAGTGCATACTTGGCTTTGGCCCCGTGAACCCCAGCGCCAGCTCCCGTGTTGGTTTTAGAACCATCTGTATACCATTTAACAGTATTTTCCTTGAAACTTTGGTCGGTGTATTCCCGCTCCCCTGAAGTTTTTCTTGACCAACTGTCACTAAATGCACAGCGTGGCAAAATTGGTGCTACCTGTACAACAACTTTTGAACCGAAAGAAATAGAGGAAAATGAATGAAACATTACGGTCATCTGTCGTATGATTCCATCAACAACATCCCTCTTCCTTCTTTTGTTTTATTTGTGCTAGGTTGTTGAAATAAGAACATTATAACGGCGTCGTAACATAGTACCGGATTGCTATAGCAATACGGTACTATGTTACATCCCAAGAAGTTTCCTTGCTGGGCTATAACTATAACATAAAATTGCTCTTTTGATCTTAGAAAAAACATAGTACGCTACTGCATTGCTATGAGAAAAGTGTCTGCAGAATTAACTATTTTCTAGAGGGAATCTGAAAAAAAAATTTTTTTCTAAACAATATTTACTATATTGCCGACGTTTCGAAACTATGAATGGTTTCTTTCTTAATTTCAAATCCTAATAATATAACGGGAGTGCACAGACTTGACACAATGCGTCCTACACCAATAGGTACTTAGGGCCGTTCGCACCGCTTCGGCTCAAGTGCAAAGGGTCACTTAAGAATGCTCAACCGTTCGCACCATATTCTATGGAACACTTAAAGGGTATTTATTCTAGACATAGCTAAACTGTAGATTTCTTCGGCTTAAGGCACCCATAACCTCAAAAATTTGAAATAAAAGCAATGCAAATGTTATAACAAACGCGTAGGTTATCGTACGCCCGAAAACATTAGCATATCTTGATATCTGAAAAATCAAAAGTTTTGAAATGGATTTATTGGAAGACGATGACGACTTGGATGCTTCTGACTTAAATATTCATGGCATTCCTAGGAGAATATATTCAAGGTCCGACTATTTCAACACTTTGGATCCTTCGACATATTTTCAAAGATTTAGGTTGACCAAAACTACAACCCTCATGTTTTTGGAAGAAATTGAACCGTACTTGGAGTATCCATACAATTTGTAAGTATTTAATTTTTCTTTAATTAAAATGTCGCGAAGAACCAAGTTAAAATGCACTTGTTACTGTAAAAACTTTGTTGTACAAAATACTTTTGGAAATATCTGTACCAATTATGTATAATTTTGTTTCAGAAATAATCCAATAAATCAGTTTCTGATATTCTTAAGATTTTGTGCCACTGGCAACCATCTCTCTGAATCACTCATTAGGACAAGAAATTATTCTTGTTTGGAAGAGAACATTTCTACTGTTAAAATTAGAAACCACCATGAATATAATAGTTGCCACTGCGGTATTGAACAATATATGCAGAAAAGTTAATGAAGATCCTCAATCACCTGACACTATTGCTGAGTTTCAACGTATTTGTGAAGAAAATGAAGTACCTAATATACAACATTTTAACAGTCACAATCATCAGGTTCAGGATTCATATGTAAAATGTTTTTTTTTTCAATAAATTGGTTTGCAAAAATGAAATTTTTCCTTGATATGTAATCAATAACTGTTATTTGATAAAATTTCCATTCCACCCTATGGTCTATACTGGAATTCAGAAACTACCATGAATATGATAGTTACTATGGCTATATACAGAAAAGTGAACGATGAACTGTCATTATATGACAAAATTTCTGATTTTCAACATATCCTATTAAAGGAAGTATCAAATCTAAAAAATTTTAAGTCATGAATCATCGGGCTCGAGATTGTGACCGATTCAGATTTTTCGAGTCACTTTTACCAGAATTTAATAAATTGAAGATTTTCTCCTCAAACCCGACTCGAAATATAAATAAACCTGAATAAAATAAGAGGTTAGTACAAATACTCTAATCACAGAATCGAATATTTCTGTGTTCCAGAATGTAAAATGCGAATATTTTGCAGTGTTGTCAAACTGAACATGGACTTAACTAAGCCGATGAGCAGGTAGTCCTGATGCGAACGAAAAGAAGTTAAGGTTACCCTTAACAATAAGTGAACCTTAAATAAGACCTATTTTAAGTAGAGTCGGTGCGAATGGCCCATAGTCCTTCAGTGCGTCTCAATTACTCAACCACATTATCAATGCATTGTTCTTTTATTTTAGTTCATGTGGTGGCAAGTCTGAAATGTTGACACCATTGAGAATTCTGTTGTGAATTGGACTGCTCCTTCAGGTTGATACTTCATTGAGCCATGGCAATAGTAAATTTTGTACCCTCTTGCAAGTTTATAAACTGTATCATTATTGAGTTTTCTAACATCCCTTTTGAGAGGCGCGTTTATTTCTCTATTTTTCATCCCCTCAATATTTTCCATTGGCTGAGCTATTACCAAATATTTTCTCAATGAGATTGTTGTTTGAAATGATATTCTGCGGCCTTTCAATTTCTTCCACATTATTTTGAATCAGTTCGCCATTGACTAATTTCAGTAAATACTGGCGTTACTCTATATCAACGCGCATATTTTCCTCTAGTTCAAAAGTCTTAAAAACGGTCCATTTTCAAGTGAACATGTGAGTTAAAACGACACAATTGATTGATTTTCTCCACTACTGCTGTAGAATATATCTCAACATCGAATTAGACCGCAGAATGTCGGTATTTCATGACTTGATAAATAATATTCAGACAGCAACACCTGAATCTATTTCAAGCATGTAATGGTCGCGGTTATTGTTTGACTATTCCTCAGTTTTTGCTCTTTAGAAATAACCACAAACAACCAACCTGAGCTTGAGAACAATCCTAATTTCGTAATCATTTTGACTGAATTTCGAAATAATAAAGAATTAAATCCGTCTGTGAGTCGCTCTGATTGCCATCGCATTTTTCGAAACGTCATAAACATTTTGAATCCATTTTATTCATAGTTCTGAATTTTTCTCGGACCTGAAGATTGAGTCGTCCTTGGGCCGAAAAACCCCTAATTCGACCAAAATCATATCAAACAAGAATGCTTCGTTAAGGAGCTAGATCCTTATGACTGTAACGATGACTTCCAGGCAACACTTTTTGTCACATATCTCCAAAGCGACGTCATCTGAAGTGTTGAAATTTAACACATTGGCTAATATCAAAAATAGGTAACCAAAGAATGGTTTGAGTGCATTTTTTCATCTCAATCATGAGCGTGTCATTTTGGGGGCACGAACAGTATTTTTGGTGACAACTTTTTTACCTTTCATTATGTTCAATTTTTATATCCAATTCAAGAACTTCGCTTTTGTGTGAAATCGCCTATTGTCACTGGTTTTGAGAATAATCGATTCGAAATTTTTTCTTCGTTCACTCGTCAATGCTCGTTATGAAAAGAATCATGAAATGGATGAAATATCAATTTCTCCTACTTGATTGCAATCATTTCATGAAAGCTAAGCCTCATAAAAAAGTTTATTGATTGATCAATGAAGTCATATCCAGAGGGCGCTAACTCCTTAATGAAGCATTTTTGCATTATATGATTTTGGTCGAAAGTGTCCCAAATAATGTCTGGAACATTGTTTTGTATTATTCTTATTTTTCCATGCCTCCTGGGTTTCAAACATTTACTAGAAAATTGGCGGTCTAATTATAGGACACCCTGTAGTATGCAAATATACAAGAATTGCTCGTTCAAATATATTAGATTAGGGGTCGGTTTAACAAAACTTTGATTGCACCGTTAAATTAATTGGAGCCACCGAGATTCGTTGAAATTTCAAAACGAGTTATTCCATTGGTTCGAATTCACGTAAGGTTTTTTAATCATACGATTAAGGCTTTGTTAAACCCACCCTAAATAGATTAGATAGATAGATCGATTGTTTTAGAATAAGTAGTATCCATTTGATTAATTTTAGAATCGGCATCTATTAGATGTGCTGCAGATTGGATCTATTCTGTTTTTGAGTTACGTACTCGCCATGGATTGTTGTCAAGGCGGTCAGGATACGAACGACGCTGTGAGTTGGGATCAGTATTCTCAATAAAATTTATTTGGAAATGAAAATTACTGTTTCAGTTCAATGAATTCAAACTCAATTTGAGCAGGCTCAAGTGGTACAATTGGAACAAAAGCAATAAGAAAATTCTTCTTATAATCCTATCTAGAACCCAGAAAGAGGAAACAATCAAGACTTTGGGTTTGTCTATTGACAGAACTCTTATGGTGAAGGTGGGTAGGTTTTTCGATTTTGTGCATCGCTCATAATTATATTGAATAGAGTAGGATCAGGAGTTTAGGACATTAGAAATAACAACTTCACTAACCGAGTTTGCTATCTTGGAAGATACCTTCAGTATGAAATAATGAAATGCCTCTAGTGGTTCACCCAAATCCTTTCTTGATGGGGGCTCATACTCATTTGTGATTGTTGACAGAAGAAGAGGTATAATAAGTTATTGTTAGAATGATTTTTTCTACTTTCATATACATATGTCACTTGAACATGTTTTTAAGAACTAACAAAACTATGTAGGTAAGACACAACCATCCTGTCATGTTTAGTTTTTTTCTGCTTGTCACTCCTGTTATGTTTTTATCCTCTGAAGAAGTCGAAATACAGATCTGAAATAAAATAATGGAAACATACGAGTCTCAATGTCAAATTCGAATGGGCTACGAGTCCAGTAGAAAAGTGGAATAATCGAAACCTCATTGCGATTCGATAACGAAAAATAACAAAAGGAACTGGACTGTTCAAATGGCAAATCTAAGGAATCTCTGAGGCGAGTTGTAAGTACCGTCAGAGTGGTGCCTGGTCGCTTGGCTCGATTCGGGATATTCGATATTCGGAGATTCTGGCCCTGTCGGTGTCCTGATTTCGATGCCGGCGAGCCGGGTATGACCGAGTATGGCGTATCACTTCTGCCGAAATTTGCAATTTTAACAGCCCAGTTCCTCATTTGTTATCGAATCGCAATGAGGTTTTGATTATTTTTCTGTTCTACTAGACTCAGAGCTCATTCAAATTCAACATTGAGATTCCTATGTTTCTATTATTTCATTCCAGACCTGTATATCGATGTAACGTCGGCTTTGTTAAAGAAGTTGTTATTTCTGATGTCCTAAACCTGTGATCCTACTCTGAATTATACTACTAAAGCACGTGGGATGCAGATTGATATTGAACTCTCAAGAATAATGAGGAAATATTGATGCAAATGGCTCCATTCTTCCTTTATAATATACAATAATTGAGACACTGCACGGTCATATGGATTGAGTGAAAGCATAGGATATTGTGCTTTATAGGATTATGTGGCAGTTATCGGGCTAAATTAATCATTTTTCGGATGCCATGAATATTTTCGAGAGGGCGCTGCGCCACAGACTACAGGAAAGAGGGACTCGTCGTATCGAATATAACATTCTTGTTGAATAGGAGCCCATCATGCAACTTGTTTTGGAATATATACTATTCCCTAAATCTGTGCCAAATCTGTTAGTTCTGCCACAACCTGTGAAATACATCGTTCAGGAATATCTCGGATTCGATCAATTTTCGTTGTTATATTTTATTCATTATATATATTAGTCTCCTGACACGGCTTTATTGAATATTTGCCAAATTGATGATAGAGAAAACAGTCCTGTTAATCAATATTTTTCAGAGCGATAGTTACTGAGCGATATGCCATTGATTTTCATGAAAATTGATTGAAATAAAAAAAATTGTGTTTTTTTTTATTTTGAGCTCGTGGAATATCAGTGTCATCTGTACTTCTTTTGAAAATATAGTTTTGTTTTCAAATCTGCTAAGATTCTGCTCCTTCCAAATATTTATTTTTTTTAACATAAAGGGATTAAGCATATCCTGACTCTACGATCTCAGACATTTTTCAGTTATGGCTATGAATTCAGTGAAATGCGCAGAGCTGCTGACTTCAAATAGGTGCTTTCCTCAAATATCCATTTAATGATATTATCGTCAAATCTCTGAGCAACGAAAACATTATGGAACTGTCAATTATCATATATAACGGAGGATACTTTTCATGATAAGTCGCAGAAATATTCAAAGAACTTTTTGCCTTTGAATATCGCTGCAGTTACTATACCAACATTGTAATATTATATTTTTTATCAGTTTTAACATGTTCATATGATGTTTCAGATTTTGAAATATGCCTACCAGGCAATGCTGATCTTTCACAGAATGACAGAAGATTGATGTTGTTCAAGAACTAGAGGACAGTTAAAGCAACACGGGGCGGAACGTTCATAATCAAAAATTGGAACAGATGGAAGACTCCAAAAAGCCATCGGTTGCAGACGTTAGCATCGAATAAGTTTCATGCACAAATTTCAAATATAAACATAATCAACATATGGATACAAATAATCTTATTTCGACTTACAAACACAAAAATGCACACTTATACTATGGACAAAATTATTATGTTTATGTCGAGTAAAATAATTATCAATTTAAGAATTGATTGTAAATCTTGATTTTGGGGGCATAGAAAACTATATTTTGGTCCGAAAATCTTTGATTAGTTTATTCACTGAGTAGCAATAAATACATGTTTTTAATAGACGGGACGAATACTAAAAAGTGACCATGTATCTTTTGAGATTAGATTATCTCAAGAGACGTTTCTGCTTTCGTCACTGGGTCGTAAATCCAATGAAGTAGCAGTGCAGAATTGAGTAGATTGTAAGGCTACTAAATTCAGGGTTGGTTTTTTAATTGTAGAGGGTCGTAAATCCTCTACAATGGAAGTTAAACACACGGTGGTGTTTTCAGGTATTTATTGCGTAGTACAAAGTGAAGTTGAACTCAATGTTGAGATTACAATTGTCAGTAAATATATGAAAAATAATTGCGGATTAAGGGTTTTGTCACGTTCTTTTACAAGAAATTACCCAGTTCACATAAAATAAATATTAGGTACAATTCTGGGGATGAAGAATTCAAATAAATTGACCATACCAAATAATGGCTCAATAGTCCGGGTTGGGTCATATCAGGATAATATGGTCCTGTAGAAAACCAGGTGGCAAAGAAATTCTCAATTTGATCGGTTTATTACAATCTTCAAAAGTTATTAAATCATTCAGTAGATACATATGTGATACTAAATATGAATAATTTAGAAACCTACAATGAATACTAATTACAAAATTCTGATACAGGTAGGTATATACGTCAAATTCAAATTCAATATTCACGATGAGAAAGATTCACAGCACAGCCTGAATATTATACAATCGAAGAGTCTTAGATTCAGAATGAAATAGTAGGTAGAAGAAAAATATGAGCAAGCAGAAGAAATATTGGTTGCATAAAAGAAAAGGAAAAAAATGGAGGACTTATCTCAGTCGTGAATGTCTCCACTGAGCTTCAGCTGCTCATTTCTAGAATAAATGGTTGGCTGGAATTCTAGGAATTTTGATTTTCTAAATCTTCTGAGTGTTGGAACCTCGCTGTCAATGGTGGCTTATGGTTTCAAAGTCGTGCCCTGGTTCAATCCGAAGAAAGTAGAAAAAACTGACAGACTACTGTAGATCTTCGTCCACAAGAATTTCCAAAGCAATTGAAGGCTATCCGAATTAAATCGTACATTAAATGGCCTCTACAGCAAAATCCATCCAAATATACTAATTTTCCAATAATTTGATATCGATGATGAAATTACTCTGCTCTATATAACTTTATTAACTTCTTGTAGCTATCTCCGAAACGAAATTGAAAACGAAAAATGAAACATCTGTAACATATCTCGATTCACGGAAAAAAACTCATTTAAAAAAAAACCGATAATACTCGTAAACAATTTGAACGATGAATACACGAAACGACCATCAGCGACATCCACCATCGTGACAACGAACCTCCACACTTCAGGAAAACATTTTAATTCAAATTGAAGACAACTGTAAAAAAATGAAAGTTAGAAGGCAAGTGACAATATGGTATGATAATCTGGAATTATAAATAGCGTCAATTACAATATAATTTTGAACGATAATCAAGAGTTTTAACAAATTATACGAATAATGCGATCATATCAAACCAACCAAATTATGAACTGTAACATACTCCCTCTTCTTACGGCAAAAAAACGCAGATTTTTTTTCCCTCCAAGAAAAGTACAATGTACAACAGAAATCACAAAATCAATAAGTACAATAACAAATGGAGCAACATTCACACCGAGCTCTTATCACTGCCCAATTTTTTATCAGGCTTGAGCTGAGATACGTGCCAAATACCGTTTAACTTATTCGAATCATCTATAAGTTCATATGTGTTCACAACAAGTTTCTTCGATATCTTATATGGTTCACAAAACTTATTTCCTAATTTTGCAGAAAAATCTTTTGCACTAGAAGACAATGCATGGTTCTTAACCCAAACATAATCGTTAACTTCAAATGAATGAGGTCTATGTCGTAAATTATATTGGTGCTTAGATTTTTCATGAGCTAAAGTCAATTTATTTTTTACATATTTTCTCAGTTCTCTCAATTGTACTAATTGTTTCCAATTTCAAAATTAGAATTACCTTCTCCGTTATCAGCAATACTTTTTCTGGTTCTGTCAAAGTTATATTCATTACCATCAGTGACCATTTCACATCCAAAGTTAATTGAATAAGGACTATTTTTGGTAACTTCATGCTTCGCTTTCCGATACGCACACGCTAGTTGAGGCAAATATTTGTCCCATTTTTTATGGTTTTCATCGACATAACTGGCTATCATCGTTTTAATAACGCGAATCGATCTCTCTGAAAGGATCGGCTCAGGATGATATAATGGATTGTAAAATATTTTCACATTGTACTCTTTCATAAGTTTCAAAAATTCACGACTTTTGAACTGAGCTCCATTGTCGCATTTCAGAATTTCAGGAACACCAAATATTAAGAATACCTGCTCTTCCAAAACTCTTATGATAGAACTAGTAATGGCCTTTCTGAGTGGAAATAACATTGTAAATTTACTTAAAAAATCGCAAACAACAAGTACATGTTGATAGCCTTTACTGCTATGGGGAAATTGCCCCAATTAAGTCAATGGCTATGTACTGCCAACACCTATCAATATTAGGTTTACTACCCATTTCTCCTGTTTTAAGTTTTGTTCAGGTTTATTGCTGCGCAAATTCTGCATTTATTCACATATTTCGTAATATCATGTTTCATTCCTGGCCAAAAATATTAAGCAAATATTCTATAATAAGTTTTATAAATGCCGAAGTGTGCGCCTGTGATTGGATCGTCATGAAACTTTTTCAAAATTTCTAAACGAGTTCCCATAGGTAATACCTGCTTCCACGCAGAAGCATCAGATGAAGTTGTACCTGTATGATACTCCATCTTGGGAAATTCGAAAGTTTGGATATCTAAGAGGGTTGGATCGTACTTGAACCAAAAGTTTTTTATACCATCGGTCTTCAATATTTTTCAGCATTATCTCAGATATTACATTATTTTCCGGAATAGCTCTAGATAAACAATCCGGTACGTGATGGTTTTTTTCCAGGTCGGTGTAAAATTTTGAAATTATACATTTGAAGTTTCAGAACCCATCTTCCTAGCCTACCATGAGGATCTTTTAAATTATTTAACCACAACAAACTATGGTGGTCTGTTATAACAGTGAACTGTGGAGGTCCCTTCAGATAGCATCTTAATTTTTCAATCGACCACAATACACTCAGACACTCTAATTCTGTTGTTGAAAATTTCCCTTCTGACCGAGTCAAACTACGAGAGAGATAGTATATCACATGTTGCCTACCGCCGTATACTTGAGTCAGCACACTCCCCAGTCCGTATCCGCTAGCGTCGCATTCAAGAACAAATTCCTGAGAAAAATTAGGGCTTGATAAAATAGGTGCGCTTATTAAAGAATCCTTAACTTTACCGAAAGCTTGTTTGCACTCTGCTGACCATTCGAATTTTATATTCTTTCTAGTAAGTCTAGTAATAGGTTCAGCAATTGTCAATAGATTAGGAATTAACCAACGGTACCACATAACCATTCTAATGATCCTTTTTGCTTCTTTAGGAGATTTAGAACTTGGCATGATGACCACTGTACGTACTCTCTCCGGGTCAACTGCTAAGCAATTTCGGTTAAGTATATATCCGAGAAATTTGAGTTCTAGTCTGCAGAAAACGCAAACTGCATTTTCCCCTATTCAAAACTAAATTCGACGTAAGGAGTCTATCAAGAACGTGTTGCAGAACTCTTAAATGTGTTTCGAAATTTGGGATAGCTATGATTATATCGTCCAAGTATCGAAACACATAATCTGAAAATTCTGGTCCGAAAAGATCATTCACCAATTTCTGAAATGTGCCAGGTGCATTCGTCAATCCGAAAGCTAATCTTTTAAAATGGAACAAACCACGCCCAGGTATAGTGAATGCAGTGTATTGTCTACTTTTCTTTGATAATTTTATTTGTCAGTAGGCATTTTTTATGTCAAATATTTAGCGTTACCCAAACTGTCGAGAATCGAGGAAATATGAGGAAGCGGATAAGCACATTTTTCGGTAACTGCATTTAATTTTCAGAAGTCAACGCAAAATCGGTAGGTATTATCTTTTTTAGGCACCATAAGAATTGGAGAACTCCATCCACTAGTTGATGGTTCGATCACATCTAAATCGAGCATTTTGTCTACTTCGTCATTGTTTCTTTCTGCATGTAATGACTAACTGGGTAGTATTTTGACTTTATATGAGGACTATTCGTTAAAATTTCGTATTCTATCACATTGGTACATCCTAATTTAATATTCTTGACTGAATCGAAATAGCCGTCAATGATAGAATTGAGTTCTTCTTGCTGAATTAAAGTTAAATCTACGGTTGTTCTTAAAGAATTGAGGGTTTTCTAACAAGATTTTTCACCACTAAAACTGCAAAATCCGTTTCGCAAATCTGGGACTGAACCCATTTTCATCCAAAAAACCGTTCCCAGGACAATATCGTGACGCAATTGCGGTAACACAAAGCATTTGAAAATATCTACTTTATCTTCCAAAACGATTGGCACATTGACGTGACCTATACAATCTAATTCTTGACTATTAGCCAAAACACAAGATGAATTATTATCAGCTATCAAATTTATTTCCAATCCCTCGACATTTTCAAAAGTATTTGCATTAATGAAGATTTGACTTGCCCCAGAATCTAGTAAACCATGAAATTCTTTATTGTATATTTTAACTGTTACGTTCGGACATTCTTCTTCCGAAAAACCTTCTAAAATGAATTTAATTGCCGGTTTGTATATATTGTTGAAATTGTCTATCTCTGTTTTATTGCAAACAAAATTTAATTCATTTGGATTCAACCCTTGTGAATTAACAACCCTATCCGAGTACATCTTCAGATCGACCGATGAAAGCTGAGAGGTCAAAGCTCGGTCTACATTTGACTTCTTGAGCGGTTTAAATTACAAGTGGGACATGTTCTTTTAGTATAGCCAAACCTCCCACAAGTGAAACATCTTAACGATTTTAGTGTACAATATTTCGCGATATGATTTTTGCCATTACACTTGAAAAAAAGAACTGAAGTTCTACGCGAATCAATATAATTGGTCTGTTCACCTGAATTGCCAACACTCAGATTAGATGGAGCATTATATCGGTTTCGATTATTTTCTCTACTAACAGATCTGTTTGAATTTCGAGGTTCATTGAAATTTCTTCCCTGATTTCTATACTGACCATCAAATCTACTTATACGCTGGTTATTAATTAGTTTGTCGACTATTACTACCAAAGTGGAGTTCCGAACAATAATTTCTATTACAAGAGGAGAATTCGACCTTCTCTTTCTACTGTGTGAATTTGACTCTCAGAGGTTCCTCTGCAAGAACAATTTTCACTATCTGCCCTAGATTGACCCAACAATGATCTAGGAAAATTAACATGTTCTGTAGTTTGCAAAGTACTCAATTTTCCTTTATCTCCCCGCCTATATTGTGAATCAACTTCAATCGCATTTTTGTTAGAAGTAGGTGGAACAATTTTATCTACATTACGTTTCATGTCCTCTAATTTGCGGCCTAACCTTATTAAAGTCTCGATCGAATGAATATCATTAATCAACCCAGACCCCAATTGATATTCTGGTCTTATTCTGCTCTTAATTAATTCTAATTTCATTGTTTCATCAACTGTAAAGGATAATCTGCTGAATAAATTCTACATTTATGCGACGTAAATTGCTATACTTTCCGTTTCACCCTGTGTTCGTTCTTTAATTTGTTCGAAATTTTTTTTATCGCTATCCCTGAAAAATTCTTCTCTGAACAGCTTCATTTTTAATGGATCTATAATAAACTAACGCATCACCTTCGAATAAATCTGAAGCAGTTCTGAACATGAGTTCTTTCGAATAACCTCTAGCTTCCATGAGATCATGAACTCTCTCAAAAAAAGCATTCAAACTCAAGGAATCATTCTTCCCTGAATACTTGATATTCAGGCTCTTGAAAAAATTTTTTCCATCCGATAAATTCAAATTCTGTAGTAAATTGTTTGCTATTGTTACGTCACTTAAACTGTGAAACACGAGAAGGAGAAGAATTATGTATTTGATTATTTATTTCTGGCCTCTGGCGTATCCATGTTGGTTTATGTGCGGAAAATAGGTGTTGTTCATCCTCAGTTTGTTTATTGAGCAGAAATGGTTCAGTTTGTCTCCATTTTCATTCAATATGCGCTCGTTAAACCTTTGCTTAACTCCGGGGGTTTCGTCTGAGCCGATTCTCGCGTTGAAGTATCCGAATAGGAATACTCTTTCATTGCTGTTCGTTTGGTCAATGGTGTCCAGAGCTTCTGATAGGAAGCTGTTTCCTCTCTTGGTTTGGACAGGTCCGGGGCGTAGATACTAACAAGATGCAGTGACCCCAGGGCCGTCGAAAGCCCCAGTACGTACCGCAATTGCGATCCCTCTTGATGGAGTGATCATAAATATCTTTGGTCATTTCCGATATATTCACAGAAGTCTTTCGACAAATCAGGAAAGAACAAATAATATTCATTTATTCAGTTGCTTCAATGAGGTCATGCAACTTTTTTGAGGGATCATTCCGGTGCACAAGCAAAATATTTCAAAACAATGAAAATAACCACTTTGAGACGAAAAGGCAATACGGGAGAAATAAAAGATAATCGTGTTGAAACATATAAAAAAACGACATAAAACATCACGGCAATCATCAAAGGAGTATGAACACGAATCAATTAAGACGTCGATTTACTTTTCTCTGAAAAATTTTCAAAATTTGATTTGAAATTTCATTCGGTAGATGTAAGTATGTATTTACGTATTATAATGAACCTTGACGAAAAACCATAAGAAAATAAGCTAGGGCAAAACAGTACGCAAAGAACAGAAAAGAGGTTTTTTGGTTTCACAATCTCAATCTACTTGCTAGGAACATTTTTAAACTAGTCAAGATACTATGCAAGATACAATATAGAATTAATTATAGCCATCTATGGTCTTCTCATCGTAATACAAGTTAACATCACTCGGAGAAAATTGCATGGAGGCCCTGATTTAGGGCCAATGCTAAAATCTCATTCAGTGAAAGAGAATGCACAGAGTTCTTTTTAGCATGCGATTGGAGATGTTGAACTTCATTTTGACACAATCTTTAATTTTTTTATTTTACGAGAAAGAACGCTCACAGGTGTAAACACTCAAAAAAGCGCCCACTGATAACATAAATATAGACATTGTGAATAACTTACAATTTATTACAATATTAGGTGTATAATGATAAACAAGAATTGAAACCAAATCTATATCAGCACCCCAGAAGTAAAGTATGCTAAGTCACAATATCAATATTAGAAAAAAGGGAGATTTTTCAGTCAAATTATTGTTTCAAAGAATGTTTACTGCCATTATCTGACGACTTGATGTACCTAGGGAGCCAAAAATGTGTTCCATCAGCTAGAATTTGCTAATGTAAATTTAATATTGTAGATAGTTCGTGTCTGAAAAAATGTGACCTAACACACTTTACCTCTGAGGTGCTGATGCATTTACACGAATGCCAAATAAAGCTGAAACCGGTATATCTCCCATCTCAGTGAAAAAATCTGATACCATTTTGAAAGGCAATAGAATAGAAATGGTTTATTTGCCAAGTATTATAGTTAGGTATTGTGACGGCGTTTTTGTCCGGGTTGCGATTTGCACCTACCACTCTCTTCCCAAGCTAACACGGGCGCCAATTGCGATAGGTTTTATAAGGTCGCAATTCCTTACGTCGCTCACAAGTTTCCACCTGGAATGGTAGCCATTGAAATGTTTCTGTTTCTTCCACTGAAGAGGAGCGACTTTTTGCTAAATAAATGAAACACACTTCGACGAGACACACTATATATATTGTCAAATATACAGTCTTTAATTTTCACACACAATGCTGCAATATACCGACGATGATGAAAGCAGATTAATAAGGTGGAGAGCAGCAAAGTTAACGATATACAGAAAATAGCAAACACAATATGACAGACGGGTGAGAATGAAGCGAGGTGTGCAGGCGGCGTATATAAAGCGACTAAAATGCGTGATTTGAGAACAGGTTAATATGGCAGCAGCAATCAGTAGTTCAACTATCTTCACTACAAGTGAAAAGCATACAAAGTGACGGGTGAAAAGCGGTCACAATGTCTACCCGCCAACAAATTGTCCTGTCTTGCAAGCGCACGAGATCTACCGTCCCCTCCCCTCCTGGCTCGAAGAGTCCTGTCCAGTATGCCTAGATAGGCGCGAAATAACCAGGACTACGCACGTCGGCGTATCCGCCAAAATGGTGTTCGAGTAAACGAGGTGAAATGCACTGGCCAGATGAAACAGTCGGGAAATATAGGTTAACTTACCACTTTTCTCAAGGTTAAAGGGTCAATCCATCGGTCCCTCTAAGAAAAGAGCCCCCAGACTGACTCTACTAGATGGATAGATGATTATCAACTCGATAGCTCGACCACCAGGGCCTAAACGTAGACCATGCGAAGAAATACTGAGCAACAGTATCCTAGGTTGGGATTGCTTTAGCGCACCCGCCAAAATGAGTTGGGGGAACAGAAGATGAGTATATCTGGCGAGATTGTAACCGCGCCCAGAAATTAAGACACTGGCCCTTCTTTCCTCAAGATTGAAGAGTCCGTTCAGCGATCCCACTAAGGAAAACCCACAAGAAAGGAGCACTGAGACTGACTCTACTTGAGGGATGGAAGGGTATCAATTCAATAATACTTCTACCACCGCGGCCTACGTAGACAACGCGAGAAATTACTCAGAACCAGTAATGAAGAGTAAAAATTATGGATTTCGACCTTCTATCGCTCAATACCAATCCTGTGGATTTCTTGTCCCACCCCACAACTCCGGTTCTATTTCACACGTCTTTCGACAGTCGAACGAAGAAACTCACGTAATTATGTCGACGGCGACATAATTAGGAGAATACAAAATCTATCGCACGCCGGCGATTAGAATTTAACTTTCTGAAAATAAAGAATATTAAAAAAATTAAAGAATATTTTACCCGATGGTAAAATTCTAAGACAAATCTGGGAAACTCGGAAACTATCAGAAAATTATTTGGAACTATATGGAAACTATCCGGAAATCGCTGACGCTCCGCTTGAAATCGCCGCATTTATAGGTTCGGTTGAGTGGGAAAATTTAGAGTCAGACATATGGGATAGATCAAAGATTATAGAGTATAAAGATAGGAAACGACCCTATATCTCCAGTACTAAAAACCGACAACGATTTTCGATTAACTCAACACACGACAGACTAAATGACGCTGAAACCATGTTTACTGAATTTGTCGATACAGATTTCTGCATTCTACGAAGAGCGCGAAATTTGAATGAAATCATACGTATTAAATTGAATTTCGACTTTGTCAGGCCCAGAATAAAACATCCTGAACGACAAAACAAAAAGCAATGCTCTTTCTTGTTCTGCTAAGGATTTTATTTTTCACTCGGACTTCAACTCAATTCATATTAATAAAACACGCCGTTAAATTTGTTATATTTTTATTTGAGATAAATACATTTGAAGATCATCGTACAGCAGTATCAGTACAATTTAAAATAAACTACCAATTCAAGTATAGTTATTTATGATACAAGTGCAGAAAGCATTGATATTCTTACACTAGTTCAAAATTCAAAAACGAGCCAAGAAGTGGCACATAATTAGAGAAAAACATTTTAGTTACAGGATAATTAGAACAAAAATTATAGAGGTCTTCAGGATATTTAAATTGAATAATGAATGAACAAAGAAGACATCAAAAAATAATGACATATCAACTCATGGGTGCAAATTAATTCCGTTATAACCTACAGTATATCCAGCAATAGATGGTCGCATTCAGCGGATGTAGCGCAAAGCGATACTGTTACCTATCGGAAACGGTATAGGTCGGAAACATATTGAACGTTTGCTGTCAAGTCCTTTGTATTTTCAGTCAATTGTTAGTTTGCAGAGAAAGAAACATCATTCTCATCCTCAAGCACAAACCGAATAATTTTTCTTCTGTTTGGTATTTACACTTCAACATTCCGCTGCCGCTACCTACTAAAAATTGAAAGCGCTCCCAAAAATTGCCGCTAAATGTAACCTATGTTAAATCCAATTCATTGATAAAAATTAAAATAAGTGTATTGGCTAATAAATCAAAAAGTTAGCCAGATATTTGCCGCCACTTTGGTAGTGAAAATTGAAAATATAGATAGTCTTCAAGGGTGTATTTCTCAAAAACATAATGTTCAATGACTGCTCTCAGTGAAGAGTTGTATCTTGAACAATCAAATGGAAAATGGTTTGATGAAGGAAAAAACATATGGCAAGAGTTATGGAAATATGTGATTGGAATAGATTGTTCTGGACCACACAACTACAAATTAATTCTTACATTCAATAGCTTCCTCCATTGTGTTTCAAAGAATGGAAATTTCAACAGGTTACTGCTTCCTATCACCTATTACCTCATCTCATGAAGATTAATTTGGACAACCATATTATGGAAATATATCCAGTGGTATATCACCACCTTAAGTGCTAAGAGAGTTCAGTCCAAATGATGAGTGAATCCATCTGAGCTGAAATACTTGAACACAGTTTACTTGGAGAATTGTAAGCTGAGTCCATATCAGCACCACAGAGGTAAAGTGTGTTGAGTCACATTTTTTCAGACACGACCTTTCTACAATATTGGATTCACATTAGTAAATTCTAGCTATTTTTGACTCCCTGGGTATATCAAGTCACCAAATAATGGCAGTAAACATTCTTTGAAACCATAATGGAACTGAAAAGTCTCTGTTTTGTCTAATTTTGATATTGTGACTTAACATACTTTACCTCTGGGGTGCTGATATTACACCTGAGAGGTGAAGTGTGTTAAGTCACATTTATCTACAATATTGGATTTACATTATTAAATTTTACCTAGTGGAAAACAGATTTCACTCCCTAGGTACATCTTTCTTTGAAACAAAAATTGAACTGAAAAAATCTCTCTTTTGGCCGATTTTGATTTTGTGGCTTAACACATCTCAACTCTGAGGTGCTGATATACTCTGTGAGTTCAAAAGTGACTGACCGTATTATATGAACTGGAAAAATAAAAATTGAGAGTGAGTGTTCCCAATTCATGTCGAAGATATTTGTTCCAGCGTGTATTCTAACATGTATCAATGTTTTCTACCACCCATAACACCCCGAAAATCAGATAATCTGAAAAAAACCTGAAATATTCCATAACTGGTTATTTGTCACTTGAAGTAGAATCCAGTTGAGAATTCACTTGCCAAAAAAAGCTAACAATGAATGGAACCCGAATCCTAGTACTCAATGAATAATGGCTCTCTCATAATAATATTACTTCATAGAAGTTATACATTCTCTCAAACGAATTGATAACAAGTGATTGAATTGCAGAAAAAACAAAAACTTCATGAACCTAAGATAATTTGAAAGTACAAAACTGACCATGAAATGAAGAATACAGGTTTTTATGATGCAGGATGAAGTAATTTATCAAAGTTTTTTCCTGCAGATATCTTATGACCTAAACAAGCTTTTGACATGACAACAGCAAATCTGCATGAAATCATTCAGGGCTATTTGCAACAACCTCCCTTAAATATTCAAGTGACGTTTCGATGCTTGAACCTATCCTCAAATTTAAGCCCTCCTCAGGATGGGATTATAACCTAAAATAATTTGTCAAACTCGACTAACTGCAGAATATTTGAAATGACAACTATTTTCTGTAGCCTACCAGGCAATGAAATGCCTTCATTAAACTAGGATGGAGTTCATTCAACAACATGAAATAATGAAATATCACTAGATAGAAATATTTAAGGGTCCCTTACGTAAGAATTCTGTTTGAGTAACAGTCGTGCAACTGTCAATCACTTTAAGGGATCCTTAACTATAAGGAATGTTGGTGCAAACGGCCCTCAATCATGATTTACTACATGCTTCTCAAGAAATAACTCAAACAAGTTGAAAAGTTTTCCAGAAAAACTTTCACATTTATTTATGGCCAATGCTATCAGGCTTTCGAATTTATAAATTAGAGTAAAAAGAAAGTAACAAAAAAAGGGGTTCATTCATCACAAATATTTTTCAGTTTTGGTTTTTTTGTTGCTACTTTCTTCTTTTTACCTTGATTTATGAACCAAACACCCCAATGGCACCTGATAGTAGCAACTAAATGTAAAAATTTCTCTGAAGATTCAGGGGAACGAAGTACAAATTCAATTTTATGTTTTAACCTCACAATATCTATTAATTCTTCCACTATTTGTTTGCTACATAATAATTCATTGAAGTACTAATTATGGATTTTCTCAAGGTTTTCAATATAATTAAAAAGTTCTTGAGAAGCATGTAGTTAACCTTTTTCAGTATCAATTGATTCCCCTTGTTTAAAATAAGTAAAGATTTGATGTTGTCCTGTAAGAAGCTTTTTTTGTCAAGAAGAATATCACTGCAAGTCTCACAGGGATGAAGTTTGAGAAATTTTCTCGCCATATATCCACTGACATAAAAAATTGCATTTTTCCCTTCAAGGTCAATTTGTTCATTATCAATATCTTTCAATTCTGCAATTCTTGTCTCCTCTTTGTCTTCATTGCTTGTTATACAAGTTAATTCTTTCAATTTCTCTTAAGAGAATGTGAAGTCCTCCTCACAATTAGAGTTGGAACATAACTTCGATAACGAAGTTATATAATTATGACGAAACCCATTTTCAAACTGTCGGGGGCTTGGGTTCTGGCAGCATCCGTATTGTTGCCTAACTGTGGCAAAAAAATTTTCCAGTGGATCTTGATTCAAATGACGAGTAAGCAGTTTGGAAATTGTATATTCATTCCTCAGATCATCAGCTAGCTGGAGTATACTGTTGATTGAAATAATGAAGCTATAGATATATGGTGGGACAGATCTCTTCGATAAAAATTTGGAATTTTTAAATTTGTCTCTAATTTTAATGAGGAAATTCCTATGAGGTGAATCCTCACTCATGGCATATCTCATTTTCAATTGGTCCTTCTTCAATTTACTGCTATTTAGACAGTCAAATGCCTTGTCCATATCACCAATGAAATCTGCAGTGAATTTGGACGCTGCTGGAAGTTCCCCAAATTGCATCAGAAGAAGCATTGCAAAACTAACTGATTCACCCAAAATTTGTGCTGCATATTTAACACTCATAGCATTAAATGTGGTAATATTCAAGTGTTCACTGGTAATTTTAGGTATAAGTCGAACACTAATCGGATTTTTTTATATGCTCAGTTGTTGGATATATTTCCATGACACATTATTTCCCTTATATTCTAGATCATACTTTGCCAAATTATTACTGATGCTCTTCAGGAGATGAGGTATATCATAGATGAAATATATTATTTCATCATTTCTATACAAGAAGTTCTTTTCTGTTGAAATTTCCAATTTCTTTGTTACACTTTGATTTACTGGACTCTGGTCACAAATAATGGCCTTCACCTTGAGTCCAGATCTTTGAGCTGCATCAATTGAATCTGAAACAATTGAATGAAACATTTGTTGCTGTATGACCAATAAACTAATATCCCAATACACATTTCCAATTACAAGCTACTCCTCTTGCCATACAAACCAAAGCTGTGGTTGCTTTCTCATTCCTCCTAATTGATCCTGTGTCAACAACTTTGACAACCTTCCCGTTTGACTGGTCAAAGTGCAACTCTTCACTCAAAGTAATTTCATCAAAAATGAGTAAACAAATTTCTTTGTTCTTCTTTTTATTTGTTGAGAAATGTAACCTCAATGTTTCCATCATAGCTGGACTTATTCCAGGCGATATTTTCAATTTTGACTGCCAGTTTCTTAAAGATCGTGGAGTTGGCAAATTAAGGCATTTCGAAATAGCCTTATAGCCTTTAGGCGATGCATAATGCCATAGGAGGCACATCTCTCGCAATTTGTTATCATATCCTCGATTTCTCTTCTTCATGTACCCAGCTCTCAATTCATTTGAGGAAAGAGCATGTGCCTCCTCAGACAGATAACTTTTTGATTCTCTAATCAATTTACTTATTGCTAATTTATTACTGGATATGGGGGGCTGACCTTTAAAGGAGTGACGGATCACTTTCATCCTATTAATTATGCACCGCTAAGAGTTGATTGTAGCCTTCATCCTCTTGATTTTCTTTGTCTTAGGGGACTCTTGTATTTTTCCCCTTTTTTCCAGTTTCACTCAAAGAAATAGCTGAAAAGAGGAATATTAGGTCATTCAATAATTTGAATGAAAATTATCTCGAAATTTACATTTACAAGCTAGAATGTATTCATGAAAATGGTTAAGTTTCAAAACTTATTGTGAATGTAGTCAGTAAGACATTTAAGAAACATTTAAAGATAAAACTATGAGGTTAATGGAGATACTTACAATTATTATTCGAGCATTCACTAGGATTTGCCATATTACAACTCTCAATTGGTGGTGTACCATCTGTTTTGGAAGCTCCCGATGTTGGAATTTCTGTAAAAGGAGAAGCTTTAATGAACGAATTCAATGTCAGACATACAGGGTGTCCGGGAAATAACTGTATATACGCTTACCACAGATAGAGTTGGACTATGTGATTACTGTTTGACTATAAAAAATTTATTTCTGGATTTCCCTAGAAAGCTACAGGGTGATTTTCCAACTTCATGGAAATACTTAGACCATCATGAAATCCAAACTTATTGACGGATATTATTGAAACTTCAGAGGTTATTGGCACATGCTAACGTCGAGTCAGGAAGATATCAATTATTTTCTTATTCCAGGGCAGGACTCATTAATCTTCATTCAAACTGTTCAAGGTAAAACAAACACTCTGTATTTTCAATTACAAATAATTGATTCAATTTTCAGAAAGAAGCTAAATTGTGCTTTAATTTGTGATATCGCTTAAAATTGTCACATCAACATTTATTTTTTAATGAATTTATTAATTTGGATACAGTTCGAAAAATTAAATTTATGTACCTAAACAGGACTCAGTCATCTTTTGGAGATCGAAAATAAATGATAAATTTTCCTAAAAAAGTTACTGAAGATGAGGAAGACTATAATAATTTGATGATATACTGGGTTGCCACCAAGACGCGGATCTCATTTTGATGGAGTAAATGAAGGTATATTTCGAGAAAATAAATTGGTGAAGTGTACAGCCTATTTCAAAATTATTCGTATATATACCGGGTGTTTGACAACAAATATATAGACCAAAGTGACACTTCCTCCAATGTGAAAACCTCTAACTGAATTATTAAATCGAGTAGTATCTCCAGATTTCAACCCGCTAGATTATTTTTTATGGGGAAAATTGAAGGATATGGTATATTCTGAAGACATCCAGTCAAGAGAACAGCTGATGCAGATGAACAGAATTATTAATTGTTGCGATATTTAAAGAAATAATGGCGATATGATTCGCAATCCTGAATCTAATCTGAACATTCGACAAGAGAAATGTATACAAGCTAATGGTTTTCATTTCGAACAACTTCTGAAATAACGTTAACTCAGCTATTCATTCGTTTCTATTTTCATTTTTATTAGTTACTCTTTACTGTATTTTATTTTCTTTCGTTCATTATTGTTTCGTTATGGAATGTGCTCATTAAAGCTCCAATATTTATTCAAACATGGGATTTTCAGTTCTCGTCATGGTAAAAATTTCAATTTTTCCAACTTTATCCTAATTCAAAAATTTATAAAAAAATAATTGTTGATGTGACAACTTTAAGCGATATCACAAATTGAAGCATAATTTAGCTTCTTTTTAAAAAGCGAACCAAGTATTCGTAATTCGAAATACAAAGTGTTTGTTTTACCTTGAACAGTTTAAATGAAGATTAATGAGTCCGGCCCTGGAATAATGAAATAATTCATATCTTTCTGACTCGACCTTAGTATGTGCCAATAACTTCTTAAGTTTTAATAATATCCGTCAATAAGTTTGGATTTTATGATGGTCTAAGTATTTCCATGAAGTTGGAATATCACCCTGTAGCTTTCTAGGAAAATCCAGAAATGAATTTTTTATGGTCAATCAGTAGTCACCTAGTCCAACTCTATCTCTGGTAAAGATATGTACAGTTATTTCCCAAACACCCAGTATGTGTTTTTTATTCATTATATTGATATTTGGTTAGACTCACCGACAGAATTTATTGCAGCACTTTCAGAAATTGATTCTGTTTCGTTCGAATAAGGCCCCTTCATAAATGGAATGCTTCCTGGATCAGCAATTTTCGAGGGTAATTATACCTGATTTGTTCTGGAGAAAAATGCTCACTGCATACCGTGTAAAATTTATTGAGATCGATATCGTCGCTCCCTGAAAATTCTATCCATTTCTGAGCACTGAAAATTCTATCCATTTCTGAGCACTGAAAATGAAAGGAATGAATAACAACAGTTACAGGAGTCGTGTTTCATTACTTACATTTCCATTGTCTTTGGTAATGTGAAAAATGCTAATCCCAGATTAAGCCTTCTGTTATTAAAACAGTTTTTCACCATACAATACGATCCAGAACTCATCTTAAAATTGAAGAATACTAAATAATAATATAAGTAAAAACCGAAAAAACACACGACAGCAAAAACCAAGCACACTTCGAAATTAGTCAAGCAACAAGCAAGGAATGGCCGATTGGCGGATTGGCGCCTTTCCAGCCACGAGGCTGGCACGTGATCGATCACGTGCTAAATTTTAGTCATTACAAGACTCGTTTCCCATCTTTATACTCTATAATCTTTAGGATAGATAACGTCGCCGACTGCGGCGAACATAAGTTTTTCTACATAGACGGAAATTTTAAATTGGCCTGTTAGATTTTCGCGATATGAAACACGAAATAATTTTACGTTGAATTTAAAATTGTTGGAAAATATACAGGATTATTACCGTAACGAAGTTCACCCCGTCACAATACGAAATTAGAATAATTTCGGATTTGAATTCAGATTTGGTTTCAAAATATACATTGAAACGAAGTCTTGCAGCGACATATCACTGCTATGATATGAAAATGCTTTCTCACATAACAACAAAGAAAGAAAAAACAGATGCTGATACGCTGAAAGAAGTTATTACCGGAGAAAATAAGGAACCGTACGCTACGCTAGTGGGGTATATATAAAGATAAATATTTGAAAAAAAAAACAATACTAAATACGACAATTTGGAAAATGCGTGGGAGCATAATATAAACTCAGTGCATCTAACCCACAGTAAATGAAAAAGCGAACCCGCTCAGTGCACTCAGTCCATACATCTTTGTCTGCTGAGATACATATCTGTGATATATTTTTTTAATTTTTTCATGGAATAATGTTTTACTTCATCAGGATACTTAATCCACATTCTGACAGCAACCACACTAAACGACCTGTGGAAACTCTCCGTTTGATGCTGCGGAACATCGAAATTATTCAAATTTCTTGTTGTATACTGATGAGCTTGAGACAAAAAATAATCGTCGCAGATATGGTGACTGCCCAGATCTAAGTATCCTATAAATGGCAGATGTCATATGGTATTCACGTCGGTTCCCCATTGAAGGAATAGACAAAATGTTCAGATGCGGTGTTATGATGTGTGTGAAGTTGGCACAGCACTTTTGGATTTTCGAAAAATTTTTTGTTCTGCTGAATTGTGCTAGGCTTGTGCTGTTTAAATTTTTTCTCAATTCCATGTGGTTCTCGAGATATTTCAAAAACCGAAAAAATGGGCCAGCGCAGCACTTTTCGGAAAACTGAAATCCAATGACTGGAAAAAATTGTGCTATCCATATACTGAATTGTGCCGTTTGAATTTTTCCGAAACTCCTTCTAGTTTCCTGAAAAATCGATAGCACATTCGTTTTTTTTTTCACAAATGAATGGCCATTTGTGCTATCTTGTGCCGTGATTATTTTTACGAAAATTCCTCAGATTTCCGGAGAATCAGAATAATCAAAAAAAAGCCAGCCCAGCACTTTGATTCTTTCCAACGGAAACATGTTCAAAAATTATGCTTACCGTCGGCAAAATTGAGCCGTTGTTATTTTCACGAATTTGCCGCTAATTAATACAAAAATCCAAAATATAAGAATAAGGTTAGTTCGGAATTTTCGTTTTTTTTCGACGACAATTGATTTATATTATTCTGCCACCTTGTGCCAGTCAGATTCTCAGATAAAATCTCAGTTTCTTCCTTAAATGGAGGAAATAAAAAAAATCAGTAGAGTGTAGAGTGTGAGAGAATTTATAAACTTAAAACAGTGTACGTCTGTGAAGTTGGCCCAGCACTTTTGGATTTTCGAAAAAAATGTTCATGAACCCAATTGAACTTGATTTGTACTGATTTGGGCCGTTCAAAATTTTCTTTCATCAAATCTGGTTCTCAAGATATTTCACAAAATATGTTGTTCGAAATAGCATAGGTTTTTGAATAAAATTGATTTTTGACAGCTGGAATAGATTTTCGTATTCATTAACTGTGTTGTGCTGTTCAAAAGGTAAAAATTGGATAAATTAGTATATTATAGGTAAGTCCGACCACAAGACAACAGACGGTCAGAACTACGAAATTCGTACAGTCGCATCCCGATCGGTCGTCTAAATGTGCACTGTTGCCATAATTAATTGAAGGAAGTCATATACACCACAATGTTGTTGATGTAGTTTCTTGTGAAAATTGAATTCAATATTCGTACGATAAAGTCGAGGTCGGTATTGGTAAATTTAGTCGGGTTTAACTAAATCGAAGTGATGATCGCATGATTTTCCTGAAGTTTGAATAATGCATACCCGTTATTGAATTTAATCTACGTATTAATTCAAAAATCTTATGCTAATTAGACGTTGTTGTCGCATCTATATTGATTCAATTTATACCTTTTCATTCGAAAATCTAAAGCGAATTGGACATTGTTATCGAACCTCTATTCGTTCAATTTTTTCATTGGAGACTTATTCTTTGAATAACCCTCTTCTGAAAAGTTTCAATTATTAAATTATCCCCACAACCAAAACAAAAATAAATATTTCGTGTAGATGACAAAAATTTAAAAATTTCCTTTTCATTCATACATAATAAAGTGAGGCTCTATTCGAAGCGAATTTTTCGTCTTCTGGGCATTTTTCTTCACATCGTTGAATTCCATCCACATCAAACTCTGCAAGGAATAGCCAACATAGTGACCCATTTCAATGGAACCGTATCTGGCCACTATTTCAGCAAGGGTGAAAGCCTTGGAAAGCAAATCTATATGATGCGGAAACTCTGAGAGCGTTGTTTTGAATCATTTCGTTGGTTCATATTCCATCACAATAAGTGAACCCTATTTTAAATCTCTCTCTATTGAACTATGTCAGCACCTGGTTTTGGGAATGGGCGTTCCTTCAATGATTGCTCTATTCAATGCTTCGAAACCAGATATTTTTATCACATCCAAGTTGATGATATGATCGATTTTCTAATCATTTGTTTCGAACACTTATGGCACTTTTTGTTTCTGTATACCTGGGATTAACAGCTAGTATATATTGAGCCATGTTACCTATAATCGAGAAACAATCTACTCTTGAAACTTCACTATTGTCGTAAATGAAGCAAAAGGCTTCTATTTTCATCAATAACTTCGCTCTGTTCAAATAAGTTTTACCACAGCAGCCGTATTTAAGGAAGTCTCTTACAAACGTCATCGTAAATGTTGTGGAAATATTAACGTGTTCTCTGAACTTCTCATTTTTGCAAGCTCCAGCTAAAATAGAAATAATACTATCGATCCACAACTACTATAAAGTGCAAGCTTTTGTCCCTTGTTCGTCACCAATGGACATTTATTACCATTTTGAAGATTCTCAATTCCAAATTTACGTTTAAGTTATAACTATCGATCGTGGGACATGAGTCCAAATATGTTCGTCTCCTTCTAACGAAGGAATTTTTATTTCGCCAATTATGTTCAACTCCTAAAGTATCATCTTCTATATCACTCGATCTTATCGTTTCATCATCTTTGAAAATATCCTTCTCTTCGTCCTTGTATTTTTATAGCTGATACCGTAGGTGAAATTTAAGAATATTTTCAGAAGCTCCAATCTCTTCAGTGGATACTGCAATATCCTCTATGAGTAAATTAATTTCAGATAGAGCTTAATTTGACCGACCCCTAAAAAAAAGTAGATGTGTAGATACTAATTTGCCTGCCCTCATTGGTTGAGACTCGTTTTTCAGTAAGACATGTTTCACATCTTTGAATTTCGATTCGACAGAAGCAGAACTTACAGTAGGCTCACCATAACCAAAAAAATCTATCATAACTCCAAAAATGGGATACTAGTTGTTTGGGAAACTGGATTATTCGGCTTCATTAAATTTGATGAATGGCCTTCCTTAAAAATGCCTTCGATATTTCTGTATTTTCATTTTCTGTGTTACGCGTCCTCGGAGCACCTGTTCATATCTATGGACAACTGCTTGTGTTTGCGGGGGTCGAAGGGAAGTAGACAATACATGTGTGATTATGTGCGATCAGTACAAATATAACCTTCGTTATCGCTATATCGCAAATCTTGTTAAAATTTCTCAATTTGTTTATTTCATTATTGTAAAGTTTCAAATATTCAGACACTCAGTGCACTGAAGAAGACCTCCATCGAGGAAAATTCAAAAAAATCAAGACGAATACACCGACGTAGAAATCTATCAAGGTAAGCAGTTGTCCCTTACGGTGTACAATTCCGATTTTGAATGGATAGGTGCTACCGTCGTTTTTTATTCTTAATTTTTATACCAGTATTTATTTTCTACAATTACAGTAGTAAATTAGGATTGTAAAAAGTGTTAATTTGGTTTCCTTATTCTGAAAATATAACACCAATTTCCCATTCCGTGAAAATATTTTTAGCCCATATCATAATATTATTATCTACATCATCTAAGCCTAATGGAAAGTCTCAATCTTGGTCATGGTGCTCTTGTTCTCCATTTTCGTTTATGAGGTCAATGCAATTCTTATTGTATTTTAGATTGTCTATTGAATATTTTAGTGATTTTTAATAATAACACTTTTATGTATTTTAATACTTTTATTACAAGTTCCAAATTCCAGTTACAACCATCCGACATTCTACCAAACATTCGATTGACACACTTGTCATATAGGGGAGCCAACTTCATGTCAACAAGTGTTGCCAACATTCTGTTACATCTCCCCCTTTACAAATTAAAGATTAAATTCTAAATCCACAAATAGCATTTCAATATCCGTATCGATCTGGCTTGACAATTTTTCTACCAGCTCGGGTATAAACTACATTATTAGAAACAGGTGGAACACATTCATCATTTTCCAAGTCATTGCTTAAATCTAGATTATTGTCACTAAAATTAATTTCAATTGGCCTGCTTATCTGAAAGGATCTAGGTGTTGACCTAAGAAAAGACGAATTTCTCCTAAGGACTTGACCATAATGATCTTTAACATAATAGGATCTGGGAGTGTCAGATTTTCTTATTATCTCCCCTGGGACCCAACAATTCATATCATCATTTCTGATCATCACACTATCTCCTTCTTCAAAACTATCACGAGTACGAGCACTCATGTTATAGTACACTCCATTATTGAGTCTATGTTGTTTGATTGCATTATTATCTATAATTGGTGATTTCATTAAAATATTGCTAGTTGCAGGCAAAAAACTTCTCAACATTCTATTTTGTAGAAGTTCGCTTGGTGACACATTTAAACCAGATAAAGGTGTAGTACGGTATTCTAACAATGCCTCAAAAATATCAATGTTTGCTTCGTAACATTTTCTAAGTAAGTTTTTACTGATACCTACTGCCCGTTCAGCGAGTCCATTCGATTTAGGATAACGTGGACTAGATGTTATTACCTTGATATTCCATTTTTGAGCAAATTTCAAAAACTCTGAACTACTGAAAGGATTATTGTCTGAAATAAAAATACCAGGAGTACCAAATCTAGCGAATATAGGCTTAAGCTTTGAAATAACAGAGTGAGCCGTTTTTGATTCTAGTTCTTCTAATTCTATCCAATTAGAATAATAGTCAACTACTACCAGATAATCAATTCCGCCAAAATATAGTATATCAGCACCTACTTTGAAAAAAGGTATTTCAGGTCGATCATGTGGGATTAGGGGTTCTCTAGTTGGGTTTCGACAAAACTTTAAACATACTTTACAATTTGCTATAAATTTCTCAATATCCTTAACCATTCCTGGCCAAAATATAATTTTACGAGCTCTTGCTTTAGTTTTCTCAACACCTAAGTGTGCTACATGTAATTTATTCATAATGAGTTTACGCAATGCTTTTGGAATTATTATTCTGTCATTGAAATACAACACATTATTTCTTTCATAAATTTCTTTCTGAGATTTAAAATAAGTAGCTAATTCGCTATCTAGTATTTGTTTATTCTTTTCTGGCCAACCAAACTCACAAAAAATTTTAACTTTCGCTAATGTCGAATCTTTAAGAGTAGCGTCTCTTATTTCTTTCAATCTATCCTCAGAAATTGGCAGATCAATTTCAACTGAGTGAACCTTAATAGATGTCTCTTGATCATCTTCAATTTTTGTTTTAATGAAAGATCTAGATAATAAGTCAGCGATATACATGAATTTTCCTGGCAAGTACTCAATATCAAAATCATATTCTAAGAGTTTCAATCTTAATCTTTGTAAACGACCGCTCACTTTATAAAAATCTTTATGACAGATGGAAACTAACGGTCGGTGGTCAGTCTTAATCTTAATTTTTCTTCCATAAACAAAATTGTGAAACTTATTTAAGCAAAAACAAATACTGAGTAATTCCTTATCAATCTGTGGGTAACGAGTCTCTGTGTCTGTGAGACTTCGAGAACAGAACGCAACCGGTTTACCCTCTTGCATTAAACAACCACCAATGCCAAACTGACTAGCATCAGACTGAATTTCAATAGGTAATTTAGAATCAAAAATTTGTAGGTTAGGGATCTTAGTAATAAGGGTTTTTATCTTATTGAACGCATTATCGTGATCTTTAGTCCATTTCCACTCTGTATTATTTTTTATTAAATCTCTTAAAGGACCAAGTAATTCTGACAAATCAGGTATATATTTTGTTAAATAATTCAACATTCCTATAACTTTCAAGAGATCTTTTTTAGAATTTGGTGGCTCTAATTTTAGGACGGCTTCTATATAACTAGGATCTGGTTTAACACCATCTTTTGAAAATATCTGTCCCAAATATTTAACTTCAGAAACTTTATATTGAAGTTTGTTTTTATTAAATTTAACATTGAATTTTCTTGCTCGGTCAATAACATTTTGAAGAATTTCATCATGTTGTTCTTCATTTTCAGCTGCAATTATAAAGTCATCAAAGTAAATTCCGATATTCAAGTCGCCAAACATTTTTTCATTAGTTCTTTGAAAGACTTCAGGGCTAACCTTGATACCAAAAGGTAACCTCTTAAAGCAGAATTTACCAAATGGGGTTATAAAACAAGTTAATTTTTTGCTACTTTCATCTAAAGGTATGTGATAGAACCCTTCCTTAAGATCTAATACTGTAAATATTTTCTTTCCTTTTAATTTTAGTGAAAGTTCTTCTAATGTAGGAATAGGAAACTGATCATTACATAAATTTTTATTCAAATGCAATGGATCTAAGCATATTCTGAGTGTTTTATCGGCTTTTTCTACTATTACTATATTGTTAACCCACTCAGTAGGTTCCTCAACTTTTTCGATAATATCACGCTGTATCAAATTTTCTAAAGTTCTTTTCAAAACTGGTTTAAGTGTATCAGGCACCCTTCTACAAGCACTTACAAACGGAGTATAATTCTCTTTTAATTTAATTTTATATTCAAATGGTATTTTGCCTGTACCATCAAAAATTTCTTCATGATTAACAACAAAACTATCTTTACTTATAAATCTATCATTCACTGAATCAACTCTTTTAATTAAATTAAGTTTCACACATGCATTAAGGCCAAGAATAGGTACAGTTGCACCTTTTACAAGCAAGAACTTGATGTTGTACCACGAATCTTTAATTTCACATTCAATAATTATTGAACCTACAGCTTCTACTTTAGTATTACCATAAGTCACAAGTGTGACTACGTCTTTCTTAATGTTATGTTCATCAATACCTAATTTTTGAAAAATTTTCAAAGGCATACAATTACATGAGGCCCCTGTGTCTAATTTAAAATTGATAGTTTTATTATTAACCTTGCCTTCAATAGTCCACATTTTAGAATTACATTCTGAACTAATTTCATCTATAATCAGAGCATTTTCACCTGGTACGCTATCTTGTACTTCATGCACATTTCTATTACTAGGACCCTGCCTTCTATTATATTGTTCATTATTCTTAAAATGATTGAAATTTCTAATATTTTCAAATCTACAGCCTACAGCGAAATGATTAGGTTTGTTACAAATAGTACAATACTTTCCAAAAGCTGGACACTTCTGTTTTTCATGAGTACGACTACATTTCAAACATTTGTACATACTACTGACCTTAGAATCATTTTTCCTACAATATGGTTCTTTTCTCTTGATCATGTCCACTTCATTTTCACTCCTAAGACATCTCGCTTGCAATCTGCTGGCCTCCGATGCAAGACAAACTTCCTCGGCTTTGTTAAGTGTTAGCTTCGATTGCTGTAATAGTCTTTCCTGTAATGAGAGATCCTTAATTCCACTCACTATCTTATCTCTAATCAGTGACTCTTCTAAAGTTCCAAAATTACACACTGCTGCCAAAGTTTTTACCTCGGTGATGAAGTGATCGAAACTTTCCCCTTCATGTTGGACTCGAGTAAAAAATTTATACCTATCATAGGTTTCGTTCCTTAGAGGCTTGCAGTAATCTTGAAACGCCTTCACCACTTCTGTAAATTTTTTCTTCTTTTCTTCGCTTAAGCCAAATGTTCTGAATCTCTTCTGTGCCTCTTCACCTGCGAGATTTAGAAGAATCGCCACTTTTGTAGAGTCTTCCTTACCATCGAGCCCAGTTGCCCTCATATAAATATCCAAGCTTTTTAAGAAATTCTCCAAGTTTTCATAGGCATCTTTATTGAACACCACGTTTTTCGGAGGTTTAAATCCTATTCCATCCATTTTGTCGATCGTTCTTTTCACCAACTTTATAACCTGACACCATGTATTTTAGATTGTCTATTGAATATTTTAGTGATTTTTAATAATAACACTTTTATGTATTTTAATACTTTTATTACAAGTTCCAAATTCCAGTTACAACCATCCGACATTCTACCAAACATTCGATTGACACACTTGTCATATAGGGGAGCCAACTTCATGTCAACAAGTGTTGCCAACATTCTGTTACACTTATTCCCTCTTATATTTTCAACGATGCACTCATATGATTTCTGCGCAACTACAGCTTCACCATTCTTGTTTTTACCAAATTCTTCACTACCACAAAGAATAAGGATACGTTTGACCATCTCCTGGAATTAATAAAAAATCTGTTTGTTTGGTTAATACAGCCATTGCAAATAAGTAGAATTTTTCACTTTTGATTTTGCTTTCGATAAGCATCGTGATATGAAGTTTATATAATGAGAAATATCTAATCTAATGAATGACCCAGGTAACTCCAGTCTGCCTCTACTCAATTGTAGAGCATGGCAAATACTTAGATAATCTTTTGAACTTTTGCATTGCGTGAAATGTTCTACAAATTGCATTGAGAAGCGTCTTATCGAAATCACAAACAACTGTTCCTCGAACCGGAAAATTGGACCTGTGCTTCTAACCTATTCTAAGGAACTCCAAGAGCCGATAGTGTAGCATTTGAAGCATTGGCATTTCGTGAGTAGGTGCTTGCTTCAGTTATATATGAGGGCATAATTCACCACTCGGTAGTGGAATTTTTTATGAGAGATCCAGTGCCGTCTATATAAATTTCATCATGGAGATCTATTTATACCGCTTTTTGTTCAGGTAGTCATTAATGCACGAAGAATGGGTCAATACTAATAAGATGGATAGATCCAACGAAATAGTTACATTACATGTACCTCAAACTCAAAATAAGAGAAGTTCCTCTGATATTTAGGGATTCATCTTCATTTTCTTGCTTCGCCTACCGCAAAGTTGCAGCCTTATATAGATTTGGAGGTTCTTCATCGTAACTTTGCATAATTCTATCCACTTCATTCCTACTCCACTTTGATGCTGACGTAGTTCCAACTGCAAGTTGTTCCGAAGTCGTTTTTCTTCTTTTCCCATTCAGCGGGCGTTTTTTTTGTTTGACGGATGGGTCAAATTTATCGATGGAACACTCTGAAGAGATCGCATCTAAACAACTAGATGGTTTGTTGACTATACTGCCCAAAAAGGTAGCTTTGCATTTGGTACAAGAAGTTTCAATTTTTGCATAAATACCAGATTTGGACATAGTACATCGTTTGAATATAAAAGAACAAGGCAATTTTGTCTCTTTCTGAACAAGTACAAATATTACATTAGTCCCCCTTCCCCTTTTGAGAGTAGAATAATTACGCTATACTTTTTGGCTAGATTTATATATGACGCTTTCAGAATCGATATCATGATATATTTTGAAGGGTATTTTAAGCTTGAATTTATTTTCTGATGCAGCAATGAGGAATGTTCACATTTTTTAATTTCTACATATTCCTATTCTCCGTAGAAAATGAAAATATTGTGTCCAAAAATAATTTGAATATGTCGAATAGCGCCCGGGATATCGAGTTATAAACATAAGGGTTTGGCTTAGTTTCCGAGACTGGCGTGACGTCACGTTACATACAACGACTAGCGAGGTTCAGTACGCAGCTGAGTCCAATATAAGGGCCTTTCCACTCACGGAGTGCGATGCGCGAATGTAGTATGACGTCACTTAGCAGCTGTCCATCGCCGCGAGGAATTGAATATTCACGGGGTTGTAAAATCCGAACTACTATGTCTTTTCGACTGAAACAAAAACTAGTGATTTCAGATACATATAGGTTATACTGTGACAAAGTTTCGATCGATTTTGCATACCTTCCTCATTGACGAGCTGGATGAATCAAGAGTAGTTTCAAAAGAGCTATTTGTGGAATTAGATGTAGCTTCAATTTCGTGAAAGTCTGAAAGATAATTCGTGAGTCCATATCTATTGGTAAGAAGGTCTAATGACAGTTTCGAGGACACGAAAAACTTGGTTTATTTTTTCGCATAAATATCTCCGGAACTAAATATACGACTGATATATCCTGGATATTTTACTATATATATCATAGTAAGTGTAAAATTTGCAATTTCCTATATAACGGTAGTTTTGAGGACATCCGCTATATTGATTTTTATTTGTGTAGACTTGATTTAATCAACATACATCACTTTCTTCAATGATATATAGATATGTATGCAAAGAATTCTCAAATACAGGGTGTACCAAGTTCGACGGCCTATTAGGCGTTTCTGGAGAACTAGACTTATTTGAAATCTGAAAATTGGGATTATTATATTGTTTGACATTATCTACCGAGCTAAAATATTCTTGGAGCCTGACCACTTTCAGTTATACAGGGAGCGAAAAAAAAATTTTTCAAATTTTTTTTTCGGTTTTTTTCTTTTAGAATTTGACAGACTATGCAGTTCTGAATACATTCGTACTCAAATCGTTGCATTTGTCGAAATACTTTCGGAAATATCGAGAAAAACCTGAAGAAAAAGATAGAAAAGAGTATTCGGTATTATGCTTGTTATTCCTAATCTAGATACCTTAAGCACAAACCGTTTTCACATTTTTGAAGTCAAAGACTGTGGAAATATTGTACATTTTTAAAATTTTGAAAAACTCATCACAGGGTGTTCCAAATGTTGGGTCAAAAATTGGGATCAAGATTGGCCCATAACTTTCGTTTTTCAAATTAGAACCCTATTTTTTTATAATTGCGTTGGATTCTGCGAAGACAAATGATGATAATGTTCCATCATGTTGATACTTCTTAAATGAATAATTCTTGAGTTATTTAGTATTTTCTGATTCCATGTCGTACGTTGCGTCAAATTCATAAAATCTGTTTCATAACAACAATGATGAATGAATTAAAGAAAAAGGTGTGTCACTAGTGAGTTATCGGAATAATTTATCTTCTATGACCAAGGTCATAGTTGATATGAAACAGATTTAATGAATTTGACTCTACGTACGACATAAAATCAGAAAATCCTAAATAACTCAAGAATTATCAATTTAAGGAGCATCAACATGTTGAAACATACATCATTTTTCTTTGTACAATCCAACGCAATCATAAAAAAATAGGGTTCTAATTTGAAAAACGAAAGTTATGGGCCAATCTTGATCCCAATTTTTGACCCAACATTTGGAACACCCCGTGATGAATTCCTTAAGCCCATGCCATTTTTCTTCATTCTAATTCTTTCTTATGCCATTTTTCATAGAACGATCATTCGTGTATCAGATTCATAATGAGAAATCTCAAATCAAATAGTCTCATATAACTCAATAAACCATTGCACTTTCAGATCTATTTCAAACAATAAGAGCTTACAGCGATTAAGAAACTTCTTGATGTTGCGAATAGTAAGTAAATACCTATAATAGCGAATATGCATCTTTTACAATAATTAACTAATCTATATTGAATGTTTACCTGAATTCATACTGTTTTCACATTCTACAACGATATATATTCATCTTTGAAGAGCCCAAGCAGTCGGAAATAGGAAGGCTGTATTGTTTTGCACCACTATGTCATTTTATACACCCTTTCTCTTCTGGCTTTCAGAATGAATATTATATTAAACCGAACAACCTCGATCTCATAGGGCTCAAAAATACCATTACTTCGTATTGTACCATTGTGTACCATTTTACTATTGTTCAGACCTAGATTCCTCGAAAATTTCTCAAGTGAATCAACTGGGCAGATTGATTCAAATACGCCTAATAACACTGGCTTTTTGGTGCATTTATTCTTTTTCTTGGGGCGATTTTTAGGCAGGGTGACGACTAATTATGTGGACTCGACATACTCTTGTTTTTGTCACTGTACTTATAGAGCGCCGGGGCAGCCGGGGCAATTTTGAAATGATGGAATTTTACGGGTCTGGGTAAGATGCTGATTGCCTACAATCCCAACCATTAATGAAATAATTCCATGAACCCTATGGGAGTTCTCTTCTGTTTCTTTTTCCGTGATCCCTTCTCTATCCTCTCCTGCAGGTAGGCCTCTTACAACTTTTTCCACGCTTTTCTGTCTTGCGCAATCTAAAACAATTTATTTCCCGCATGTTGTTCAATGTCATTGGTGCATCTCCCCTAAGTTTCATTGTCCTCGGTCGTCAGTGTGTTATCTTGTGTGACCATCCTGATTTGTCCAGTCGTCCAGATGTCCTGGTGTTATGACATTTGTGTTTTCTGTATATATTTTTTTGTCTCTGAGACTGATATTGAGCGTAGCTCGTTACATCGCTCTCTGAATGACTCTGAGCTGCTTTGCGCTCTTCCTCGTTTTAACCATCGTTACCTTGTCATATGTCGCTACTGGTAATAGGCAGGTGTCGAAAACTTTCCTTTTTTTGTGTTGATTAGTCCCATTTTCGTTGTTGTTTATAACGCTTCAGTAGTTAGAAATTCTCAATGAAAAATTTTTTAAGAAGGTGTATAGTATGGCAATATCAAACCCAGCATCACTCTCGGGAATTCAGCGGTCGAGTTACAATATCAGGCCAAGAATCCTCTAAAGCTGTGTACCGGAGATGTAGGCAAAACGTTAGGTGAAATAATTTCTGATAAACCACGGCCAATGAGTCCCGAAGACTCTCTCAATGTCAGTTTATCCGGTTGTGAAAGCCTTGAACTATTCAAACAGTTTTTAGTAGTTGTTTTCCGATGTTTAATAGCCGGCATTATTTTCTAGAACCTGGACCATTAATAGAGCAAGCTCAATTTCAGGAATTAAAAATCTGAGTGCATACAGTTTAGCGACACCTTAGGGGAAAGTTATATTACTTGATGAAGATTAACATTTTTTCCCAAGTTTTTTCAGCTATTTCCTATATCATTGTCACTTATTATTTTGAATTATTGTTAATGAATGATTTTTTGAAAACTGTATTTTGTTATTTTATACTTTTAACTAACAATATACCACTAGATTTTGAGTTAATATTAAGGCAATTTAAGGCTGGGGAAGTCCATTCGAATTCCATATTGAAATCTTTTCTCCAAATCGAATGCGGTCTGAAATCATGTTCCATTTTTAGAATCATCATTTCTCATAAACAGATATGGAAGATTCAGGAATTTCAATGTTAAATTCTAATGAGCTCAGAGTCTAGTGGAACAACGAACGAATCGAAACCTCATCGCGATTCGATAACAAAATGATGAACTGGTCTGTTGAAATGCAAAATTCGGACATAGTGGAGACGATCTTGTCTCTGCTGCAAATTGCAATACACATTAGTCGCAATTCGGACCTGCAGATGACGCCACAATGAATAATTCATTTTTATCGCGAATAATGTTAAAAAAGTACTAGATGGCTTTGTTACTTGTCCAAATTTTTTGGCGAAAGTTCCCTACCTATGTTGTTTATAGGTGACGTGGTGACGATCAAATAGAGTAGCAAATTTCTTATTAAACGGCTGTGACGATCTCTGAAAATTGTATGAAAATTTAGGACTACGATAATTTATGTGTACAATTAAGCTTCAAAGTGACGTTGCAGTCGAGAAAATATGCCATAAACTCAATACAAAAAAAGTAACGAAATACTCAATGTTCCAAAGAAAAAATAAAAAAAAAAATATGTGAAAACAATGAAAGTGGATCCCAACAGGCTCACAGAAGCACAATCACCAAACTTATGTTTAATTTTGATCACGCATACACATGAACCGATCAAGTCTGTTTTTGAAAGTGTTGACCGTACTCGCACTAACTACACTCTGTGGTAGCCTATACTACCTATCAAAAACTCTGTGTGGTTCTAAAATTATCTTTCCCGAGTTTATCGTGATGATCACGCAGTTGTGTGGTACATCTTCTGTGAAGGTGATCTAATCCAAGCCTATTATTCCAACGTTGTACAGACTCCAGGAGATGCTGGTCACCCACAAGCGTATTCCATCAGAGGGCGCACGTAGCTGCACTATAGTATCTTACATGTTGACAAGCTGCAACCCCTGAAAGATTTCTGGATCATATAAGTCAACTACATGGCTCGAGCTGTTATTGAAGCAACATGACGGGACCAAGTCAAATTTGGCTCTATTATGACTCTCACGGCGGGTTTCATAAAGCCTTGATCGGCCGATCAACCGCTTAATCGTCAATCAAGCAACCCCCTCCATGCTTCGTTTTCCGAATTGATTCTCGATCAACGATTTGACGGTCCGATCAAGAAATCCACAATCAACGCTTCTTGATCGTCAATCAACTACGAGATGGGTTTCATTAAACATTTTGATGGCTGATCAAGCCAGAAAGCGCGTTTTGATTGGCAATCAAATTGATTGACCGAATTCGAGCGATCAACAAGAAAGTTAGCCATTGTTCATTGTAAGTTTTATATCTCAAAATGCTTTCTGATATAAGTTCATCTCCAGAGGAATTAAATGAAGAAAATAATTATGTCAGCAGACGTCCAAGAATATTCAAAAATAGAAGCGATCCTTTTGAATCATTCGACGATGCGGAATTCAAAAATCTCTTCAGATTCAACAAAACGAGTGTCATGGAAATCCTCCACAAAATTGGGAAAAATATCGAACCAGAGTGGTTAAGAGAGTGTCAATTGAAATTGCCAAATTGAAGCCTCTCTATATTTCAATGCCAACAACCAGTCAGAAAAGGTTGGAAGTAGCTGCAGGCTTCCACGATATTGCTGGGCTGCCAAGGGTTCTGGGCACAATAGATTGTACACACATTAGAATAATTTCACCTGGAGGACCCAATCCTGAATTGTTCTGAAACCGAAAGGGATATTTTTCAATAAATGTTCAGGCTGTGTGTGATGCAAATCTACGAATCATGAACATTATTGCACGTTGGCCAGGTTCGGTGCACGATTCCACTATTTTTAATGATTCCCCACTGATTGTTGAATTGGAGCAAGGGTTATATGGCAGTGGCTACTTGTTAGGTGACAGTGGGTATGCTTGTAAGCCTTTTCTTCTCACGCCAATTCTGATTACCACCAATGAAGCAGAAAGGAGGTATAATCAAGCCCATATAAAAACTAGGAATTGTATAGAGAGATGTTTTGGTGTGTTGAAGAGACGATTCCCTTGCTTGCATTATGGACTGAGGAACAAGATGGATACCTCTTTAACCACTATTGTCGCCTGCAGTGTTCTGCACAACCTGGCCTTGACTGTGAACGATGCAGTGGATATGTTGGAAGAACTTCCTGAAGTCTTCGAAGATGAGCACCACATTGTCCATGGTCAACAGAACACAGCCATTCGAAATGCTCTAATATCAGACATTTTTGATAGGTTTGTTTTCAAAACTATGAAAGGAAAATAACTAATTGCAAATTAACTTCTAGGTGAAGTGTTCCACGAAGAAGAAGTTCTTCTGTTTTCTGGTTAGATATGGAAACAATTAGTAATTTGTTGTCATTAAATAATTCATGATTACTGAACTACTTATTTTTTCTTGTGGAGCTAGAATTGATATAAAAAGCATTCAAACTATGATGCTGAATCGGTATACTTCAGGAACTGTTAAGGAATAACTAAATAATACAAACTTTAGAGGAGAAAACTTTATTGAAATTATGTTATTTTTGGCTATTGATTAAATTGTTCAATTGAATTCTCAAAATTTTTGCTTCAATTTTTGCATTCTCCAATTTTTGAAGGTAATACCTATCTTTGGGAGAAAGGGCTTTCTTGAGAATTCTCTTGCTGGGTTTTCTTTTTTTTTTTTTTTTTGAGGAGAGGAAGAGGAACATTGACTGTTTGTTGGAAGTGGATCTACTTCTTGGGTGGGAATAGGAAGTGCTCCAGTAACATCAGAAATGGGAATTTCTGTGAAGCAACTCATATTAGTGATAGAAATATGATAATCAAACTATCCAATTATTCTGAAAAAAAAATCACAATCTCCGAACTACTGTCTACCAATATTTAGGTGAAATACCTGATTTCTATGAAAGATTGTTACATGTAGTTTGAGAAATTATCAGCATTTGAACACTCAAAATGAAATAAAAATACTTTATTATGAATAAATAAATTTCAGACAGATTTGATTAGTAGGTGAATGCCATTTTGCCAAACTTTCACGTAAAATTATTCATTACCTGATGATATTAATTTTTTCGCAGTAATTCTTTGAACATTCACAGAAATCATATATTTTCTCTGGAATTTGAAGAATATCTAAACAACCAATTAGTACAATAGGCAAATTTATCAGATTAGTAATTATAAGAGTCTTCCGAGCTATTAGCAGAGGGGTCTAGGTACAATCTTAGACCAATTCTCTGAAGATGCCTACCGCAGATTTAATTCCTAGTAGACCACAGCCAATAAGCCCGAAAGACTCATGTAATGATAGTATATCGGGTCGCGGAAGCCTTAACCTAGAGATTAGTAAATTCTTACTCGAAACTCCCTTGAATACTGTTTGGTTCCTTTGATTCCGCAGTGAATCACAGGAGTGGACTCTGACTAACTTTTAACTTACCAAAATAAATATTGGCTTCGTCGTATATATTTTCCATTGGCCTAACATTTTGGTCTAAAATGGATAACAGCCTGTGCTGAGATATATCTAATGTGCTTCTGAAAGTCCCACCTCCAGTAGCATTAATTTCTTTCTGTTACAAATTCAAATTTTTTTGAGGTAAACATTTCTTGTGTTTTTCATTATTGACAAGCTTACTTTTTCCTGTCGAGCCCTCTGTTGGAGTTCTTCCAAATTCTCCCCATTTTCCTCTTCCAAAATTCTTTTATATCTCTCCTTCTGCAATGCAAACTAATCAAATGAATCACTTACATTTTCCATAGCCACATCTTTTTTTGCTCTTCTCTTCAAATTTTCATACAACGTCTTCAGTTGTTGGCTGGACCTGGGCACATTTGAAGACGCGTTGAATATTCTTGTGAGCCCCTCCCAGGCTTTTTTCTTTGCTTCAGAGCTTATTTTGTTCGTCTCTTTGCATTCAATTATGTGTTTTTGTCTGAAAAGTACAAAGGAGTACTCAGAACATGCTTCATAATGCATAAGGAATAATTCAAACGAAATATCAGTGTGAAAATTAATTTTACTCACGATTCTACTAGGGAAAGAAGTAGGTTCTTGTCCTCCGTGGTGTAGTTCATTCCTCTCAAAAATTTTTTTTCGGATTCCATTTCCTCACAATTCAATAATAGATATTCGTAATAATAATATTAATCCAACCTGAAAATTCTGAGACTCGGTTTACGCTCGGCTTTCACCGTTGGAAGTTGACGCATGACACAATGACGCATAGAACGAAGTGCAAAATAACTGAAATAACATGCATTTCTGTGTTCTCGTTGATTGTGACTTCGGAAACGCGAGGTTGCCAGGTTGTATTCTCCAAACTGATCGGTGAATTTGATTCTACAATCAAGCTTTATGAAACCCGAATTGAGTTAATCGGCTTGTCAAATTTGACGTCTCAATTTATTGATCGAGGAATCAACGGATCTTTATGAAACCCGCTGTTAGGTCACTATAGTGGTCTACAGGGGTAATGTGATGACCGTCGATCTCACATGCTGACCTTGGATTATTTCATCCCAGAAGTATGACGTTGCACTTGCCAATGTTCAGTGGCAACAACCATTCACGACACCAATCACTCAAAGCTTTCTAGTCATCTTGCAGGTTCCCCGATTTCAATGCGGTATTATATAATTTTAATCGTCAGAAAACATCTCACATGGAGACTTCAACACCCGTGGAAGGTCAGATGTATATAAAAGAAAAAGAATAGAATCTGAAACTGATCCTTGCGGTACCCCACTGGATGAAAGGATCTCCGCTGAAGAGTGAAAGGTTTCCACTCTTACACGAAAGGTTATATTCATGAGAAAGGCCCTGATCCATGACAGTAGAGAACCTCATACACCCAAGTGCTTCTTCAGAAGACGGCTCTGCGGTACAATTTCAAATGCTTTGGAGAAGTCCAAATACAATATGTCTACAGGCATGTTACGGTCCAAGCATTTAGTCCAATCGTTCATACAAGTCAATAGGTTCGTCATTGTGGATCGACCGGGAACAAATCCGTGCTGTTCAGGTGGAATAATATTGTATGCCAATGCAAAGTGGACAAGCTGATCACAAATTATTTTTTCCAAAATCTTAGACAGGGTTGAAGTGAGGCTGATTGGGCGATAGTTTTCAGGTGATAACTTATCGCCTTTTTTGTAAATATGTGTTACGGAAACTTCAAACAATCACTCGGGAGAACGGAAGTGCTCAATGATTTCCTGAATATGAGGGTTAAGGGAAGAGCGATGGCAGGCGCACACTTCCTCAGGGTGAAATGCGAAAGGCCATCCGGACCACGAGAGGACGAAGCCCTGAGACTCCTGAAAACTTTCAGATGTCTCACCTGTGGATCCTCTGACTCGGGAAAGAGTCACCTTCGGGTTCATTGTAGTCCTCACATACTAGAAAAACTTCTTCTAGTTGTGATTCGTACTTGTTTTTCGCATTTGTAATTGTGGAAGAGAGAAAATTGGAGAAAGACCGATGGTTACGAAAGTCAGAATTAGATCTACTACGAAGATATCTCTGTCACAAAGATTTTTTGCATCTGACCATCTTCAGAAGTTCCCGGCCTATCTACGGTTTCAGAGGTTATGTCTGCCGATAATCACCTGAGTGAACCTAGAGAGCATCTCCCTTATAATGTTCAAGAAGCAGTTCCACATATATCATAGACATTATCACAACGATCGAGGAGTCCCCTCCAGTTCTAAGTGAGAAGTTCGAAAGTTGCCACATCAAAATCAATTCTGGTCAATTTTAACCGAATTGCGAGTGGAACACATCTGTATAGTTGTGAATAGGACAACATGGTCGGATTTCCCAAGCGGCGGAAAGTAGTTCACCTCAGAAACTAGCCTGGGGGGCTAGATGTTATCAACCAGTCCAGGAGAGAAGGAGTCTGGCCGTCTCTAAATCTAGTTGGTTCAAGAACAAGCCGCTGCAGTCCAGTTTCCATAAGTAACTTCACATACGGGTACGATGGTGCCTGGAGATATGTGGATAATGGGCCAACAAACATCACGACAATTGAAATCACCGGCAATGAAAATATTATTCTTTGCAGACTAGAGTTCACGTAAAAAATCACAGGGTTCTAGGTTGGATAAACACATCGCTGACATACATGCAGACTCCACGATATCCAATCACATCCTCATTGTCGGAACGGTGAAGGGTGTAGGACGGTATATTGTAAAAATTATCGTTGATGGAAGGTTTGCGCCAAGTTTCAGTTAACATAATTATGTGAGGATGATGTAGCTGGACAGGAGTTCAGAGAATTAAGAGCCGAGAGATTGAATATTTGTGTACAACAGCTGCCATGACGTAAAATCTGTTAGTTTTTTGGAGGTGTAGACAGGTAATCTACAGAGGTGGTCACGATTTTAGATGAGTTCCTGATAAACTTTATAGTGAGATTAGTCTCTCCCCTCGATTGCCTCTATTTGAGTTCACTTCGCATAGAAGAGAGCTCACCTATCTAGAGCTTCGTCATCCTGCACGGTTATACTCTTGTACTTTCTATGTCTGCGCAGCGAAAGCTTATTTCTCAAGATTCTGAGAGCAGCTTCAGGACTGGAAAATATAAATAAGTCTCATCCAACGGGGTCGTGAGGCATCTTTGGCCGGCAAGCGTTCAACACTTTTCGAGTGAGAGCTACATGACTTATGAACACGATCAACTATTTCCCCAGCAATCTTCATATCGCGGGAGGAATCCCCAGTCTCTGGTACAAATACCAAAATTATATTATGCGACTTCTTCAAGCGTTCAAGAATTTCAGGAATATCAGTACAGGTAGATGCCGAACTCAAGTTGTTCTCAAGGGTGCAAACCCTCTCAGAAATACCAGCCAGCCACGCTGAGAATTAAGTGTTGCATCCGATCCATAAGTAACTTGAAATGTTCCAAAGTTACAGGAGAATGCTCATTGTAGGAAGCGGAGATAGGGGCCGGTACAGTAGCTGAGAGAAGAACAGACATCACACTCCCATAAGCAGTTTTGGGTGCTCTTTAGAACGGATAACTCTATCTGATAAATTTACACAAGAAGCATGGAAAAAACGAGCACATCTCGAACAAGATGTGGACGACTGAGAGCCAGAAATTTGCTTAACGCAGAATTGACAAGACGGCATGGTCTCACTAATTTAATCAGAATTATCAGGTCAGGGATAAACACTTCCTTGGACCTATAAGGAAGACTTAACGTACAAATTGGGAAGGCCACGGAAAAGAATGGGGAATGAAAAGAAGTGGGCGAGAAGAAATTGGGGAAATATGTTCGAAATACGGTGGCAACACAGGCGCACCGTTTAGCATAAAATAGCGAATCACTGCTCCCAACGCCTGCCAGCAGGGTCTTGATACCTTCCTACCCCCACCCCAAATCCTATTTTTAGATGAGACAACAGACACTCGTGTCGCTGCATACGCCAATATTTAGTGATATCGTCAATAGATGACTCTGAGATTTTTAGTCGTGTTTGTCAAACATATGTTTTGTTGACATAATTCACACAATTGACCATATTATGTATTTACATTCACAACATCAAATGGATATGAAGTAGATAGTTATTAGTTATTTATTAAATATTGGAGAGTTATTATCTGGAGGAAGTTTGAGAGGCCCTACAGTTGATGCAGTTCCTAAATTGGGCATCTTGGGTGAGTTTCATGAATTTCACTATTTATTTGGGTACCTATATGTTGTTTTTAATGAGGATAGCAATATTGTGGTACCGTTCATCAAATTTTCATTAATTGAACTCAAATAGTTGCTTGTATACTAGAAGCTTTGCCTTGAATGTATTTGATTAATCTTTTGAAGGTGTTGATTCACGAAGCAAACTTCTGGAACACAAATATCACAGCCTCAGGAAACAGAGAAAGTCACAGAGGCAGCAACTCAGAAAAGTAAGTATAGATTATTACGGATATTTTTCTCTCTGATGGAAGTATATGAACCTGTACATATGTTAGAATGTTAGAAATTAGATTTGCAAAAAATAAAAAATATTTGTTGCTTTCATTTTGGAAAATTTAAGCTTCGTTTATTTTTAAACAGGTATCCCAAATGTTTCGGATGATTTTTTGAGTCAAACATCCACTTTTCAATGCTATATACTGCAGCCTGAAGAAATGCGGAGTTTGTCAGAGCCTTGTTCCCATAAATGTAAGTTCATAACCTAAGTTTATTTGAATACTAGCTGGCTCGGCGAACTTTGTTTCGCCTCAGAGATACATAAAGTTGTATCAACAAAACATTGGTATTTAGTCAAGTGGGAGGTATATTAGGCAAATTTAAAGTACAAAATATACAAAAAATTCAATTACATTGAAATAGGTAGGTTTGTACATTGTTATTTACATGAAAAGACTTCACTTTATTCAAGCGGTACCTTATTCTTATTTAAAAAATGTCTCATTGTAGTATCTTTTTTTCCCGGGTGCGAGAATAATAAGAGCAGAAGGTTTGCCGACTCGTGAACACGCAACATACAACTGGCCATGAGAAAAACAACTATTTTTCTAGATTTATGCCACACACACACTCAAGGACTGGCCTTGGGATTTGTTAATTGTCATAGCAAATGCTAGACGACTTGAAAATTGAATTCTCTTAAACTCAAATGGCATATCTGTTGGGATCATCGGAATTCTGGGAATAAGAACTTCTTCACCTTTATATTTTCCTTTGAGTATTGTGCAATGTGCAACTATCTGTTCTGGTGGAATTCTTTCTATTAAGCAGATGAGAATGTGTGCATGTGGCAGGCCTCGTTTTTGCCATTCAATTGAATACATCCAGCATCGAGTATCCCCGAAGACATGATGTTTTGTAATAAAATTAGTGACTTCACTTTTTGTTTGAATACTCGTGCAATGATGTCATGTAGATCAACTGATGTTTGTTCGGGAAGAAGCAGTTGAGTGATTTCTTCCCATTTTGGATTGCAGGTAAATGTAATGAATAAATCAGGACGACCATAATTTCGAACGTATGTCATTGCATTTAGTGCAAATTCATGCATATGACGCGGGCTGCCAATATACGTTGCTGGTAAAATTGTCAACGTAGTTTAGATTGATTCAGTCTGATATAAGTGAGGCGCTCTGTTTCAATTTTACAATACATGTCCACACAATACTGCTGCAACAATCGAAGAAATCTCAGCAAATAGTTATCAGCATTTTGACAAACCATTAAACGAAATGAATAATAATTCATCGAGCTAACTTTCCTGGTGGTTTCTTGGCCTGAAATCAAATAATTCAAATTTGTATTAAGAAGACATTTTAAATTTTAATATAGGTACATACTCACCATTCAATGGATTTATCCATCATGAACCTCTCCAAAACTACAATAGTAGAGCATCCTATGAACAGTGCTTCATATATTCGTTACAAATCTCCAGTATTGCGACACGTAAGAACAATATCAAGCGTTTCCAAGTTTTCACCATCAATCACAATTGCCACTTCGTCTATTGTAGCAACTGTTGCAAATAAGTATCTTTGAAAATTACATTATCATCTTCATCAAAATAAACACTTTTCATTTCCTCCGTTAATGTTATCCAAACTGTTCTTTCTTGTCCTCTCCGGTTCAGACTTTTCTTCACTCTCTTGAAATGTTCTGTTTTCACCAATTCATCATGCTCACTCACGTATTTATCTTCTTCTGAGAGTATATATTTTACCTTGTCTTCCGTTGTAATATAAGATATTGCAACCTCATTTGTCTTTGTATCCCTTGGAGATACTACCAATTTGAAAGTGAATTGGATTCTTTTTGCCATGATAACAAAATATTGTCGTTTTGTAAGACTATTTTTATCAGATGAAATTGAAACCAAATGTATTTCTCTGTAAACAAAGTTTTCAATTTTATTCAATATTTCTACAATATCTAGAATCTTACGTGTAAACAAAGAAACGACAATATAAGGTTCTTATACTATTCTAAATTGAACTAAATATCAAACACTTCTTCCAATATCTAAACATAAATTCTTCTCAAACAATACTCATGATAATCAGCGTCAGATCATTGACATTGACAATGGTTGTCAAACCGAAATTTCTTTTTGATTAGGTTATACAGAAGTCTTCATCTCCTTACATATATTAACAAGAATAAAATTAAAATTATTTCCTACTTTTTGTTTTTTTTTCATCAAGTTTTTCATAGTTTTAATGTATTTTATGTTAATCCCACTGTAGAAGAATCCAACAAAAAACTTTCATAAAAAACAGTTCATCCAATCTTGAGTTATAAATGGTGTAACAAACAATATGGCCGACTGAGTTTTATATATTAAGATGTCACACATAAGTGAGGATATGTTTTATTTAAAAAAATGTGAAAATGATCTTTAATTATTATATAATTTTTTTTTGCAGTCGATATCCACTTTCTTCATCATTGTAAAACACAACCTGTGACAAAATTCCAAAAAATGAAAAAGAGGAGAATTTCTTCAGGTGAGTACAATTATAATTTTTCACATTCATCTCATGTTCTTTCTTTATTGGCTGAATCTTTCAGATTGATGTATTTTACACAATGGTTGGGAAAAAAATTATTTTTTACTGGTAGAAAAGGGCACGGGAACAGATTCTCTAAAACATAATTCACAAACTGAAAATACAATTAAACCAAAAGCAGTATCAAATCAAGAATTATCAAGAAAATTAAGTGCTGCACTCCTAAACCCGATAAAAATTCAGGCAAAAACTATTTATGAGAAAGAGGGAACAACCAAATCTTGAGAAGCCAACGTTTTAAATGTACACTGCATCCCAAATTGGGTGTGACTGCACTGTATCTCAGCTATTATTGAAGATCGAGACATGCGGTTTTCACGACCCTGTGTCACTTTTGGTAAAGCTTTTAAATTTATATGTTTATTTTTGTAATTTTCTAGACTGATCCGAAAATGGACGAAAAATTTAGTAAGCACTAACCTTAATATGCAGAAGAGGAATCTTATTTCAGATTTATCCGGTCGGTCCGGTTTTTCTAAAAAAAATTCTTAAATTCATTGAGGGTCAAATAAACACTTCAATTTTCAAGTCCGTTATGATATTTCAGTTTCGTGGACTTTTTCCTCATTATGAATACAATATTCCCGATTTTTTCTTAATTTATAGCCTTCTTTATTACTGAATTTCCCTAAAATGTGATTATTTCTAAGTGTGTACAATCCGGTGATATGATGGCCATCTTCATTGCTACGTCATACGAATCACGTGATATTGCGCTGTTGACGTAGAAATGAAGATGAGTAGATGGCAAATATCATTCATATCACCGGATTGTAAACACTAAGGAATCATCACATTTTAAGGAAATTCAGTAATAAAGAAGGCTATAAATTAAGAAAAAATTGAGAATTTTGTATTCATAATGACAAAAAGTCCACGACACAGACTTGAAGAATGAAGTGTTTGTTTAGGATAACCCTCAATGACTCAATGAATTTTTTTCAGAAAAACCAAGACCTGAAAACAGATTCTGCATATCAAGGTTAGTGCTTACTGAATTTTGGTCAATTTTTGAGATTTTTGGATCAGTGTAGACAATTAACTTTTTTTTTCGTATTTCTATCATATTTGTATATTTTTGTATAGAGAACATTAATGAATATTTATGAAGGACTATTGTTTTTAATTCCTTAGAATTCAGAAAAGGTTAGCCTACTGAAAACCCTACAAGGCAAAATAAGAATGTAATTTGAATTTCGCGCCAAGCCTGCCGTCAAATGTGATAAAGTAGTAACCTGTAATATACTAGTTCGGACAACAGACGCTTGGGCTCTAAAAAAGTTGTTTTCATCATAGAACGTCAGTGTCCGATCTATTTTACTTTGTTATCTGTGCCTGCCAGTGGGCTACTGAAAACTGTAAACTAATACGAGACAGTCGAAACCGAGGTCGAAACCGACGATCCTTCACTGCAATTCAACAACTGGCAAACCTGTTTGGTACAACACGAAAGATCAGGTGTTACAGCATCGATATAAACAATCGCTACCGCATGAAGCATAGAAATCCAATGAAACAACGAAACAACCAAATAAACAACAAAAAATAATAAAAATTCTTCCCGCGAAAAATAACGAAAGTGAAGTCAAGAGTCTCTCTCACCCTACAATACATCCGCTGATCACATCATCCACAAAATGTCAACTTAATTGAAAAGTTAAAATTCAGATTGCACAGAGCACTAATCGTACGATATATCTTTCGACGTTTGAAATTCGAACCTCTCGAATTGATTGAATTAAAAAATTATGAAATCATATGGATTCTACAGTAGCAAAATTCTTTGGATATTTTATTTCTAGATGAACCTGCAAAAATATGAAATGCAATTGAACAGTATATATCCGAAGAATTCATCCCCAAAAATGAGTCCCCACTGCATTAGTAAAAACATATATATATATAATATATATATATATAATATATATATAATAATTAAAAGTACATATCATGCAATGGTACTTTCATGTGACTACTTGATAAATTTGTATTTTTGTTTTCAAGAAAGTAAAACCAGTTAATGAGATACCTAATGAAAAGATATCATGTACCGGGTTTTGGCAAAGATTCTCTGGGGATAAGAAAACGATGAGTAAAATAAAAATCCATGTATAAAACACAAAACTATGATCGGAATTAAAAATATATATTCTTGTCTCCCACGAGATCTTTTCTGATCTCCTCACGTTCTCGATCACCTAAACCGTCTACCGTTAGAAACTAGAAAAAATATTTGCCCCTTCATTGCACGCATGGCTGTTTTCCTATTTCCAGAGAATCTTAAGGTTTGCGTCCACTGGAGACGGGCCGAGCCGCAACGGGGCGGCGCGCATTACTGCCTACTGCGTCCATTGTAGACGGCTTGACGGGTAGCATCGACGGATTTTCTACCGCAAGTCGTCTAACGGCCGTTTTCAATAATCAATCGAAGATACCCGATAGAGCTCTATCTTCGGTTTTGCCGGCCTTCTATCGGTGCTGATATCTATCTATGGTTTGCGTTTCACAATCATGGTTTAAACATATCTTGGTTAAAGCATGGATAGATAGGGACTTCTTGAGTTCTGACCTCAATCCATGGAACTTGATTTATTCATTTTAATTTTTCGAATCATTAATCGCATATTTTTGTATTATCACTGTGATTGAATGTCGAATTAGAATGTAATTATTCATATAAATTTTGTTGTTTTTTCATTTTCCTCTTTTTTTAATGAAAGAATAGGCATAAAGACACCTCATGATCTATGTTTAGAATTTGGAAGTTTTGTTAGTTTAAAATTGGAATTGGTGAATACCAAAATGAAAAATATAATACTATTATCCACTCAATTGGAGTCGGGGGGGAAACTACAAATAAAGTATTTCGTTAAACTGACTTCCCAATCTGATTTGGTTGAAGTAATTGTACTTCAACCCTTCCTTTGGGTTTCACTTGTGAATAAATGAATATTTAAAACAAGCATTGGGGTGCAGGAAAATAGGAAAATAATTAAAAAAATCATGAACGTGATAATAAATTAAATAGGGTTGCATGAATACTGATAAGAACGATATCAATTTCAAGATTTCTACTACTCGTAAACAGTTGAATAATGAAAAATCTTAATTTTAGTGCAGAAAATCAATTGATTACATGTGACTGTCTTTCTGCTGTCTAATATTTGGATTTAAAGAAACGGACTAAAAAAACAAACGAGAGGAATATCATTTAGGTTGAAATCACAATGCTAAAATTGAGAAATTCTAATTGAAAGCACAATTGCAATCATATTTGTTTGTTATCATAAGGTTACCCATTTTGGTCTTGTTCAACTGCATTTCCTTGTGGAACTCCAATAATGCGGGTAAATAAGCAGAGAATTATCATATCTAAGCAATAAGGACAATAAAAAAATTATAACAATAAATAAAATGAACGGCTTTATTTTCATACAGGTGAAACCTAATTACATAAAAATTAAGAAAAACCCTAAATTAATTAGACAAAAAATAAAATGACATCCAACGTTGTCCTAGCATACCGTTCAATTATTTTGAACAACTCCATTTATTGCGGTGGCAACGAAACTTACAATAAACGGGCACTAGGAGACCTATTGTACCAAACTAATTTGCAACTTTTTACTTTGCATGTTTTAATTCCGAACGCTTTTTGTGCATTAAAATTCATTTGAAAAGTGAAAAGAGCGAAGTGCAAAGTAGTCTGGTGCAATAGGCCCCAGGTCCTAAAAATGGCCTTATTTAGCTTGCTCAATCAAAAGCAAATTCACATCCATTTCAAATATAAACTCTATGGAATAATAAACCAAGCCGAGGTTATGGCTGAATACAGGAAACCAACTATCTATAAGTGACACTCATTACTGCTTGTACTTCTTTAAAATTGTAACTTTTGGAAATATCTTCAAGTAGCTGTAGCTATATTTACAGCTTGCATATTTTCAAGTTTCAACCGTCATCTTCAATGCTCGAACAGAATATCTTCTCCTCCGAACACCTTATCTCCTGAAAAAGTATTTGACTTGAAATTCAACTTATTGTATATATTTTTTTCAACTAAATTATTATCTTTCACTTTGTTAATACATAAGAATAATAAATACATGATTTGAGATTCCGTGAATATTTGTTCAGCTCCAGTGGTGAGTGGTGGATATCCATTATCACACAATAACCAGCGATTTCCAAGTCTGTCTTGTTGTTCACAATATCCTAAAATTATTATACAATAGGTGCTTGTTGCTACTGTTAGCAACAGTTTATAAAATTCACCTTCCAAATCTGAATGATTAACCATTGTTGTATCATGAATTCATCCTGGTCACCAAGTAGAAATATTCGGAAGCATAAGTGTTACATCACACACAACCTGAACATACGAAGATAATATGCTTTTAATATTTCTTGAATCTCCGAATGTGAAATGTCATATTTTCACTATTTCTGAAAATAAAAGTTCGTTAAAACCTAAATGCATGTCATTGTAATTTCAGAGTGAATACTTACCCGTATCAATCCACGAGTTACACCATTATGTAGCCTGAAAGCCTATAAATATCAGCAATTTTGTGAAATTCTTTTTTGTAGAACTTTTCTATTGGAACGTACTGCACACACAATTCCGCTACAGCTTTTTTTCCTTGATTCCTGAAAACTAAGAACGTGGATATTTCTAAACTGAATATGTTCAAACAGTCTTACCTTGGAGATTTTACTTTCGAATATGAATGAAAACTTCATACATTGCAATAATTCTATATCGTTATTGTCGTCATTAAAGTACTTCATCAATACAATTCAATTCCGCTCAGGTATCCCAGAAAACAGCAATAAAATGTACTTTAATTAAAATTCCCAACACTTATCCATAGGCAATATAAAAATTGTGAAAACCTTCGTCACAAACATACAAATTAATTTAAAGGCCTATATTTCACATGTTCCACGAAAATACATACTAAATATTTTCTTTATGGCATTCTTTCGCAGTATGCCCTCATAAAGACGTCGTCGATGGCTGTGTCGGTGATAATTCATTAGAAACTAGAAAAAAAACTGAATTTTAAGTATGTCAACACTGTTATATTCATTATTGAAAACTTTGAAATGAAGATTAATGTTTTAAATATTTCATGAAGGGACATACGTAATTTTTTCCTTTCAGCATTCCTTCCAGAATTGTCAGATTCAGCAATTCCAGTCGATTCTGAAGAAAAGCTCGAATATGGCTGATTTTTCATGGCCGATAATTTATCAGAAACTGGAAAAAATCGAACATCAGGTATATCCAATGGTAAATGTACCACAAATATGAATACTCCTCATATATTAAGTATATTTATTGATTCATATTCAACTGAAATCATCAGTTCCATAACAGTTTGTTTTGCTTCAAATAATGGTTATGATGAATTAATTATCTCACCTTCTCGGTTGTTCTTTTCTTCATCATTCCAATCTTCCTCATCAGATATAGAGTGGTTGCCTCCTTGTGCCATTTCTAATATTCTTGATATTCTCAATATCTCCCTACTAGCTATATGCTGTCGATAATGCTCTTTGTGAATTTTGCTGCTGTGTCCCATGAAATTAGCCACATCTGTGATTTCAGTTTCAGAGAGGTCGAGATTGACGCAGTTTGTTGCAATGCGTTTCCTTAGTTTCGTACCTCGTAAACTACTCGGAAAACATGCCCCAGACGCCTCTGCGAATTTCCGCATCAGAACACAAGCACGTAAATACTTATGTCTACTCCTCTCGAAACCAGATGTTACATGAAAATAATAAAATAAAAAAAGGAGTATTTTTCAGATTTTCCAAACTTATCAGGCGTAACAAAGGTGACCAGCTAGCTCACTCAGGGTGGGTTTTCCTTCTTAAGCTTGAATGAAATTAAATTAACTTTTAGGGGGCGCCAGGTAATTTGAATGACTGGCCACCGTTTTGTAAAATTACCAAACTGTTGATAAATGGAAAGTAGTTTTGAATCTGAGGTTCCTAATGAATATGAGAGGAAGAAAAAAATGAAAATACCAAAAAGTCTAATACTAAATATATTCGAAGAAACAATTAACTTCGATATTAATTTTTCGTGACCTATCTAAACCTATCTAATTTTATTAACTACTCTACGCCTATATAACCTCTTAGTTATCTAACTCTATTAACTACCTACTATCTAAACCTACCTATCTATCTAACTTTATCGATAATCCTATTCCTATATTGAATATTCATCCCTAATTTTGAGAAAAATATACAACTTATAGATAAATATATACACAGGTCCCCTGTGGGGTACTTATCCACACTATTAATAAGGGTGAAGTTATCCCTTGACTCGATGTTCGTTTACTTCAAACTCCAATGATGAAGAGACTTTCACCACGTATTGAGTCCACCAACGTCAGATAAATTAATAGAGTACAAAAATACTAAATACAAAAACCCTAAAAAGCATATAAAACGATTAGAATACTCTTTCTGGAACACGGAAATTATATCTTACCCTTGATGGTGTGTGGGGTTGATGCGGGCTAACAGTAAATTCTAATTATAAATTCCTCGATTCTCGATATTAGCCAGAGATCCAACCAAATATATAGATACTCTCTGCTTTCGATATATTAAGAATTTAAAGTGGGAGAGATCTATAAAATCCTCTAAAGAAATCTTGCATAAATTGCTAGATATATTCTCTTCCTTGTTACCAGAATAATAATTGAAGGATAATTCCGCGACGTCGTAATTCCAGAAAGAATATTCGTACAAAAAAACTATAAACATATTAAAAACATAATCGGCTGCTCGCTTAGGGGGACATATACTGCTCGAACAAGATATATGTATAAACTACTCCGCCAAAAAATGAAATGAGAGTAACACAGAGATACCAAAAACATTCCTATTTTCTCTATGCACTTCCATCTTATCTCTATGTTCGATTATACTTTCGATACACTTCACTAATTGGCGAGATAGCAGTACAGGGACTCTTCGGTTGAGTTTGTCGTGAATTACGAATCTAACATAAGTTTTCGCTAACTTTCCAGAATGACAAGTCAAACTCTTCAACTCATCAGGACTTATTTGAGCATAATTCCTGAAATCTTCTTTAAAAATCGTTCTATTTCACCTGCTCTACGGCGTTCAAACACATGAACAGAAGTTAAAGTTGATTCGGCCAGTGCTATCCAAGCGTCTTCGCTGAATTTTAACTGTAACTCACTAAGAGCGAGTTTCCCACTTTTTCTCAAGTAGTTATTGAAAATTTGTATGTCTTTGGTTAAAGGCATACCAACAACTTTTCTCCTCGCTTTTCTGCTTTGAGTTTCCCCAACAGTTTTATTAACTGTAACCCCTGATATCCTCAGCCAATACTTTGAAAAAAATCTTCGGCATTTTGTTTTTTCCACATTTTTCAATCAATGAGCCAAGGGTATACGCCATTGATGATGTTCAGGACCAAACCGGCTACAGCATTTATTGCTAAAATAGCATCATCAAAATGATTTTGAACATATAATCCTCCAGTTCCAATATGTCTTTAGTAATGGACCTTAAGCCTATTAATAATCTTCCCAAGAGTATCATTTGAGCTCTTATTATATCATGTTGGTGCTGCAAGCGATACTTGCTGCATATTTTATTTCCGTAGAGGATTACAAGTCTATCATATCGAATAGGCTTGATGATACTATCCTCTCTTAGAACAGGAAATATAGCATTCCGCAAGATATCGGAGGCATCTGGATGAATTCTTCCTATTACCTTACGCCCCATCACCATAATGGTTCGGGTCGGATGTTGTTCTTGGTATAGAACCCCTTACAATTCTGACATGCAATGTAATCAGATGCTTTCTTCTTCAACGTCTTACCAGACCTTCGACTTACGATCAGTTCGATATCGTTGACATTATGGTTTGTATTGTCAAAAAATTGAGACCGTTTTCTTATGGTCTCGATAATATTTTTCCTCTCAATACAACCTTTTTTCAAATCTATGAATTTTTCAACCTCTGCCTCATTCGAATGCACCAATTCAATATGCCAAGCAAATTTGCTTTGGAATTTTCCGCAAAACATACAGAAGAGCTTTTTATTTTTGGGATTTCTAGTAGCCTGACTGGTATGTACGAACATATGAATATCATCCTTTGACGTTTTTCCGTATTCATTGGTCGTCAATGATATTTCCAAAGTACGTCTGGTGTAATCCTTGGGAGATGTTTCAATAGATCTAGAATTCTCTTCACGTTTCGGTGCAGAATAGTTCTTTTCACATTGAGAATTCGAAGAAGATGAATCAGATTGAGAATCTAGGTACTCACTATCTTCATCACAGTCATCTCCAAACGGATCCGCGACGTCATCATCTGTGAAAAAATAATTGAATCTTACTGATTTACCGAAATCAAGAATTCTCTCAAATTTATATGGTGGATAACTATTTTATCTCATATTACATAAATATCTAGAATATTGTAACGAGAGGTTACAAATATAGAGGAATCGCCAGTCAACCTGACGACCACCACGATTCCTGGAAAACGCCGGTAGGCATAATGACTAATTGTGACTTTTCATTATTTCTCGATTTGAATAATAAGTTGCGAAATCATGAATATTCCAGATTCATTCCAGAAATCAAAATTAACTTTAAACTTTTCACACCATAACATTCGTCAAAAAATCTTATGTGATGAAGGAAATGAATTTCATAATAAAAACATCATAGCATTCTAAAGATTGAAAATAATTGATTCACACTTGACTAATAATACAAATTCTATATGCAATGTAATTTGGATACGTCTTTTTGGCTTAGGAGAGCAAAGTAAATGATACAATTTCTATTATAACTGTACACTGTCTCCCAAATTGGGTGAGACTGCACTATTATTGAAGATAGAGACATGCGGTTTTCGCGACCATATGAAATACTCCAACTACTTTAGTTTCTGGAATACAGGGCGAAAACGATGATGTGCACTTTTTGGAGTTATTATTATTTCTCGGGCCCTGTATAATATAGGAAAAAAAATGAAAACTGCTTTTGATAGATATTTTCATGTAGAAGTCAGTGGCATACTCAGGAAAATTTTTCAGAGCACCTTTTTATAGATTGAGCACGAACGTAGAATTTTTGCAATTTTTTTTTAACGCATTGATGTATCTCAACCTAACCTTTAATGAATTTCAGCTTCAAAAACAAGAAGAATCCATATTATGTTTGTTTTTCTAATAGTAGGCCATAAATTCTTTCACACATTAATTTAATTATCACTTTTCTAAAACACCTTGTGACTTGAAACTAGTTATTCAATTATATCTAAACATATACTTGAAATATCACTCTTCCACATGAACTTGTAAATTTTGAGAACGAAACTATATTTAAAGTTAATCTTGAAATTTTTTTATGCATATTCAACTCTGACGCATTTGTGGGAGAATTCATGTCCCACTATTGAGAGAAAAAACAAATATAAAAATGGATTTTTCTGATTTTTTAAATGCATTGAATTCATATTGTGATAGTTCAATGTATTCAGAAAAATATTTTCAAAATTTAGACGTTAAAATATACAAAGTGTTCCATTTGAAAATTAAAAAGTTTGTGCTCAAACTAGAAAACAGTGCTCTAAAAAAAATTTCAACTACGCCACTGACTTTTACGAAAAAATAGCTATTGAAACCAGTATCAAATTTTCTCTACCTTATACAGGGTCAGAGGAATAATAATATCTACAAAGTGCACACTTTTGTTTTCGCCCTGTATTTCCGAAACAAAAGTAGTTCGAATATTTCTGTTTGTGGATTTAAAAATTTTACAAAAAAGTGACACCAGGTCGCGAACACCACACGTGTCTATCTTCAATAAAAGCTGAGATAGAGTGCAGTCTTACCCAATTTGGGACACAGTGTACTAATGAGAAATTATTCTAAAATACGTAGTGTCCTTGTTATTATAAATTTGATCTGATGGAATAACATTTGTAGTGGAAGGACGAGAAAATGACAATTTTTAATAATTTGCCAACGTTTCGACCATTCAATGTTTTTGATCTTTCTCAGGGCTACAATAAAATGAAATGGACATAAAACAGTTGGAGACAGTTAAAAGTTAAATTACAATAAATGTTTCACTAACTATTTTAGTTCTGTATATCTTCAAAGATTGTAGACATCTGAAATATGAAAATTGATGTAAATACGTCCTGAGATTTTTTTTGTAGAGTTCTTACCTCATTATTTGAATTTACTTTCCCATTCAGTGAATACTTCGATTTAATGAGTCTGTTTGAAATGGATGTTTCGAAAGAGGCATTTGTCGACAAAAACTTACTCGTTGTATTTCTTTTATTTTTCGTAGGTAACAACCTTCTCATATACAACCAAAACATGAATTGGATGTTTGGGATCGGGGATCATCTGTGGCGTATCTGTGTCTAACGTGAACATGCGCGGTCACGTTGGTGCGAGATTTAAATTTGTTGTCAGTGTAAGTAAATTCCAAAGAAACATTCTGAATATTGAAATAAAAATAACGTTATGGAAAATCAAACAACAATACAAAATTCAGACGAAAATCCAGTGACCTCCGACAGGACATTTTCAATAGTTTCAATACCAGGCTCATAGCAAATTACGATAAGACATTTCGTTATATAAAAAGAAAAAACATTGTCAAAATTTCGAATCTTTGTAATGATGTGACTGCGTTCAAAGAAGAAACACACAATAATTTCATTTACAACTATACATCTGTAGTGTTACCAGAAGCAGTAGGGACAATTCTCAATGCAGGTCCACAATTTAGCATAACACCCTCACATGGTGACCTTCCCATTCCAACTATTTATTTATTTATTTATTTATTTCAAACGGCATAGCCAATTTTCATAATACAACAAAATATAACATAATTAAGAAAATATTAAAAAAAAACAAAAAACAATTAACAAGTTTAGATAGTCTCAAAATATCTTTTGAGAGTAAAAATGGACACCTGGAATAAATCAATTTGTGCTGCATTTGCCCCTTTTATCGCTCTATCAATAGGATTATTCATGGCATAGTTAGTGGCCATATATTCAACATTAAAAATATCTCTGTGTCTAAGGAATACATTTTTCGCGTTCAGTTTGATCTTAGATAGTATATATTCACAATCAATAAAATTATTAAGTAATTTGAAAACGAACATTATGTCAAAATTATTTCTTCTTATAGATAGTGTTTTCATAGCTAGAGAATTATGTAAAAGGTCATTATCGACTCCTTGGGAATACCTTGTTTGTAAGCAACCCATCTCAAGAATTTTCTCTGTACTTGTTCAATACTGTTTTTATGAACTTCGTAATATGGTGACCAGACTACCGAAGAATATTCCAATATACTTCTTACGTTCGAGCAATAAACAATTTTTAGAGCCGCGACATTGTTGAAGTCTTTTAGTTTTCTTTTAATGAAGAATACATCATTTCCGACCTTAACATTTAAAGTAGATTCATGCAGACGATCAGCCATCCAGTCTAACAACGGAGGGCCGACCCCGATACCTTTGAGCTTCTCGACAAGTAACCAATGTGGTACCATGTCAAAAGCTTTTTGGAAATCGTTATATATGCTATCGACTTGAAGTTTCTCTGCCATAGCTTTTGAGATGATATCAATATATGAAACAAGATTTGTTGTCACAGATCTTTTACCAATAAAACCTTGTTGTTCTGCCAAAAAAATACGTGTAAAGCAGGGTGAAATCTTGATATTTATAAGCTTGTCGAAAATTTTGAGAATGTGGGAATATTTCAGTACTGGTCTATAGTTTTTCACATTTTTTTCGTCTCCAGATTTGTGTATAGGAACTATAAAGTTATTTTTCCAGAACTTCGGATAACAGCCGCATCTGATCGAGCTATTAAATATAGAGCATAAAGGCACAGCTAATAAATCAGCGCAACGTTTCAAAAATACTGCCCCAATATTACCAGCACCCGAATCATTTGTTTCTTTCAAAATAGACAATTCCTCTTGCACTTCATTCGGAGTTAAATATACATTTCCTATATCGACCAAATGATCTTGCGGTAGAATCACGTGTTTCGGTTTGCTCACTTTGTAAACTTCGGAAAAATAAGAACTGAAAAAATTTGCTATGTGTTGTGGATCATCTGCTACTTCATCGTTGAAATACATTGTTTTGGGCAGAGACTTATTTATTTTAGAATCAACAACAAATGACTCGACGGCTAACTCAACAATAGAGTAGAAATTTGCAACTGATTTCTGAACATCCTCCCCGAAGATAATTTCTTTCCAGTTTATTGTCGAGAAAAACCGCGACAACTCATCATAATTGGCGTTTTTAAAATCAGAGAATGTGTAACTTTCTTCTTCCTTCCTCGAACATCCGTAATCTACTTGGAAGCATAATGCCGGATGATGTGCATCACAAGAAAGCAAGATATCCGACGCCAGAGAAATCAATATGTTATTGAATGATGAAAATATCAAATCCAGTATCACATTATTCACGTTTGAAATTTCATTTAATTGTACCACGTTTAACAATGCAATCGATTGAACGATTACCGTCTGAGTTTTTGTTAAGTTTATTATTATTATTAAGTTTTTATTAGGCTCAGTTTTCCAACATATTCCGGGAAGGTTGAAGTCTCCAGAGCATATAAGATTTGCGTCAGAATAACGATCAGACAAATCCTCTATGTCTTCACAATATTTTTGATATTTAGAAATATCACTATTTGGTGGAAAATATACGTTTGACAATATAATATCTCCTTGCCCAGTGTGCATTAAAACATATACTACCTCTATGTCGTCATGTGAGCTCGATAGAATTCTTGAAGAAATCGAGTTCTTTATGAGTATCATCCTCGGTATCATCGCACCACCGCCCTTCGATTTATCACTAGTTAAAGCATCTCTATCTTTGCGATATATATCAAAATTTTTTATACCTAATTCTGAATTTGAGATGTCTGCACACAACCAAGTTTCAGTTAAAAATATAACATCATAATTTGAACTTAATATTGATGAAGCGAGATTAGTTATTTTAGTACGCAAACCTCTGACATTTTGGTAATAACAATATAGAAGATTATTTTTATTTTTACTCAAGTCCGAACCAGAACCAAAAGGGACATCACAACAGCTATTCAGGTCCTCAGTTTCCTCAACTAGTCTGATCCGCTCTCCATTATAGGCTCCGAAATGGTCTGAGTAATATACCCTCAGGCCATGCCTCCGGATTGAGTAGGACCTCTAAGTCCAAATTTTGGCTTCCTACCTTGAAGGATTTTTTACTATTTTTCGATTTCAAATCAAAGCATAGAAGATCACTGTCCGGCCATTTTTCAGTCGCATATGATAATATGTTTGACGATGAAGTATCTCTCGAGAGACCACCAATCCATATCTATTTTCTACCTTTTGATGCTGGTTTTATGTTGACATCAGGTTTCCCTTTTCCATAGACTGCTGTATCTCTTGTAGTTGGCTTTCTTGAATTTAATTTCTTGGAATGTTCTATAACTTCTTTGGTTGGAGCCTAAGTCCCAATTCTCTCAGATGGTTTAACTTGAAGGTTTGCTGTTTTATCTGAGGTTTTATCACTTGCTTTTTGTTTCAAGTTTGATCGTATTGACGGCAGTTTGGCTGATGACTCATTTATAGCTGTGGTTGTTTTCTTCGATCTAGATGTCTCAGATCTCTTGAATTCTTCCGATGACATCAATCTAATCAGATCCTTATTACTTTAATGCCACGATTTCATCATTAAGGATATTAAACCTCCGCTGGCAGTCTTCCATTATAACTTTAGTCTGTTTCTCGAGCATATTCTCCAATAAGTCCATTTCGGATCTTATGTTGTGAGTATCGTCAGATTTGTATTTTAATTTAGTCTTCACTCCTTCCAGACAATCATCACAGAAAAAATGAATGTTTTCAGACTCAGACAATGCCTTCAACATCGCATCTTTTATTTGGACACACTTCGTGTGGAAATCAAGCGAACAAGAACTGCACTTTATGGATTTTATATTAACAATAAAGTTGTCGCTACACAACTTGCAAATTCCAGACATATTTATGTTGATGTATGGTGACCTTTAGGGCGAAATTGAACACTGGCTTCAAAATTGTAATTATTAACTTTTGAAACTATGATTAAAGACATCGAATACTGTATAAATAACCAATCACTGCAGGCTGAAAGCGACAAAAATATTCTCAGAGCGTCAACAACTAATAATAACCAATTTCATAAACCGTCCTACACGACCGAGTTCACAGGCTCACATACTCAGTAATTTTTTCTCAGTTACCAAAAATTTCCTTCGCAATCAAGAAGATTGTGTAGTCATGGGCAACTCAACCGTACTAATTAACGAATATAGAACACATATGAAAAACTTATTAGCAGACAATGACACTTACAAAATATTACCCAGGGACCCCACCCAAAAATACCAATCCTTAGCCAATGACAACGTCAACAATCAGTGGCGTGGCGAAAAATTTGGGGGCCCCCCCGCAAGATTCTAGTCGGGGTCCCCCTCCATAGATCTATGTTATGTATGATAAGCTTCCCCTGACGTTTTTCAAAGAAAAATATTAAAGAAAATATGATAAAAATAATATATAATATTGTTTAACGAGAATTTGTAAACAAAATAATATAGATTCTGATATAAAAATAACTAGGAATAAATCAATGTTATGAAGAACTTGAAAAATCATCTAACAAAAATTCATTAATCTTTTCTAATTTTTTTGTTCAAACATATTTATCAACTTGTCGATGTCCAAGCTTCTTGTACGAAGCTGGAGTAGGCTTAAAAGTCTGAAAGACGAGTTTGCGCATTGAATTCCTAAGATAATTCTTGATTATCTCAAGCCCAATAAATCGATTATTTGGCGATGTTTAAAGAGAGCCCCGAAAAGCATTATTTTAGTTTTTTGCGTACAGGCTTTAGCCTTTGCAATTTATGTTTATGTTACAATATCATCAGAAAAAGATAACGAATCGGCAAGTTCAATATAGAATGAAATTATTGCAGCCCCATTCGAAGCCTGATACGCCACTGTGCTGAATAATTCAATGTGACTCAGGCATTGGCTTATTAAAAAACCTTTCGTTGCTTAGAAAATGCATTTTTTTGTCTCTGTGGTTTTCTTTTGCAAGCTCCACTCAAATATTTTTTTTTTCCGTTCTAACATTTTTTCTAATATCTGAAAAATTATAAGATATTCAAACTGCCGTTTCTAATTTCCGCATTCAATAACTCTTATTTTTTTTCAATATTGAAATGAATGAATAATGATAAAATACGAGAGACATTTCCCAACGGATAAATAAGCTACGCAATTAATTCTAGAACTAACCTAGAATTAAAAGCACTAAAAAGGTCAGAATATTGAAAACTTTGTTTTGTTCGTTTTTTATAGAAATAAAAAGATTTCATAATATTTTCCCTTTTTCATAAAAATGTGCTGATTGGAGAATTGACAATAATTTCTGCAATAACAGATAAGCCGCCTGATAAAACGATCATGTGGCGACGTTCAAAGAGAAATGCCGAAAAATTTGACGCTATATAAAAAACTCTTAAAAATAGGGTGGTAGCACAGGGTGTGATTGAGTGATATGTCGAATCGAATAACTGTAAACCTTTTACTTTTATGTTTTTTGAATATAATTTAGGAATATTTCTCTATTTTTCGAGAATAATACGTGTACCTTCATTGTTTAGGTTTTGTTCGTTATATCATCAGGAAAATATTGCGAATTGGCAAGTTCAATAGTTATTGGGGCCCTTTGCTACGCCAATCTCAAAGAAAAAGGCATAATTAACAACACACAAGCTAAAGTTTTGAAACGCCACAATTCAACAGCACCAAAACTATTTGGTCTAAGAAAAACTGAAATATCTTTGAGACCAAATGCACCTTCTTACAATTTGAGCAAATTCATTCAAAAGACCCTGTCACCTGTCACATCATCAATAGAATTCAACGTAGGAGATTCATTACAATTCAAAGATTATATGAAGAATATAAGTCTAGCAAAAGATCACGAACTAGTATCATTAGATGTACTGTCACTTTACTCCAACATGAAAAAACATTTCAGCGTATACGAATATCCCCCTAAAGTTGTTCTGTGAGATATTGGAAAACATCTTTAACTCTAGCTATTTTTTTTTCGACGGCGTCTTCTATCAACAAATTGAAGGTTAAAATTCACCATCGAGTGCGAGAGAAACTCCGAGATACCATTCTTAGACCTCTTGCTAATTCACAACCAAGATGGGACCATCTCCACCAACTGGTTCACAAAACCCACGTCATCAGGACGCCTTCCTAATTATTAATTATAAATCCTCTCACCCTTCAAATCAAAAGCGATGAAAAATTCCACAAAAATAATGAAATGAAAGTTATAAACATCCTGGCTAAGAATAACTACCATATGTCACTAGTGAAAAAAATAATATCACAGTACAAACATGGCACAATTAGTAGAATAGAACTCAACTCCTCTAACCTATTTTAAATTTCCTTATATCGAAGGGTTGTCCGAGAACATCAACAGAGCAGTACAAACGTTTAATCCAACATACAAACTAACCTCTTATCCGATACAAACAGTCGACTCGTTCTTCAAAAAACTCAAAGACCCAATTCCTCCAGATCCAACATTATTCACAAAATCCCATGTAGCAATTGCCCGAAGTGTTATATCGGTATGACTAGACAATACCTGAAAGATCGGATACGCCAACACACTGACAACTGTAAACCAGAAAACATAGGACACACTTTTGATTTTGAAATCACAACAATTCTAGACACTGAAAAAACCTACCAAAAAAGATGTATGAGCGAAATGATTCAGGTAACAATAAACAACACCGTCAATTTAAGAACTGACACACAAAGCTTAAGTGCCGTTTACAGTAATATTCTAAATACGTAGAAACCGCCGAATCAATTCCCGACCCCACAGACAACAAATTTAAATCTCGCACCAACGTGACCGAGCTTGTTCACAGTAGACACAGATACGCCACAGATGATCCCCGATCCCAAACATCCAATTCATGTTTTGGTTTCATATGAGAAGGTTGTTACCTACGAAAAATAAAAGAAATACAACGAGCAAGTTTTTGTCGAAGAATGCCTCTTTCGAAACACCATTTCAAACGGACTCATTAAATCGAAGTATTCACTTAATGGGAAAGTAAATTCAAATAATGAGTTAAGAACTCCACCAAAAAAAAATCTCAGAACATATTTTCATCAATTTTCATATATCAGATTATCAGATGTTTACAATCTTTGAAGATTTACAGACCTGAAATATTTAGTAAAACATTTATTGTAATTTTACTTTTAACTGTCTCCAACCGTTTCATGTCCATTTCATTTTATTGTAGCCCTGAGGAATATAAAAAAAAAATTAAATGATCGAAACGTTGGGAAATTCTTAAGAATTGTCATTTTCCCGTCCTTCCACTACGAAAGTAATTCCATCAGATCAGATTTACTAATGAGAAATTTCACTCAAAAATCCTATAAAAACTGAGAATTTTCAAACCCAAATAAAAACTTTTTCAATTGAATGATGTCAGCTACACTCAATCCTTATCAATCGAATAATTCAGCGACTGGCTACTCAACATTTCATTTACTTCATGGTACCTATAACAATTCGATTTCGTCATGACTGATTACGAACAATTCAACGAAAAGAGAAAACATTTTTCCATTGTTCGGTCATGTGTACAAAAGAAATATGGACACATTCCAGAAAAAATTAAACAACTCAAATGAAAACCGAAAAATATTTAGTTTGTAGTCCTAACTCACCACCAGATCTGTCCTGTGCATCAGCGTTTTCAGATTCATTAGTGGTTGATGATGATTCGCATTGTCCAGAAATATTTACTTATTTACTGTAACAAGAAAAATACAATGAAAAATTTCTATATTTCAATAGTTTATTTATCTGAAGATTAGAAAACGGGTTGATTACGAGATTTTTACGTCGACCTCATTATGAATTGAGTGTAAATTCTCAATTGAAAAAAATTTTTATTTAGCATTATAGATACATTTCATATTATAGTAATGTATGTATATGTTCATAGAAAATGAAGTTTCAGTAGAGTTGACTCATTACTCTATTGCTTCTGAAAACTTTATGTTCGGTTGTCCATGACAATCATACATTTGAAAAGGAAAAATCAAACAAATTAATGGGTCATTATCAATCAATTTCATGTATACAAACTGAGATTTTATAATGAGTTCGACGGAAAAGATTATTTATACATCATTATCTTTGTAATAAAAAAGCTCACCTTCAGATATATTTCCTGCATTTGTAGTTGTCAAGCAGGACATATTCGTCACTTAAAAGAACAATCGAAATTTTTCGACCATCATCAGCGTTGGAATAGACAGAATTTTCATCACACTTGAACTCTGTCAGGGGTAAAATGCGGGTAATTGTTTCTTCCCCCCAAGAGAAATCTTCCACTTGATCTTTTGAAGTGTCCTCTCTGTTCATCAAGTGCTCAAGATATTTGAGATCATCTGTGTATAGTTTTGTGAATTTTAAATTCACAAAACTGTACATCGATAAAAAAATCAATAGGTACTCAGTACTCACCATGTGAAGCTAAAATTTTGGCGGGATATCGAGCACCATTTCGGTATTTCACATTACACTTCTCACCATCCCTATTCGATAATTTCTTTTTCATCACAAATTTATTGAACGTCGTCGTCGAATTTCACAAGAAAATACATCTTCAACAATTTTTATTTCGTATACCACAGTTGAACACTCGAATGGGAAACGAAGAAATTCATCAAGTTTCTCCTTTTATGTAACACCCCTTCACATAACATGAAGAAAAACTTCATATTTTATTCAGAATTCGAACATATGGCTATTGGCTGTCGCCAATACAATACTGTGAAATACATAGTCTTTTCCTGGACCTCAATTATTTATTTCACAAGAAAAAGGAAAAAAAGGGTTCAGTAAAAAATGTGTGCTCTCTTTATCCGACCCACATAACAATATTCTAATCTGATGTGTGACAAATGCGACGGTATTTATGAGATTCTTGGACACTTTTCTCATCATACCATAAAAATGGTTAACGAAATCTTGATTTCATGTCGAAGGAGTAAACAATTAGGGGAGAGAACTGAAATTATCGATGAGAGAAAATTATACGTATTGCATTTGAGAAAACAAAAAATTTGATATGGTTTAGGAAATATTATTGAATATATTGTGTCCCATTTGAAAAAAAAATACACTTTCAACTGTGCTCTTTTGCGGAAGCTGTTGTAAGATATTCAAAAATTGTTCAAATTGTGTAATTCTATAATATATTCTCGTATTTTTTGCGATGCATATATCTCCGTATCTCCCTTCTGATGGTACTTTCAGAGAGCATATTTGCCACTCTCGATGAACGAAAATATATGGAAAAGTCAGTCGGAAACTAGGAAAAGACTTTGAGATTTGGAAAATATTACTGAATATAATGTCCAGTTTTCAAGTTAAAAGGCACTATCGATTGTGCCCATTTTGGCATATATCTTTTCCAGGAAGCAATCTAATCAATCATTCATTTTGTTATTTATATTACTTATTCTATATCCAAGCCAAATCTAGCAATGCTGATTTCTATTCCTAAAAAGCCAAGCGTAGCCCTCGACAAAAGAGCGGACCAAAACAATGTTGTAGGTGTACCTACACAAATATTCCAGGACCACATGTTTTCAAGAATACGTACGTTTTCTTTGTCTAAAAGAATGAAAGATCGCTAGCAAATTTCAAAAAATGCCTAGCGGGAAACATTCCTCATAGGGAGAATCAAAATAATTGTTATTGACAGACAGTGTATGGATATGACTTGCTTCAGAATGGAATTGGATAATTTTGAATTCTGGGGACGTACCTATTTCACGTTAGGGGCCGTTCAAGTATTACGTAAGCACTATGGGGGGGGTGGGGGGCTCTTTGTTTTGCTTATTTTGTATGACATGGGGGGTAAGGGAGTCTAGATGATGATTACGTCATCGGTAGTTATTTAATTTTTTACACGAATGGCAACGCTCACATTGTCTATGTGAAAACGAAACGCATTTTCGGGGATTCCCGCACGCATACGTTTAGGCACTCGCTTTAGGACCGATTCGGGGAATTACCGCGAGCTGTTCACTTGTCTAAATTTCTTCTCGTCAGTGTATTGTTTTGTTTGGATACTATAGCGAGGAGACGTACGTGTTGTAAGCATAGCAAAGCAACTTAAAATTTGTGTTACCGTTGAATCCATTAGCCAAAGTTTAACGTTTAATTAAATGAAAATTTCTAATCCCTATCCAAAATCTATTTTGTTATTTTTAAAATTAACCCATTATAATTATAATATATAAAAAATACATTTTTATCTGAAAAATGTTTACGTAAGCATGGAGGGAGGGAGTAAAAGCTCTGCTTACTTTTGTTGACAAGGGGGATGGGGGGGTAAATAATTGTAATAAATCTGCTTGAGTAATATTTGAACGGCCCCTTATAATTATTCCATTTATCTAATAACCTCATCTTTTTCCTCATTTCCGCTCAAAATCAAATTGAAATTGCAAGGACTAAAAAAAGTTTTTTTCGAGGTTTTTACTCATTCGTCATATTATATTGATGAGAGAAAACACAGAAGCGTGTCGGTAATTGTAGCGATGATAAATGTAGGTACATCGATTATGATTTAATAACCACAACGAACTAAGGTGATTTTGGAATTAACTAGAGAAAACGAAAAACTTCTGTGTGAAAAAAAACCTTTTACGAAAACTCATTCGTGAAATGGAAGATAAAAATAAACTCTTTAAGTTCAAGATCAATGTGTTAGAAAGAAATGAAACTAATGGAGTAGGTCGAGGATCAACCAAGACAGATGATAATAAGATATTAAGGTGCGTACAGACATGCTCCGAATGCCGTACCGCACCACGTCGCGTACATCGACGCGATGAACAAAAGTTCGCCAATATCTACACTACACCGTGATCGCGGCGAGGTGCGATACGCTGTTGCACCCCGACGTCCACACTTAGGTACGCGACGTGGTGCGGTACGGCACTCGGAGCATGTCTGTACGCACCTTTAGCGCGGTTTTCACACGATCAGGGTGTTAGCGCGGTTTCACACAGTCCGGGTATTTGTCCGTCCGGGTAATCGCCCGTCCGGACGGCACCCGGAAGCTCTCTTCACACGGGCAACTGCGAAAATCCGGATTACTAGGTGTAAGCGCGGTTTCACACGGTCAGGGTGTTTGTCCGTCCGGGTAATCGCCCGTCCGGGCGGCACCCGGAAGCTCTCTTCACACGGGAACTGCGAAAATCCGGATTTCTAGGTGCTAGGTACGAGTAGGTACTTCAGTTTGCCTCTGATTTCTTTGGACAGTAGACGCAAACATATTTTGATTGCTTTATTGAAACATCGGCGAAAAAAAAAACGAAATAGGCAAATTTGGGTTCACCCTTTGCACTCAAATTTATACGAAATTTCCCCTCAACTTGGCACAAATATTTCTCTACGCTTCAGTTTTTTTAATTCGATTATTGTAATCCTCCGCTCCTTTATCCAAGATTTCGGGTTTCTCCTGTACTAGAGTTATCAGGATTTCGGAATATATTTCTTCTAGTCTAGAACAATCAGACGACTAAACATCCGGATCGTGTGATCGCACTCATAGCACACTGTAGTCCGCTAGGGCATGGTCCGGGCGATTGCCCGTCCGGGCTCCGTGAGTTCTAGCGGGAACATCCGGGCGTTTTGTATGCCCGGACGGCGATTCACCCGTGTCCGGAAAGTGTGAAAGAACCTATGCTAAACTGCGTATTTCTACTTGTCCGGTTGACGGGCGAAAACCCGGACGGACATACACCCGGACCGTGTGAAACCGCGCTAAGGTACGAGTAGATACTTCAGTTTGCCTCTGATTTCGATGGACAGTAGACGCAAACATATTTTGATCGCCTTATTAAAACATCGGCGAAAAAAAAACGAAATAGGCAAATTTGGGTTCACCCTTTGCTAGAAAGCAGATACCTGGAAGAAGCCTTTTTTGTACTTTTCCAACAATTGAAAGAAGACGAAACAAAATTTTTTAATTATTTCCGCATGAGCATTTCTTCTTTTGAAGAGTTGCTGCAACGTGTACAGACGCAGCTACAAAGACATGATAAAAATATGAGGAACAAGCCTGATGAAATGTTGGCCGTGACTTTAAGGTTCGTTTTTTTTTTTAATAAATGAAAAACAAAATATATTTTTATATACAGGGTGACACAGACTCATGGTACACCCCCATTTTCTCCCTTGTTTCTGTAGCTATATTTCTGAAATTTGGAACATTGAGTATACTCACTATAGGGCACTTTTTGACATATTTAAAAAAAATCCAATTTCCGATTTTTCCGGAAATTACATCAACTTTGGATTGAACCGAGAGGATACTCAAACTTGTCTAACCTCTATTATCGTGTTCGTATTGGTTATACAGAAAAATAGTTGATATGGATGGATACCCCACCGATGGTACTTCCGAATGACGTCAGAGTACCATTATGCTACGATTTGCCAAAACGGAGTTTCGAGTGAAAAAAGGTTTTGGTTTACTTTTTGGCACGTATATCGAACTACGATACTTTTTAAATCGAAATAACCATAGTGTAGCATTATTTAGTTTATTTGGAATAATTTTAGGGAGTTCATGGCTCTCTAGATCGAAAATTAAAATGACGAATGAAAAATCAACTATGAGACATCATTAGATTAAGAAAATTATGGAGATTTCAAAAATATAATAATATACCGGGTGTCCCATTTGAAAATCAAAAGCTGATGTCATTTCCGGAAAAACCAGAAGTTGGATTTTTTTTCTGAATATGTCAAAAAGTGCCCTATAGTAAGTATATTCAATGTTTCAAATTTCAAAAACATAACTACAGAAACAAAGGAGAAAATGGGGGTGTACCATGAGTCTGTGTCAAACTGTATATATATATATATATATATATATATATATATATATATATATATATATATATATATATATATATATATATATATATATTGGAAATACGATTGTTTGCCGGAGAAAACAGGGGAAATGGTTATTTTGGGTTCTTGGCAATTATTGGTTGGGCAATTATCAACAATCAATTGTCTTTACATCTATATTTCGAACCTTTAGTGGTTCTTCAGGATGCTAAAATATAATGAATGTGGTAATTGCACCCATTGTGACTTGGGTGTTATAATCACGGATAATCTGAGTTGGTCCGATCATATTCTCCATGCGGTAGGCAAGGCCAAGAGATCCTTATTTCTGATTCAGAAAGCATTTGGCAGGTGTGACCCACTAACGTGCGCGGCTCTATATCGAAACTATGTGCGGCCTATCATAGAGTTCGCTGGCCCTGTTTGGCATCCGACGTTGTGCCGCGATTTATCTTTACTGGAAGGTCTTCAGCGTCGTGCAACGCGTTTACCATACGGCATCTCACGCCCATCATATAGTGAAAGACTTTCCATAATGAACCTACCTTCTTTTGTGGACCGCAGGACACGTGGCGACCTTATAATAACTTTCAGAGCTCTGAAGGATATGTTTGGTGTTAGTCTGCGCAACTTGTTCACGTTGAATACCGACAGCCGTTTGCGTGGTCATGCTTTTAAGCTCCGCAAGGAGGACTTCAAGACAGTGCAAAGACAACACTTTTTGACGAACCGCGTATTCGGGGTGTGGAATGCTTTGCCTTCTGTTGTGGTTGAGTCAGTGTCGGTGAACTCATTCAAAAACAGTTATGACAGTTGGCGTCTACGTGGATGAGTGGAGTTACTTTTCACTCGGTGGATTTTTGGGGATCTTTTACTTGTTTTAAGCACTTCTACTACTTTTATTTTTCTTTATTACCCTTTGGATTTTTTTTGTGTTTATATATATTTTGTTCATTGAGTTTATAGGCACTGCCTAAACTCTCATCATTGTTATAATAATAATAATAATAATAATAATAATACATAAAATTGAGCTGTTCTTAATTACTTACGTCTGACGAGATTATTGTTTAAATTAACAAAGAGAGCATCGGAACAAATATCTTACATTCGATTGATTCTTACGAAGAAAATTGTTGACAATATGATGTGTCAAGTTGATATGACGGATAAAGATAGTTGTTGGTTGATATCACAGAGCATGGTAAAAACATAGAAAATAAACATTTAAGTAACAACATCGACAACGTGATCATCAGTAGGATGTCGGTCCAAGGATAGCAGGTAACTATATATTGCACTTAGGTTTTTGAGGTCAGTCTTCTTGTTGATATTGTTTTCATTTTCGCTGATATAAGACATTTCTAGAAATGTTCTTTTGTTGTAGTTTGAGCTAGTACACAATATTTTGGTATCATCGAATTTAAATGTGTGGTCCAGTGATGATGAGTGGTTTGCCAATGCGCATCTGTCGGGTCGTAGTCTAGTATCACTTTTATGGACTGCAATACGTCTTTTTGGGCATTGCGAAGTTTGGCCAATGTATACGGAATTACAGTTCCCACATGGGATGCGATACACCACGTCTGACCTGGACATAATTTGGATTTTGTCCTTTACATTGGTAAAAATATTTCTTACTGTCAGTGGGTTGTATTTTGCGATCTTTATGTTATCAATCCCCCTTAGGATATTCACCAATTTATTCGTTAAAGATGGAATGAGGAGTAGGGATACATATTTAAAGAGTTCGTTTTGGGCTGTTGTTACTGCTCCTTGTATTGGTGATCTTGTCTCAGTCTGGTCAAAGGGCAGAGCACGTAGAAATCTCTCCAAAAATATTCTAGGGTAACCGTTGTCTTCGAAGATGTTAAGTAGTTTTTCTTGTGCAGACTTCATGAAATCGGGGTGGCAGATGTTATTAATCCGTTTGAACATTCCTTTGATGAGGTTAGTTTTCGTGGCCCAAGAATGATTGGATTTATGATGGATGTACCGTCCCGAAGAGGTCGGTTTCTGGTACCAATCGAGTTTGATTATATTATCTGCACATCTCACAACTCTTGTGTCAAGAAATGGAACTCCATTATTTGTTTCTTCTTCGACCGTGAATTTGATGTGTGGATCGAAATTGTTAAAAATTGTTAAAGTTACTGAGGTCATGTCTTCAGGAATGGCGAGAAGGAGGTCGTCGACGTATTGATAAATTATTGGAGTATGGAAGGGTAGTGATGGGATGCAGTGATTCAAAAGTGTTGTCATTACAAGTTGGGCCAGGATGGAACTGATTTCATTACCCATTGCACAGCCGAAGATCTGGGAAAAGAAGGATCCCCTGAATGTAAAATAGCTGCAGTCAAATAAAAATTTTATGATGGATACAAATAAGGGCATTTCTATGTTCGTAATCTGGTGTATTCTGTTCCATTCCGATTGAATAATTTTTATGACTAGATCCATTGAGAAATTCGTGAATAAACTGACAGCGTCTAAAGAAATAAGTTTGTATCTTCGGGGCAATATGAGGTTATTTATTTGTCTACTAAATTGGAAAGAGTCCGCAATGGAATATCCGAAGAAATTAGAGAACGCTTCTGTCAGAATGCGTATAATGAAGTGACTGAGTTCTACAGTGGCTGAACCAATGGTGTTGACAATGGGTCGTAGTGGGATCTCAGGTTTGTGGACTTTAGGAAGACCATATATTCTTGGTGGTACCGCTTTGTATGTCGTTAATTGTCTGGCCGTGGCAGCATCAATAATACCTATGTCTTTCAACTGTTTTATGATTTTGTTGTTCTTGTTCTGGATTTCATTTGTTGGATCTTTTGTCAGTCGTTTATAAATTGATGAATCCTCTAAAAGTAGATTCATCTTATGTTCATATTGATCTGCGGAAAGTAGAACTGTAATATTGCCTTTGTCAGCGGGAATGACTATTAGATTATTTTGCGTTTTAATGTATTTTATGGCCTTGGTAAAAAGGTGCTGTTCAAAGCTGTGGGATCTCTGATGAGTGTGTACATAATTGGTGATGGCATTGGTGCATTTAGCTCTTAAGATGTTCTGTGTAGAAATGGGAGCCAACCCGATTATGTTTTCTATGTCAGCTATAATATTTTTAACAGGTATATCTTTAATTGGTCGGGGAGCTATACCGAATTTAGGTCCTAAACTTAAGATTACCTTTACTTCAGTAGGGATCTGTGTAGTTGTCAAGTTGTGAAGCCATTCGTCTTTGATTTTGATGGACTGGATTTTTCGGTTTTTTAGTTCCCAATATTTTTTGATGAGGATTTTATTGTTGTTCGAAAATTTAGTTTTGTATGATTTGTTCTGTGTATGGAGAAATTGTTCAAGAATCCGTTCTGTGACGAGTCCAGATAATGCAGATTTCAATTGTTCAAGGTTATATATAAGTTATATAAGTCCTATATATATATATACTATGTTAATATATTTGTTACTCGATTGAATCGTTTGCTGATGTTGGCTGGAGATCCTGGAGAGCAGTGGACTGCATGGATGCAATGGATATTTGAAAGGGTTTTGTTGAGAGTATGGAGAAGCATACATCTGCAGACAGTGTTCTGTATGTTTTTAATCACCTGCAGAACTCCCATCTGGAAGTCTACAATTTGGTTTTCATTGAATTTTTGAAGAGTAGGCAAAATGCCCTTGAAAAATTGCATATGGCGGTCCTCTTTGTCTCCAGCCTCGATCGTTCTAAGTATCCTCTCTTCAAATTCGTCGAGGGTACGCTTTCTCTTCCTTGCAGATGAAGTATGTGAAGTCTGCTTAGTTGCATCTGGAGGCGCCGTCCCTTGATCTGCTCCAGGTTGGTGTTCTTCAGTTTGCTGCTGACTTTCTGCTTCATAGTCCATGCTCGAATCTGTTGACTGGTGGTATGGGACTTGGTCCAGAAAATTCAGTTGTTCGTGATAAACATATTTCCGCAGTTTTGATACGGCAGCTCCAGACTTTTTCGAGTTTTTGTCTCGGTTCTTCCATTTGATCCACTGGTCTCTGATGTTATTCCACCTTTTTTTTTAACAACCAGTTGACCTGTAACGAAAATATTCAACTGTACTAGACTAGAATTCTTGATTTCCAATTTTTTCCTTTCAGATACCTGGCTAGTGGATGTAGCTTCACAGATCTGCATTATAGCTACAGATTGGGAATTTCTACAGTTTCAAAAATTGTTCAAGACGTCTGTTACATTATTTGGTCGTCATTACTTGAAGAATTTTTTCCTAAACTAACGAAAGAACGTTGCGAGTCAGTTGCTACCGGATTCGAAAAAAGAGCGAATTTTTTCCACTGCATTGGGGCTGTGGACGGGAAACATATTAGAATTGTCAAACCTGACTTTAGTGGTTGCCTATACTATAATTATAAGTCCTTTTTCTCAGTTGTGTTGATGGCCGTTGCTGACTCGAACTATCGATTCACTTATGTTGATGTAGGTGCATATGCAGTGAGTGTGATTCAAGTATTTTCAAAGAAAGTTCTTTATGGAAGAGTATACAGGAAAAGTCCTTGGAATTGCCACCAGCAAAACCTTTACCTGGTACTGAAGCTCCAAACGTACCTTATTTTCTCATAGGTGATGAAGCTTTTGGATTAAACACTAATTTACTAAGTCTTTTTGGAGGAAAAGAACTTTCACAGAAAAAAAAAATTTTCAATTATCGCCTCAGCCGAGCCAGAAGATAGTGGTCGTTGATAATGGAGCTATGAATGCTGATAAGGAACATTTTTGAAGAGCATGAAGTGCCATTTGCCCCATACATTGGTGAAAATTTCATTTTTATGGACGATAATGCCAGACCCCATCGTGCGCGCATCGTTCAGGATTACCTTGAATAGGTTGAAGTCTCTCGAATGGAATGGCCAGCAAGAAGCAGGGCCGTTCCTAGGGTTTATGCCGCCTACGTCAGGTTAAGATTTTGCCGCCTTTTTCAAATATGTGCGAAAAGGAACCTCGCTGGCTGCTGCCCCTACTGATTGCCGCCCGCGTGCGATTAAACGTGAAATTTGAGTTATGTGGTGCCTTGGAAAAATTAAAAAAAAAATTATGAACAAAAAATGCACGAAGGAAAACAAATGTAAAAGAAAATTATGGGCAATGACCACAGAATATCGGAAGGCAATTTGTTTTATTTTTTTTAACAATAAATACTGAAATTAGCTACGAAACACAAACCCAACACAATAAAAATCATTCAAAACACTAAATATATCCTCGATTCCAAACACTAATTGCACTAAACGCTGCAGAGAGTTCGAAATTGCCAACTCAAATAAGAAAATTGTTTCTTCAATATGAGTGATTTAGGACAAAAGCGTTTCCCTACTAAATCAGTAATCTGTTATTTTTAAAAAGTATCTTGATTTATGACACACATTTTCTTTATTCGTGGAATCTGTAAGCAGAAGTAAGGCTAATTTTTCATCAAACAAAATATATTTTCTGAAAATTTTGTTCCTATTATTCTGTGAAATGGATCCATGATAAATGTTAGGGATGAGCAGTTTCAATATTATGAATTTCATCAAAGTGGTAAGTAATTAAATTTGATTTTTCATCTACTCAACATTCAATCTTGTATATTTCTTTATTTTATGGAATCTGCTTTTTTTGTGAAAAATATCTTGTATTATGATGCTTGAAATTTTGAGATACACTAAAGAATGAGTCTGAACGTACTTAAAGAATGAAACAAAAAGTGTGTCTCAAATTTTCAAACATATTTCAAGGTACTCCTGACAAAAAAAACGAATTCATGAAATAAAAAACCCCACATTATTGAATATTGGGTAATTGGAAAATCAACGTTAATTTCTCATCACTTTGACTCCCAATATTTAATCCTTCTTAGAATAAAAAGAATAGATTTTTGAGAAAAAATATTTTTTCTATGATAAAAATGAGCCGTGTATTCGATCCCTGATTCCATGAAATAAGGAAAAGCTACAAAAATGAAGAAATAAACAAATAGGGTTTCTCAAAGTTTCAAGCAACTTCAAGATACTCTTCATGAAAAAAACAGACTCCATAAAATCTACTTAATTGAATGTTCGGTAGATGGAAAAAAAGTTGATTACTCCTCACTCTGTCGAAATTCATCGGCCTTTCCTGCGTATGCAGCGGATAAATCAACGAATGCTGTCCCTATTTTCAAGTTTTTATTGAACCCTGCTTCAATAAATGTGGTAAGACTAACAACCTGATCAAAACAATTCCTATTTTTCCGGAAACACCCCTCACAATTTTGTGACGATTTTGTGAAATATTCTAACTAACGGTCTTCGTGAATCACCCTGTACATGAATACACAATCACGATCTGCATTTCTTTCAGTACGCCTATGCGTACTCATATAATATTTGCCATTGATATGATAAACTCAGGTAATTGTTTATTCCAACAATCCGAAGCACAGTCATACTCCCATATTCGAGAAACTGATAATATTCTAATTCTTTCGAGCACTCCGTTGGAATTCACTTGGATAACGATATAGTGAACACATAATCTCATAAAAGCATTGAGTGCTGCAGAGTTCTCTAATATCAACTCTAAAAATCGAAGTTGGTGTCGCGTGTTTTCGCTATTCTTCATTGGATTTTAAATAAAACGTGAGTATGCCTGTGTTGAACTTCAAAATCTCCGATTTTGATTCAATATAGAAGGAATTTTATGAAAACTAACATTTGCAATGTTTTCATCTTTTTTATCTCCTTGTCGCTTGTCGCCAATAACCTTGATATATCGTTCGCTAGATTATATCAATTTTTCAGAATGACTGAATTCCCACTACAAATTGTTGTGCAATGTAACATCTCATTCATGAGTTGATGAAAAATATTACTGCAGTGAAAATTTCTTCTGAATAACATTTATGGTACTTTGGTTGTTTCAATATCTAAATTTAGAACAATTCAGAATTACTGATACATAGGCGTCGGCCGCATTGGGTTCATGAGTCTTCAACCACAACTGATCTTTAATAAAAACGAAATAAAACTCGTTATTTCATAATTTGGCCACAAAAATTCTATATTATAACAACAAATTCTCTTGCTAATAATTCCAAGATAATAGGCATCATTTTTATTCATTAGGAATCTTTTTGATTTTAAGTCACTTTGATTTCACTCATTCACATCACATCATTCAGTTGAAGGATGGTGTAACGATAACAAATTTTTTTTCAGAATATAACACAATCATTGTTATAAATGAAAATTGTATTGTATTGTATATTTCCATGCCTTCTGGGTGTCTGTGAAACCCCTCAGAAGCTACTTGAAGCTTGAGAGTTAGAAGAATGGGTGTGTTCTGTGTAGTCTTTGTTACTGTGTCCCAACACCACTTCAGGCACAGCACTGTTAATTGTTTACCCAACAGTGAATGGTTCGGCGAGTTCTCCATACCAAAAAATTTCTTCCCCGGTGGAGACTCGAATCGCGACTTGCCAGGTCGGAGTCAAGGGCCATATCCACTAGGCGAGCTGCACCCATAAAAACAAATTTTTTGGTACAACGCTCAAGCATTTTAGGAGTATTTTGCCATTGCTCTAATAAATTACTTGGCCTTTTGAAATGAACCTTTGATTTTTACTATTCATATAAAAAGAAATCTCTCAATATTTTCTCAATGCCTCATCCTTCTTGAAGAAAATGTATTTTTTTCTTTCTTGGGAGTTCAATTTTTATATCTAACAGAAAATATTTTTCTCCACTAAACGAATATTCAGCACCATCATTAAAGTGAGTGGCACCTTTCAGTGAAACAGCAATTCACTCATTTTTTGTAAAATTGAATGACATACCTAATGACCAGAATTCGTATGTCATAATGTGGTTATTCAAAAGCTGAAACTGACATTTCGCAGTTATGAATTTTTTTCACACTCTATTCACACACTCTAATTTTCCCCAGATGGCACCTCTACGATGGGCAGTGGTGGGAGCTGGTAAAATAACCCATGATTTTGTCACGGCCATACAGATATTTCCAGAAAGACATACGGTGATTGCAGTTGGAAGCGGGAGTCAGACGAATGCTGAAAAATTCGCGAAGGATCATAATATTCCAGAAGCTTATGAAGGATATGATTCCATTGCACAACATAAAAATATTGGTATGTTATTTCTTCTCAATTGTTCATCGATCTCAAGCCGTCAAAAACTAATAGGGTTGTAGATATTTCATATTAGTATTATAAGTTTTATATTACAATATTATTATTTAATTTTTCTTTTGAAACTAAAGATAATCACCTGCAGATCATAATGAGGGTATGAGTATTATGGATTTAGGGAATATACCTTATAATTCGGTGATTACAATGGAGAGTCGATCATTCTACATTCTCATTCGAAAAAAATGCAGGATAGTGCAACTACAAAATTGAATACAAGTGGAAATTGCAAATTAAAAGTCACGAATTCAAGAACTGTTCAAAATATGGTACATTATGTTCGTGAGGAACATTAGAGTACCATCCTATTATTTCAAATTCATTCATAAGAAATGGTTGAGGAAATTATCAGGAGACGAGATTCAACCTTGGTTATCACCGATTAAAGATACTTCAAGATGTGAAAATTGTGTATCATTCTTATATTCCTATCAGGCATTCAGATCTGAAATATAATATTCGTCACAGCACAATTTTTGTTCCCAAAAATGAAAACAGATATCTATTTTTGGCATCTATTGGTAGATTTTGTGGAGAATATTTCTGCACGAATATATACTATGGATTGGACTTAGCTTAGGCACGCAATTTCTCGTCGCGCCACAAAAAACTCGCAATCGCCAAGAAAGTAATTCCAAAATGTTTCATGCTCGCACTTGTGACTAATTAATCGCAACTACATTCAGTAATAACACGGATTTTCTTGAAAACCGCTTGCGTTGTAGCTTTACTTTTTCAAGCCAAATAATATTAACAATAGGACCTTATAAAGTCTGAAAAATAAATTCTTTATTTTACGAAAAAGTTCAGCCTTCGGCAGCAACCGAATTGCGATTGAATTGTCGCAAGTTTGACTCATTCTGATTTGGGACAATCGCATCCCTTGAAAAATGCGACTGTTTAGTCGCAGCGAATATTTACTCGCATGAGCGTGCATTCCCATTTAACTGTATGTGTTTCATTTTTGCGACTTAACGATCGCACGACAGAAAATCGCATGTGCGCGGCTACCCTTCCTTTCAATTGTGGTTTCCTGAAACACAACGTTTTATTGTAGAAATCATTATTTTGAAACGAAGATAAATCTGCTGATTTTTTTTTAATTTTCCGGTTCGCCAAAGAGCAGTTTTAACAGGTGTTTCGGAATAATTCATTTTTTCTGAGGTACTGTATACGTATACGAATTTTAATATGATGAAATTGTTTACGAAATAACTTGCATTTTCGATATTGAAGGATATTACTGAAATACCAATGTGTGGACATCTCAATGATCTTTATTATTCTGTCGAAAGGAAACAGATTTCCAAACTTTTCAAATTTTAAATCTTGAAATGAATAAGTAAATCAGACAAACTACACTGTGAATTCATTTAGCTAAAAATTAATCAGCACATAAACTTGTTTCAAGATCATCTTTCGTATTAATCTTTCGGAACCACCATTGTGCAAAATTCTGAAACTTTTCTTATGTCCTCCGAAATTTCTCCATTCAAATTCGAAATTTGCTATTATCTGGCATAATAATGTTTCTAATAAGTTTGGCTATTCGAGTATGATTTTTCTAACAGGTGTCCAAAGAACACTTGGTATGTTATTATGCATAATATCCGGGAAGTAAAGAAATTAGTTAATGCCTCCTTACTGCAAAAAAACTGATGCCCACATCGGTAAGTGCAACAGAGACAAGAAAAAAACCAGAACATGAAACCAAAAGAATCAGAATATAGGTACAGAGCAAAGCGTTGAAAAATGAGGAAAAATGACGCATGCCTTCTGCATCCAGGCAACGAAAGATAGCCTTCATAAAGAACCAGCTGTATTAGTAGAATTCTTCAGACGTAAATAACTGAGAATAACATGAAAAACAACAACAAGATAAGGTTTAGGAACACGTAGTCTATATTTGTTGGAAAAAATGAGTAATACCTACCCGAAGCTGAACGAAATAATGAAAATAAGGAATAACAAAACATACAGCAGGAAAAAGAAAATCGGGAGAGGAGGAAATGAAGTGGTCTTTGTCAAGCAAGGACTGAAACATCGTAGACTACCAACACTAGTAGATACCAACAGGAAGTTGTTTAGAGAATTAAAACACAAGGGAATGGCCAATTAATTTCTTCCTACCCCCAAACAACAACTCAAGAGAATAAAAAATGACCAGCAGGAAAAAGAAAATCGGGAGAGGAGGAAATGAAGTGGTCTTTGTCAAGCAAGGACTAAAACATCGTAGACTACCAACACTAGTAGATACCAACAGGAAGTTGTTTAGAGAATTAAAACACAAGGGAATGTCCAATTAATTTCTTCCTACCCCCAAACAACAACTCAAGAGAATAAAAAATGACCATGGATGTACTGGAAATTGCATTAATGAAAAATGTTTCAAGGAGGTATGAGATGAGGTCGAACCAACAATGAAATCCTATGTCATTTTATCATTGACGAGTTTTACTTACCATAAAAATAAAACTGGCAGATCAGCTCTACATCAGAACACATAAACTGAACAAAATGGAGGGAGATCCTACAGATTATAAAAGCAAAAATCGTAACAATAGAAAAGAACAAATAAGCAATAGAGGACATCTAAAAGAGAATAATCGATGACCAAAAGCAATCGACCAAGATATTAAGACTACAGAGAACACCAGTACCTGATAACTTGAAGATACAGCCAGAAGCAAAGGAAAAACTAAGAAACAATAAAGAAGGGCACTTCATCCAGCTGAATATATCAGCAAATGAAGTGAAATTTCGACATCGAGAGATGTTCACAGATTAATGAGACAAAACATAAGAAACTCCAGACACTGAAACCACTCTTTCTATTCACCAAAAATGGATCTGTGTTTTCAGATACATCCTCCTGAGTCCAGATGTCTTATATGTTGGACAACGAGATTTTTTATTTATCTATTGAGGTATTGAATTTACGGCATTAAATTTCTCGATCCAACGTATTGGATGAATGAATTAATGAACGCCTCGGGTTTGAATCTGTTTCAGTATGTTTTTATTTGTTTTCATGATGGCGCCATTTACCAACTGTGGCGAGTGAATTGAAAAATGCTGCGAAACGTAAAAATCACGGGTGTTAATTCGAAACCAAATTTTCTTGTGAAAAATGTACCCTATTTTCGTGCTTGACAGGCAAAAATAATGGCTTCAGAAACTTTCATTTACGATTTATTTATAATGATGGTCATCTCATTGGAAAAATTTTTTGTACTTTTCTTCGAGTTAAATTTTTCAAAAAATTTGTATGACGTTTTCAGTGTTTGATGAACAAAAATTCCCAAATGCAATCTTTATATCACCTTTAATATGATGTCGGTACTCAGGAGGATAGAAGAAGCATTTCACAAGATGTGGCATCATGAATTGATCTACAAATTGAAAGAACTGAGATTTTCCTGAAAATCAATAAGATTCATACATATATACAGGATATAAGATCATTAGCAAGAAATATCGAAACAGGAGTGCCTCAAGGATCGGTCCTAGGTCCGCTACTATTCAATATGAACTAGAATTTCAAGTATAACAATGGCTGCATTCCACGAACGAAGATTTTGCCACCCCTCCGCTACCGCTACCTAGCATAAATTGAAAGCGCTCCCAAAATGCCCGCTTCTCCAGAACGTGTTGAGTTTGTAGCGTATGTTACACAACTGTTACGTTCGGTGAACGCGCCGATAATCTCGTCATCGTTCCATGTGACGTAATTTTTTAGCCTGAACTAGATCGACCTTGTCGCCATCTTGGAAAAATTTATGGAATTTTTTACAGTCGAATGTTCATGAAGATGAATATTTCATAATGAAAGCAATTCCTTCGGTTACTTTCGAAATGAGTGACGTTACAACGAGTTAAGGTGATTTCTTGTATCGAAGGATTATGAATGTACAAGGTGATTGTTTATATTTTAATCAATAGCTATCTCAGTCATTATCAGTCGTACAAAAACGTTTAAATGGAAAAATTTGTAGTATTTTTTGTGGGCACTCAGAACTCAGTACTAAAAAAGGGATAAAGGCATCGTTAACCTAAAAATTCTATGTGAAGTGTTGTTTTTCAAATGGCACACCCGGTATTTCATTTTCCTAATCGGTAAACCTTTTTCTTCTGATTTCAAATATATGCATACTTTATTGCGATTTTTTTCGGTAGTTTCTGAAAATTATAATTTCTTTTGTCTAAACCTTGGGCAGCTATAGAACGTCACTCGAGACGATCCATTCTATGGCCTCCTGATTGTCCCTATTTAACATCATTAGACCCTTTTTTATGGGCATATTTGCAATATAAAGCGTATCTGACCCGACCGCAGAATATTGAAGACATTAAATTCAGAATAGGGAAAGAAATTGACAACCTCAATATTATATTCCATAAATGGTAAGGAAAATCCTCAAAAACTTAAAAAAAAGATATCGACTTTTCTAGAAGTAGATGGGGGTCATTTGAATACCTATTATAACTTTCAGTTAATAAATAAATAATATCAAGTGTTTCATTATCCACGGTTGCTTTGAGATAAAAATATCGCATCGTTCTCGTGTGGCATTCCACAGCTGCGTTAGATTTAAAAGAAGATATCTATATTTTCAGAAAACTGCCAGAGATAACGTCAATAAAGTATATATTTTTGAAATCAGAAGAAAGAGCCCTACCGATTAGGAAAATAAAATACAGGATGTGCCATTTGAGAAACAACAGTTCAAATAGAATTTCTAGGTTAAGGATGCCTTTATGCAATTCTGAGTACTGAATTCTGAATGCCCCTAAAAATACTGTAAATTTACCCGTTTGAAATTTTGTGTATGACCAATATTAACCGAGATAGCTATTGAGTGAAATATAAACAATCACCCTGTACAGGGTTTCCAGAATCCGTCCAATACCTACCTATAATACCTGCTATTCTACATCCTTCATCGTCTCATCCATCACTGTTAATTCAATTAACTTCAATATGCGCCCACTTGTAGACTACCTCCCCGCTATTTCAAAAGGATAATATTGTTTGGAAAAATGATTTTGTTTCATATTCATCTAAATATTTCATGAAAATAGGCTGAAGGACCTCAGGTCGATGGCCATGAATAAACTTTTCTCTCTCTCTCTCTCTCTCTCTCTATTTCATGAAAACAATTTCAAGTTAATATTACGTTATTTCTTATTCATTGAACGCTTGCCTCTCTTTATGTAGCATCCTGAATTTCAGAATCAGGTTTGGAGGGGTAGCGTATACGTAGGTTGTTACTCTACTGGGCCAACGAAAATTCAATGCAGAAACATGAATGACCGCTACATAGCAACAAGGTTATTGCTCAGGCTGTCATATGTGGTGAATTCATGGTTGGCCCATATTCGTTTGAAGACCGACGGAGGAGAGCACTTACAGTGGACATTTTTGCGATCTGCTAAAAAACTTTTTGGTTCCAGAACTACAAGAGTTTGAGGGAACTCAAACGTGGTTTCAGTGAGATTGTGCCACCTGCCACAATTCCATCCAATCCTTGAGGTTGGCAATAATCTTTCCCCGGAAAAAGTGATCTCTCGTCGTAGCAACTGGCCTCCGAGGAGTCCCCAAACTAACACCTCTGGATACCTTAAGCAGAAAGTGTTTCTTCTGATTTGTTGTTTTGTTTTTATTAAATATAGAAATACCTCCCACCCGTTTTGGACGCCTTATATTATTTTAACGACTAGCAAAGACTATAAGTAGTAGAAGTAATTTGAGAATATTGCGTCATTTAATATCACTCTGACAAAATAAAATATTAAATATCTCAACTCAAAGTATAAATCGAAAGATTTATACTGATTCAGTCAAGTCACGCAATTTTACACAGTTTTCTGTTGGAAAAAAATTACGTAATATTTGTTGAAACCCCCTCCCGCCAAAGTGATATTTGAGTGGCCACTCAGATCACCTGATCTTGGTTCACTGGACTACTGGACTTTTTTTTCTACGGGGTCACCTGAAATCCAAGATTTACTCTAGCCAGTCTTAGCCACTGGATGATTTGCGAAATCGGAGTATTTATGATTGCCGTCCATAATATTAGCGCATGGAAGTGAATGGTGCCCATTTCCAGCATTTCGTTATCGATTGAAATTTTAAAGCGGAGGATCAGATAGCACTTGGTAAAATATTTACATAACACCCCTCATCATTATAAAAAATCAAGTAGTTGTGCCACCCTCATTAGCGGGTTGCAGATATGGAGATGCAAAGAGCGGAGAGGCTGCTCTTTCTTGACGGGTACGAGCGATTTTCCACATTTTCATTTTGAAGCTGGAATATCGAGGTGTTAAGTTTTTGTAGGACCAAACTGTACAACGTATGAATAGAATCAGCTTTTTGCTGTTATAATTGATTTGTGTGAAATTGTACGACCCTTTTCAAGAAAATATTCGAATCGCCCTGGATATCAGCATAAGTAGAAGGCCAAACTTTTTTCTCGATTTCAAGGAAGTACTGTCGAACAAAATTTGTATACATTTCTCTGGTTGTCATACAATTATATGAATCATTTTAGGTATTCAAAGAGCCACTTCCATGAAGAATATTTCTTATATTTCAGACGTAGTCTATATTGGAAATCTGAACCCACAACATTACTCCACTACAAAACTGATGCTGGAAAATGGAAAATCTGTGTTATGCGAGAAACCATTCACTATGAACGAAAAGCAAACAACAGAGTTGGTCAACATTGCAAGATACAGAAAACTCTTTTTAATGGAAGCTGTCTGGTCTAGATGTTTCCCTGCCTATCAAAAAGCTGAGGAACTTATGGCTAATGGAAGTATTGGAGAAGTGCTTTTCGCTACCGTAAACTTTGGATTCAATCTCCAGGACAAAGAAAGAATAACGTTAGTAAGATTTATTTACCTATAAGTTACCTATAAGAATTGAACTATGAACAGGGAGAAAAGTTGACAACATGAAATAACCCAGTGATTATTGTTTTGAGTTAACTTCATTCTTACTCTTTTTCACTTAATCGGAACCACGAATTTTACTGCTTCTGAAAAATTCACAATTTCATAATAATCATCGACTAAAACTGCACTGACTTATGAGAATGAAGCGCTTTGTTTTCTTTACGTGAAATATTGTTTTCTTATTGATACATCCTAAATGTGCCTTGGGTTTATCTGATGTGAATGCTGGGCAAAAGAAACATACCCCACTAACTAGTAAATTATTAGAGAGTTGAAGTGCGCATAGCACGTAAGCCCGAACGTGAACGTTAACGTGAGAAATAACGTCAAATATAACGTTCACGTGCTGCAGTGAAAAGAGAGTTGAAGTGCTGCCATGTAAAAGCTAGGCTGCGAACTAGCAAAGCTAACCAGCTTAGGACAAAGTTATGTCAAAATTCAAACCTTCGCAAATTCGTTAAACGTTCGGGTAACCTAAGTAGGTGTTTAGGGTTTTCTATGCTGATGATGCCAAAATGTACAGTTGCTCTCAGCTCAATCCGGGAGTCCTACAGCGGCATTTGGTCTTGCTGGGTGGATGGTATGATGATTGGCTCCTTCCCCTGAATCTTGAGAAGTGTTGTGTGATGCACATTGGCCATGGAAATTCTGATATATCGTACTGCTTGGGTGGACGAGTGATTCAGACGGTCACACGCCATTCGGATCTTGGTCTTTTGGTTGCCGATGACATAACCTGGACTGACCACATTGCGTTTTTGTCAGCCAAAGCCAGAAAAGTCACTTGGCTGCTCCAGAAGAACTTCAACAGATGTGACATCAAAACTGCAAAACTGCTGTATGAGACATATGTCCGACCGATCATGTATGCCGGTCCTGCTTGGTGGGTTGTCCGGAGGGGTGATGCGGCACTGTTGGAATCGATCCAACGATGGAATACCAGAATCCCTTACGGCAGGTTACGCCCCGGCTACGAGGAAAGACTCCCATTGTTTGGGTTGACCACTTTTGCAGAGCGCCGTGAGAGAGGTGATGTCATCGTGACCTACCGGGCCATCAACGTTCATTTCGGCAAATCAATCGGAGACATGTTCGTGAGAAACCAGAACCATCTCCGAGGACACAGTTTCAAGCTGGCGAAGGAGAAGTTCAAGACAACTCAGCGTCAGTTCTTCCTCTCTAACAGGGTCTTTGACGTCTGGAATGGTTTGCCGCCCTCGGTGGTAAACGCTCCCTCGGTTAATGCTTTCAAAAACCGTTTCGACAGTTGTGGAAGTTTTAACTCTGTTGATGTGCTGCCTCAACTCTTATTTTCATTAATAATAATAATAATACGTGAAAGGACGCTAGTTTACGTCGGCCGTTAAGCTGACGCCACCGTTAACGAAAAAATTGACGAATGCGCATGTGTATATGTCAATTATAACATCTACGTCTACGTTCGTGGAAGCACTTCAACTCTCTATTCGTTCGCTATTCAATACGCAACCACAATTACGCTCATATACGACAAACACTAGGGGTCATTGGCGAAAATCGATTTCAAAAGTTAAATGCATCGATATTTTTTTTATGTTATATTTCACAGACGGTAAGAAGGGATGGTTTTCATTTGAAATACGTTAATTTCAAAATTGCCGACCGAATCGAGCAAAGTGGATAGGGCCAATCAAATTGGTTATCTGCTTTGGTAAACGATTTCATAATGTTTGTTTTTTCGCTCCACAGAGAAAATACATACTTACAAGAAATACTGACTCGTGAAATGAAAGGCATATTATTTATGCCAGTCTGGTGAATAAATTATATATTGAGGACACAGCCTTAGAGCATAGGCTGATCTATGCAACTTTATATGTTGGATTCCTAGGATTTCTTATAATTTTATCGTTTGATGCGATGTGGAGTATGCAACATAGTCTGCGTGCCAGTGGGATGGATGGCAAATTACTGATTAAGTTTTTTACTTTCCTTAGAACTTGATTAAGTAGAGTCGAACACATCTTGTAGTCGCTATGTTTTTTCAGGATATTTTTCGAAAGTTGAATATATCTTCAAATTTCTTGATTGAAACATTCCTTTTTTTATAATTTCATAGAACCGATTGGATTGGCTGAATCAAACCAATATGCAAATGTTCGATTAATGAATGGAAAACAACTGCTCGACATATCAAATGCGATAAATCTATATTTCATCATGTTTCCATTTTTATTGAAATGAAATATTGATTTGAATATAAAAGGTGAAAATAATGAAATTTTAGTTGGTACTTCTGGACTAGAAAGGTGGAAACCATAAGTGGAAACCGTTTCACGATATTTCAATTTTTTTTAAATTTTGATATATTATCGTTTTCAAAAATGTGTCCAAACTTTTTCATTGGCGAAAATATTTGAAAACAATTAAAAACTTTAGACGCACTATTTCACTGGCAATAAGATACGATTTCTATTTCATACCTCTCAGCTTACTTCACACAAACCTAAATCGTGCAAGGAATACCTACATACATCAGTTTACTCTGGTCGCTCTGGTGATAAGAGCGTATCTCCACCGCCCTAAATCAGAAAGAATATTTGACTATGAAAGCACAGATGAACCTGTAGAGGGCATCCTAAATTGCTCGATTGTTTTCGGTTCTTCTAGTCTAGATAGAAAATTTTTTTTCTTGGGCTCCCGATTTTCGCAAAACACCATAAATGGAAACGGTTCCGCGATATCTTCATTTTTTTTTTTGATATAACTAAATTTTGATATTTGATCGATTTCGAAAGTGTGCCATATCATTTTTATTTACGAAAATATGTGGCCACGATTGAAATTTTCATAGGCTACTTTCACAGGAAATAATACACTATACTCATTTTTTCGTCTCGTCTACTAAGGGTGGAAAAAACTATTTCCTCCTAAAAACGAACGCCCTTTTTTCATCTTATATCATAAAAAAATAGAGATGGAAAATTCAATAAAGTGTCCCAGTAAAAAGAGCTTGTAGAAAGTTTTAATCGTTTTCAGATATTAAAAAAAAGGTAGGTATGGCAAGTCTTCGAAATCGAAAAAAATATTAAAATTTTTTTATATCTTCGAATTAAATAAAAATATGGTGAAGCGGTTTCCACAACTGGTGTATTCACAAAATTCGAGCTCGAGACTCCTTTCAACGTTTTTACCTATCTATAACCAGAAACAGCCAAAATCAGGCAATTTATGATACCTTGTACAAATGTATAGTCTTCATTGAAGATGAGAGGCAGCTTTTGCAATATATAGCAAAAAACAGCATGCAAGAAGTTTATTCATTCGAATTTTACCGGTGAGTAAAGCTTCTGCTAAAAAAAGTTTCTCGAAATTAAAGCTGGTAAAAAAAATCTTCTAAATACAATGTATCAGCAAAGACTATCTGCTTTGGCAACCCTCTCTATCGAAACAGATTTAACGTCCCAGCTGTACTATGATTATAATTGAGCAGCTAAGTGAGGCTAAAAGCCGACAATTTTTATTTGTTTTTTACTTCATAATTTGTCACATATATTTTATTAAATGGTAGACAATTTTGATTGTTTCTTAAGAAAACCTTTTTCTATGAGGGGGCCTCGCAAATTTTATCTCGCCCACATATAATTGAGGTCTTGTTACGCCACTGCTCTCAGTCTGTACCTCCGCCAGTCCACGGCCGCAGTTAATTTTTCGAAATTTGACAGTTTTCATGCTAATAAATATTCATTTGTTATATTAATTTTTTTATTATGTCCCATACAATATGGTAAAATAAACAAAAGCTTCAAATTTCTTAAAGTTTTCACAATGCCCATTTCCCTCGATTTCGCAGTAATAGTCTCATGTAGATAACCCAAGGTACTTGAAATTGATCCATCAAACTTAAGTAGTGATAGCGCGGATAACTATGTTTGATATGGGCAATTACTGCTGACTGCTGGTGTTATAAAAGGTGATCCACGGTGGATGGTACGTTAAACGTTTACGGAGAACGGAAAGCAGAAATTCATTGAAAATTTGTTTTCTTAGACAAGAACAGATCTATCCATCTGAAATATGGCGTGGTGTTGCGATAAAGTCAAAAAGTAGTGACTACTTTGTTATATCAAATGGCATACCCCGTTGATATTGCACTTTTATGTTCATTCTAGTAACACGATTATTTTGGTATCACATTCTCATACTAATAATCAGAGGTTTCTGAGTCGGTAATTATATGTTTTCTTTTTTTGTGAAAGACTTAGCTTTTGTTAAACATCCATAACTTCCACATTATGAATCTTAGGAAGCTGAAATTTCCTTTGCAGAACCCGTGTTACGAAATATGCTTCGCAGTATACGGGGTCATTCAAAATTCGATGGTTTATCGAGACATACAAAAACAGTCGAAAGTGCATTTTTGTTAATAGAATGCACAGTATATTTTATTAATTGCTGAACGAGAATTGAATTTCTTTTCAAAAGATATATCGTATACCAGACATAAATTCTAAGATTCTGCGTTTAATTGAAATTTTATAGTTGCACACGTTTTATATTTGCGAACCTCCTGAAACTGCTAACCAAAACCAGCCTGAAATGAGCAGTTTACATACTAATTTGAGCAGATTGCTATGATTTGCTGAAAATCATTATGCTCTAAAAACTACCAAATGATAAATGAATTCTAATCATGTTTATTCTTCGAACGATTCGGAGGTTCTGAGCTGAATATTCAATCAATTTGATGAATTTATGGTCCCAAAACACTGATATTATGATTTTTCTTCTACTGAAATGGTGATTTTGAACTTTTTGGTTGAGGGTGAACTGGGTTGACGGCACTTTTCGGACTGTCTCTTGGTTTCAAGCGTATAGTGTACACCCCAAGTGTAATTTCGAGTAACAACAGACTTGAGAAAATCATCACCGCTCTGTACATAACGATCCAAAATTTCTTTGAAGGTTTTCACTCGATTCAACATGTGTTGTTCAGTAAGATGGTGTAGGACCCATCTTGAGCACAAGTTATGAAATCCAAATTTCTGTAATTTAATAGATTAAGGGTTGGTTTCACAAAACTTTGATTGCACCGTTGAATTAATTGGAGCCACCGCGATTCGTTGAAATTTCAAAACTAGTGAATCGATTGGTTCGAATTTATGAAAGGTTTTTTAATCATACAATTTAAGCTTTGTGACACCCGCCCTAAGGCTTTCACGATCGGATATAATGTTATTACGAGAGTCATAAGTAGACCAAGCAAATTATCTTAAAAAAATGATTGGTGAAGTTCAGGAAGCTGTTTTAATCATTTATTTAGGCCTCTAATAAGAGTAGTTTGAGGTTTACTCCAATTTCCCAGTAGAGCGTATGTCGTGACGTTCGAAAAACATCGAAATTTTCGGACTATTTTAGGTTTTCCCCGAATAGCTTCTAAACTAAGCACTTTATGAAAAACTTTGTAATTTTCGAAAGTGTTCAGCATTAAATTCTGCTTCTTAAAAATAATACGATAGTATATTTTGAACAAGTCGTTCTATAGAAACCATACATCAAAATTTGGCAAATTTTTGCACTTTTTGAAAAAATATATTTTTTTAATATGAAACGTGAAATAACGAAGGAATTACAAATCCTCATACAAAATTTCATAGAATGAGAGTTGTAGAGCAGCATATGTGATAAAAAAGTGATTCCTTCAAACCACAATGTTAAATCGCGCAGTAGCTCATCTTGCTGAGGATACTGATCATTCAATCGTAGTTAGTGCTGTTGAATTTGCTCAGCAGTCTCATAAGTGTGTGAATATTGTTATGGAGGACACTGACCTTCTTGTAATTTTGACTGTTCCAGCCACTATGTGTATCAACATTTTTTTAATAGGGCAAGACAGACGATGTTTTTCTTCTCCCTTGCACTACAAGTTTTCCTCTGTTTCGAAAGACAATATATTATTCCTTCATGCTTTTAATGGCTGTGATACTACGTCATCATTATTCGGTAAAGGAAAAATCAAATTCCTAAAGACGTTTGAAATCAACTCAAATCAGCTAAAAGGAGCAGAATTGTTTTGCAAATCTTATGCTTCTGCTGATAAGTTCTACGAGGCACGGGAAGAAATGCACGGCAGCCCTTTGAAGAAATGATTACAAGCAATTAAATGTATAGCGGTACGAGATGTTTGAAAAATTAATAACCAAAACCTCATTTACTCTTGCCTCTGTGCCTCCAACTGAATTAGCTGCTCGGCAACACTCGCTAAAGACGTATGTTTTTTTTTTAAACAGAGGAGAACTTGTAGTTTAAAGGAGAATACATAATATCGTCTTGCTCGCATTTGCCAGGCTTTAGTAAAAAAATATTGGTACACTTAGGAGCTGGAGCAGTCAAAATTACAAGAAGGTGAGCGTCCTTCCCAACAATAACCACACTCATGGGATATATTGCTGAGCAACTTCAACAGCACTAGCTACGATTAAATCACTCGCATCCTCCTCAGCATCCTCAGCTAGTAAAAACATATGTTTTTTCAAAAAGTGTAAAAATGCAATCTTTTGACGTATGATTTCTATGAAATTATTTGTTCAAAATATAATGCCGTGGTTACTCATATTAAAAGCTTGAATAAATGATTTAAACAATGTTCCTAACTCCAGAAATTATTTACAGGCAAAAGTCTGATTTGCTTGTCCTATAGTTCAGGAATTTACATACGAACATTTGCGTCTATTAATTGTTTTCTAGTTGAGTTCGTTTCAGAGAATGGAAGTGCAAATGTGCAAATGTAAATTGTTCATGAAAATAAAGATATTCTTGTATGGTTATCTGAATTTTTAAATTGAGCTAACCCATTATATAATCAATAAATAGGCACTTTCGCTTTTTGTGTCGAACTATAAATTGTTTTTATTTCAACCTGGAATTCATTAACTAAATATTAATTTTCCTAACCTTATACATTATATTCAATTTTTTTGCTATTATGTTCAATCTGATAACACATGTATTCATGTGTGTCAGGAACAAGGATTTAGGCGGAGGAGCAATTTTGGACCTCGGTGTATACTGTCTTCAGTTCCAACAGTTTGTTTTCCGCGGACTTCAACCAACCAGTATGGTGGTCAATGGTTCTCTGACCAAAGATGGGGTAGATGCTACTACTGGTGCTTTGATTTCTTACCCTGACGGCAAATTGGCTTCTGTTACCTGCTCGGCTGAACTACAAATGCCGAATGAGGGAATAATCGTAGGTACCAAGGGGACTTTGAGGCTGCCAAACTTTTGGTGCCCGACACAACTGATAGCCGATGACCAAACCTATAATTTCGATCTACCTCAGAGCGACGTCAAATTTAGACACATGAACAGCGCAGGATTATCTTACGAAGCAGATGAAGTGAAACGTTGTCTCGCAGAAGGTAAATTGTTAGTTCGTAGTTTGTTACATCCATATATTAACACATTGTTCGACTAATTTCTGTGCACGCTGTAATGTTCGAGAAGTTGCCTTTTATATTTCGCCATTAAACAACCCTAGTGTTGCAATTTGACAACTGATAACTGTATCGTTAAGTTTGGTATTTTTGAAGTTATGCGTACTAAAGTAGGGGAGCCAAGCGGGGATTTCGGGATTTACTCAGGCGCGGCAGATTCATATATAGAGGGGTTCCTTATACCATGTTGAGTACCTCCACCAAATATGAGCGCCCCCGTCCAGAATAAGGGATCAGATTAGTAAATAAAAATTGATCATTGACATTCTCGAGCGCGTCAGATTAAGATAAGGTGGGTTAATAACATGCTGAAAAGTCTATATATCACTAATCTGACAATTTGAGAGTGACAGGAGAGGGCTCCAAAGTTGTAAAAAAAATCGTCTTCTGGACATTAATTTTTTTTTCATGTTGAAGGAAATACTTCAAGGATTACGAAAAGCATATAATCCAACGATTTCCTCAAGCCGAAGTAACAGAAATTCGTCGAGAAAATTGAACGCGTGCATTTGCATAATGCCATTTTGACAATTTTCGAAATATCTCGTAATGTTTGGTTCCGCCAATTTTTCCGATTTTTTTTGTGTTATAAGATGATTGGTTTATCGTAAGGGGATGATTTCATTTCATTAGTGTCTTCTAGCGGTCTCCAAAAATCTGAAGTTCTAAAAAATTAATTTCGGGGTTTGAAACACCCTCACAGTCATAGAGCCAGAATTCAAGAATTTTGAATTGAATATTGAAGTAATTCTGAACTAAAACATTGATTGAGTCCCGAAATCAGCCAATGAACATCCCAACTAGCAAAATAGACCCCTAAAAGAACGAAATAGTTTTATAATTATCCTATAGCGCCACTGGAAAGAATAAAATTATTTTTTAATGCATCTGAATACGACAATTTTATCATAAAACAGAGAGGTTTCTATAATGCTGTTTTATAGACGTTCTTACAACTCATATAATACGACAAAGAAATAGCGTACGCATACAAATTTTATAATCGTCGCATAACGAACTATAAGATTCCTATGATATAATTTTAAAACAGTGTTATACACATTATGATGCGGTTGCATAGCTATTACTTTTAATAGCGACGTTAAAAGTTGGTTGTGAAGGGAGCTGTATAAAAAGTTGTATTAGAGTTTCTTTAGAAAACTAATAAAATTGTTGCTTTACGCTGAAGTAAAATATTACACAATAAATATAAAAGTATTTTATAATGATTTTATAACTTCAACAGTATTCTCTCTTATGAAGAGCTTATAGAATAAATTCATCTCAAGTTCTGCGTTATAAAATCTATTCATATCATCGATCTCTAATAATAATTATTAGTCTCCGGACATATAAACATAACCCAATAGTACCTAATAGAAAAATTACCCGGGCTTCCCAGCAGGTTTCGTTTACAAAATGAATTCGGTAATATCTGACTGGAAAAAAGCAAAGCAAAGTGGTCCCTTCAAAAGATCAGTTAAAAAAAGGTACAATAGAATACTTTCTCAGATTTGCAGTTCGCGTGATCAACCTCTAGTTGAAGTGGCAAATAACGAAGAGGCTTATCTAGAGGATACACCAATTTTAGCTTCAGGCAGGAGAGTTAATACTGAAGAACAATATGAAGGAAATAAAGACCAACATGACATGACAAATGAAAGAGTCGAAATCAATAGTTCTCATGAAGTAACCGCTGACACCGAGGACGAAAATTTGATTCATTCTCTATCTGAAATCGAAAAGAAGATTATAATAAAGGAACTACTTAAGATATGGGAATATCTTTCAACATAAATAATTCTGCATTGAAGGAGCTTTTCGTTATATGGAACCTGGCTAATCTCCTCCCTAAGATCCAAGGACATTCCTGAAGAACTACTATCTTGAACATCTTTAAAGAATATGAGTACCGGTAAAAACGAATCTAATAATTTGAGGTTAGCTGAAGCTTGGGAAGAATCTGTATAGGTGTACTGAAGTTATTCCAAACACAATACAACCAAAGAATCCTTTACTGTCGTACCGCACGTATGTTAAGCGATACTTCTGTTCTATTATGTAGTAATACCAACATACATTAAATTAGTTGCAATGAATAGGAAGACCATTTAATTTATTATGACATCTATCTTGTAGATCCTTATGTTCTGCGCGTACAATGTATGTTTTGCAATTTAATATTGAAAAGTCATCTGTTCGAAACACAATATTACGATAGATCCCTTTTATTTTCACTGAGTAAACAGCTTTTATTGAATATTAACTGATAATTATTGCGAACATTTTTGTATAGCCTACACTTTATGCAAAACAGTGACGTGTATTTTTTGCACACACTCTGACCACTCACTATACCAATACACACTTTTTATATGAGTATTTTCCTTTTTTTTCTGTAAAAAACAAAATGCTATTGGAAATTTTTCATTAAATCTGGCAACATTCGAAATTGGTCAAGAATCAAACTTCACCATGACTCCCAAGACTGTCAAAAACAACTTTATGGCGTTGCATCAAACAACATTATAAAACTTTAATATCGTATACAGCTCAGAAGAAAACAGAATCATTGTATAAGGCGTCTTATTTGTATTCTACCCTATACGCCATATTTATTAAACGTTTGGCTATTCAGAAACCGCCGCCATTGTGAAAAAATTATATGCAAACGTAAGAAAGTGAAATAAAAATGGAATTTTCAAAGAAATATGAAGATTTTTTTCTGCTTTCACAACTGGCACAATGCAAATTTCGTTTCAAGTTGAAAATTCAAGAAATGAAACAAAATTTTATATTTCTTATTTTTCATAATACCTATCAAATGTATGCTAAACGGAGGCGCTTTAATTTTTCATTTTTATATTGTCAGAAAAGTTAGCTGGGCAAATACATTCCGCCCAGTAGCGATATATAAGGTCTTTAATATCTGCAATATGATGAAATAATAATCACCCACCGCCATAATGCCCGATGTTGGATCTTAAACCTACACAAAACTCAAACGTTTATATAGATATACCTTATGAAATATTCTTGTGACAATTCTATTCCGAATTTCAACAGTAGAAAACAAAATTATCGTATTAGCGATTCTGTCTGCATTATAAAATACTTATAAGATATTATAAATGGATTGTATAATTAATCCCGAAGACATATCTATAGGACAGTTATATAATCATCATATTGATGATCCTATAACGGTTGCGTAGTTTACTACAGGATGTCCCAAAAGAACGGAACTGTTGTGTAAACGTGAGCCCTTTTTGTTTGTAAAGACATTGTATAAGGGTTTATAGCCACATTATAAGATTTTCACGTTTCTATAAGATATGCTGTATAGCAGTCCTTACAGCCTTTATAAAATTAGTTTTGCTAGTTGGGATGGTGTTGCGGTGATTCTTCTCCAAGAGACCCACACAAAAGAGAAAAATCTTCGTAAAAGAGAACAATTGAGGTGTTATGCATGACCATAGTTGTCGAGACCATAGAAGACCCGGAAATGTCTTATATTTCAAAAAACTCAAATGTCTTATGACTAAATATCGTCAGATTGAGCGAATCCTCCAAGAAAATTGTCAGATTAAGATACAGCACATCTAGGACATGGAGATGAATCATATATATATATATATATATATATATATATATATATATATATATATATATATGTTTTGAAGTTGCGAAAAAAAAATCGTCATGTTGACATACTTGGGCGCGTCAGATTAAGATATATATATATATATATATATATATATATATATATATATATATATATATATATATATATATATCTTAATCTGACGCGCCCAAGTATGTCAACATGACGATTTTTTTTTTGCAACTTCAATACATCACCGCTGATTTACATCACATCCAAATCGTCAGATTATTGAATAGGAGTCTTTTTTCAGGTCCAATTAACACCCCCCTGGAAAATCTGACGCGCTCGAGAAAATCCTTTTTTTTTTCATTTTCTATCCCCACCTACGCCCAACTCCACCAGTCAAATTGTCAGATTAAGCTATATTCATCAATAGAAGTATATGTAGGCCATGTATGCTATCTTAATCTGACGCGCTCGAGTATGTCCATGTAACAGTTTTTTTTTACATTTTCGAAAGCCTATAGCTGCTCTCCCCACCGATGAAGAGGTATACATTATATAACATTTCTTTCTTTTTATCATCTAAGCTTTGCAACCCAATAGATTTCTATGAGGCTCGAGGAAATCCAAATTTATCATCATGGGTTCCCCTACGACTAAGAACGTTTTGACTCACCTCCAAAAATGGAATTCTATCGTGAAAATTTTAGTTCGATTATATATGAATGTTATATGTCTTTTGTCAGTAATAATTTTATTTATTATAGGTGAATTGGAAAGCCCCAGGATAACCTTGGATGAAACCATACAGCTGGCAAAGTTAATGGACGCTATGAGAAAAAGTGTGGGTCTGCAGTTTCCCGAAGATTTGGAATGAAGGTTACGAACTGTCTCAATAAAATTAGATGACCTCATTTTCTAACTTTTTTTAATCTTCTGGTTCTGGAAACTTGTCACTTATGAAATAGCAAAGAGTTCGCACGAACGATAAAACCTACCATAAACCTAATCAATCCAGCCAACCGTTTTTACGTTTTACTCGATGGAATTTCTCAAATAATTAAAGGATCACTTTTGTTGCTTTGAAAAGATCATCACCTTCAAAACATGAGGCCGAAGGCAATGTTATTGCAGATATTGCTTAAATATTGAAAAAGAAATTTAAAAAAAAAATGTTTTTTTTTCTTTTTTTTTCGGAGAAACTTTGGAAGATTTGAGAAACCAACGCCGAAGCACGTTCAATGCATTATTTTTCTATACTGATCTTGAATTTAAAACAAAAGTTAGTACTCCTAACTGAACTTCGTCTTTTTTCACTGGCTTTTCGGAGATTGCTTTTGTATACTTATCATGAGTACATAGGAATAAATGGCTCGAAAGAGTTTTGTTCCTCAAAACCTTAATGCCTTGAACAAAAATACAAATACAAAGAAGCGGAAATCCGACCCGCCGAACCGAAAATGAACTCACTATCTGCAATAAAATTCTGGCAAAAGTTCGGAAAAATTTTGAAGTTTCACCAACAATAAATTTTGTAACACTGACTACACGTTCACAAAAAGGGTCAGACATACATATACTTGACATACAAAGAGTTATCGTCACTTTCCACTTTTTATTCGAATGAAATCGCAACTATTGCCTACGCCATAGTTCCAAAAATTACTGGCTCTATGCTTGCGTTGCGACGAATTGTAGACATATCTGATATTTTAACCTATTTCACCAAAGTGATATATACGTTCATTCGTAGAAATCGTAGATAACTGAATTCACTGAATGCTATCATTGTTTATATAACTCTAGTTATTCAATGGACAGTAGTTGGGGTAGTTAGATTATAGAGGGCGCTATAGTTTGAAATGCTCATTTAATGAATTCGATTCAAATTGGACACTGAATGCGACTCTTCAAAATCCAATGTAACATATGTTGTAGATTAGAGTAGACAAATGTGAGATTTTATCACAAATATAATAATAGAGCATTTGAATAAAGCACCCTCTATTAGCCAACTCCCTCAATTACACATTGAATAACTAGAGATTTATAAACAAGGATGATATGCAGTTAATTGATTCCTCCTTGGTTTTAAAGATTTTTCGCATTGTTTATCATTCTATTCTACTGTTTCGATTTTAGCACTAGGAAATTAACGAGAGGTAAATATCTGAGGATTTATGGTGTACAATCTGGAGGATTCATTAGGAATTATGGGGATTTATTAGGCATTATGGGGGATTATTGGTTAATTATGGGGATTTAAGAGGAATTACGGGATTTACTAGGGATTTATAAGGATTTACTAGGTAATTATAAGGAATTATGGGGAATTAACAAGGATTTATCTAGGATTTACTAAGGATTTAAATTATCATGTCCTGCGCAGAAGCAACCGCTACCACGTGCGGCGATCTCGACCAATTAGCTTCATTCACTTCGCAAATAAACACTCTTTTCGATGGCTTTGACCTGTTTAAATGGACTAAACGAAAGTGTTTGTTTTCAACATGCAATGAATGAGAGATCCAGCCTTAGAATATAAGAGTTGAAATTGAGTTCTTGAGGATACTGAATATATTGGTTTTGTTTACTATAAATAACGTGTACCATATTGACAGCGACAGCGTTTCTTATCAGATAGCTCTCCTACATAAGGATATAAGTATAAAGGTTAACATACACGAACCGATATGCCTGGTGAGAACATTACCAACGGAGAACTTTTGCATGAGATATCGAAGGGAAATGGAGAGTTGAAGGCTTTGTTGCAGGCAGTGGAAGTCAAGCTCGTTTTAAAAATTGAGGAAATTAATCGTCGACTTTTGCGAGTGGAGAAGGAGAACCGTGACCTCAAAAATAGGATAGAGATTCTTGAGCAGAATCAAAGAAGAAATAGTATCATTGTTTTCGGTTTAGAAAGAGAGGATCGCTTTGTTAAAAGGTCAGATATTGTAGAGTTAGTTGAAAACAAGTTGAATGTGAGATTGACAGAGGACGATATAAACAACATTAGTCGACTGGGAAGATCCAATACGTGTCCAATCAAGATCGACTTTGTGTCTCACGTAAAAAAGATAGAGATTCTAAAAAACTCCAAAAACCTCAAAGGGACCACTTTGAGATTAGCGCATGACCTTACTGAACAGCAAAGGAAGGAGAATAGCATTTTGAGGGGTTACCTTAATATTGCTAGGCAGGATAAAAATAATATCTGCTATATTAGGGGAAATAGACTATACATTAACAACAAGGGTTTCACCGTTGCTGAGCTTGAGCGTCGGAACCAAGAGGGAGATAGTGAACCTGAGTTTCAGGCTTGTCAACACAGTGACCCGGGCACACCTTCTGCTGGAGTGATATATAATACAAATAAGGAACTTTCTTACAACAAGAACGATCAAGAGCCGGGCACACCATCTGCTAAGGTTATATCCGATACTGAAGAATTTTCTTCCAACAGGAACCATCAAGAATCCCTGCCACTTCCTGGTCTCATCGCAGAAATCAGGAGTCCTGGTGACTCCTGGTGTTTCTAAGAATGGTAAGGAGTTGAATAAAGTTTTACCTAAGAACAGGCCCAAAACGAGAAAGAATCTCGCTAAATAGACGGTTCTGTGTGTTTTCCTTTTTTTGGCTAGATTTCTTGTCTTTTTTGTATTTTGTATATTTTATTTGTAATTTTATTTATTTCAATTTATCAAATGGATGTATATGTGAGAGATTATCAGCCAGTTCAGGTCGAGACCGTTTCTTCAACGGAACTCTTGCATTGTAATACCATACTCAAGAGCGCGGGTGACAATGCTTTCTCTTTACTTCATAATAATATTAGGAGCATACAGAAGAATTTCGAGGAGTTTCAGGTAATGCTCCAGGGAATGAATTATATGTTCGATGTCATAGTTTTAACGGAGACATGGAGGATTCACGATTTGGGCTTGTTTGGTATTGTGGGATATGATGCGGTGTATTCTGAGGGATGTTTCAACAAAAACGATGGTATTGTGGTATATATAAAAAGTAATATTTTGTATGAATACAATATCGTGAATTTAAATGGTACAAAAGCTGTAGAGGTGATATTAACAAAACATAGAAAAAAATTTAGAGTGATATCCATTTATCGTTCCCCATCTACCTGTCCTAGGACGTTCAATGCAGAATTACAAGACTATTTCCAGAAGAATAAACAATTTTTTGATGTGAATGTGGTTACCGGCGATATAAACATTGACATTTTGGGTGAAAGTGATTTTTGTCACGAATATTTGAATATTTTACATGAGAATAACTTCATTTCAATGATAAATAAGGCAACTCGCATGCAGGGTACGAGCGGCACATGTTTGGATCACATTTTCGTCAGGACTGAGGAATGTTATGATGGTTTCTTCCCGGTTATTTTTGAGAGTACTGTATCAGATCATTTTTCTGTGATACTTCAATATAAATTCGATTCTATAAAAATAAAACCTAAAAAGAACAATAAAGTGTATAAGACTTATATTGATAAGAATAAATTACATAATATGCTAGCTTGCAAAACCTGGTCCAATGTATACGGGAGTGATGATGTCCATGCAGCAACCAAATCGTTTGTAGTAGAACTACAAAAGAGTATTTCCGCCTCTGCTACAAGGGTTGAACTGAAAAGAAAACTAATTAGAAGAAAACCTTGGATTTCGAATGGTCTGTTGCTTTCAGTGAATAAAAAGAATGTAATGTTCAAGGAACTGAAGAAAAGTCCCAATAATTCAAAACTCCAGAATGAATTTAGGTTATACAGAAATAAGCTGAATGACGTAATTAGAACGGCAAAGAATAACTATTATAGGGAAGAGGTAGAGAAAAATAAGAACTGTCCTAGAAATATGTGGAGATCTATAGGACATTTCGAAAATAGAGTATATTCGAGGGGAATCAAAGAGATAAAGTCTGGAGAAGACGTGATTCAAGATAAAAAGGAGATGGCTGAAATTTTTAACGATTACTTTACGTCTGTAGGTTCAGGCTTGGCCGAAAAAATTAAAAAAAGTGACGTCGAGTTTCCTTTCAGGAGAAACCCGAATTCTTTGTTCATGTACCCGACTGAGAAGCTAGAGGTCGTGAAAGTGGTTAAAGAACTGAAATCTAATAAAGCCCCAGGTCTGGATAATATTGGGGCAGATATTCTCAAGGAATGTGTTGAACATTTGGCCGAGCCCTTGACATACATTATAAATATGTGTTTGCAAAATGGAGTATTCCCAGAATCTTTGAAACTGGCAGTCATAAAACCACTCTACAAGTCCGGAGATAGGCGAGATGTTTCAAACTATAGACCTATATCACTTCTCTCTAATGTGTCTAAAGTTTTTGAGAAGGTGATAAAAATTAGAGTAATGGGCTTCATTAAGAGGTTCAATTTGGTCTCTCAGAGTCAATTCGGATTTATAGAGGGCAGGTCAACTGAGGGGGCTATAGCAAATTTAATAGGAAAAATATATAATGCTGTGGATAAAAGGAAACCTGCTATTTGCCTGTTCATTGATCTTGCCAAGGCATTTGATACCGTGAGCCATCCAGAATTAATGAAGACTCTTGAGGCTGTTGGATTTCGGGGATTGTCATACCAACTGATGGAGAGTTACCTCGAGCACAGAGAGCAGTGTGTCGCCATTGATAATGAGGTGAGCTGTACTGGTGTGGTTGGTTATGGAGTGCCACAGGGAACAGTTCTGGGGCCTATATTATTTGTCTTGTACATTGATTCATTGTTCGATATATCTATTCCTGCTGAAATCACGGGTTTCGCGGATGACACGGTCTTTTTTTTCGAAGATGACAGCTGGAATGACCTGAAAGAAAAAATTATTAATACGTTTCCTATCATCATGAATTATTTTAACAATAAATTACTCACTGTTAATATGGAGAAGACTATGTTTATGCCATTTACTAGCTACGAGAATAATCTGCCAGCTTACAAAACTATAGATGTTTCAATGGAAGGCAGTTCCCTCCAATTGAAGTCCGCAGTGACAGTAAAATACTTAGGGGTAACCCTTGATTGTCATCTGAGATGGAGTGCCCACGTCGCTGGTCTGACAAGGAAGATCAGATGTTTGGTGGGCAGGTTCAGAAATTTGAGGAACATTCTCGACGTCGAACATCTCAAGATGATTTATCATGCTTTAGTGCAGACTCACCTCTTGTATGGTATAATCGCCTGGGGGGGAGTGACCAATTGTTACTTGAAGAATTTAGAGATAGTACAAAAATGGATTATAAAGGTAATATTGAACAAACCAATTACTTACCCTAGTGATGAGCTATTCAGTGAGTCTGGGTTGATGGACATCCGACAATTGTATGCTTTCACCTTAATAGTACAACAGCGCAAAAATATAAGTATGGCACATCCTGTCGATCATGTGTATAATACTAGGTACAGGTCGAATGCGTTAGATGTTCCAAAGATGTCGAAGACCATTGGCCAACGCTGTTTTAGTTATCTTGCTCCGAGGATATATAGTGTGGTGCCGGGCTGTTTCAAGTTGCTAAATTCGATTTCACTTTTTAAGTCGAAAATTAAAGAATGGATCAGAGGATGTTCACGAACATTTATCAAACAACTTGTAGACGTGAAGGGTGGTTGAAATTCTGGAGTGTGTCTCGATCTTTTGTATTTTTTTAACCTGATTTTGTCTCTATATCCGTTTAGAGTGGTGAAGATTCATTTATGTTCCTATTTCTTCGGGGTAAATTTGTAGAAAATGTTAGAATGGAAGAACTGGTACCCACGTACAGGCTTTGCCTTTGTGGGTGACAACTATTTTGTTCACATTTTTTTGTGATATTTACATGTGGATGTACTTTTCTTTTTTGTGAATAAATTTATTATTTCATTTATTTCATTATTATTTCATTTCATTAATTAATTCTTCATTCATTAAATCCTCAAGTCGATACATGAAAGAAATTAGCTATAAGACTCGCTATGAAATTAAAACGAGGAAAATAATGAATTAAGCGGGTTCCAATTTAAATTTAACTTGAGACCAGATTTGGTTAAGAAGAAGGTAGATGATACTAACATCCTTCTTCGAGCGAAAAATAATAGAAACCTTCAGAACGTTCTTGACACGGCTGCTGCATAAATGAAACATTGGTGTGAATCGCACACTTCAACATTGAATTATGAGAAAACCGAATTCACACTTTTCTCACATAAGCTGCGGAAAACTGAGGTTCCTGATGGCTTTCAATTTTTGGACAGGGGGGTAGAACTGAGATATTGTACAAAATTTTAGGAGTTATTGTTGACCAACATCTAAATTGGTTTGACCATATACAACAACTTTGTAAGAAGCTGAATAAGGTTTTATACACCTTGCGTGTCCTGAAATCAGAGTTCAATGTAGAATTTCTGAAGACTGTGTATTACTCGAACTTTCAGGCTATCATGAGTTATGGACTGCTAATCTGGGGCAGTAGTCAGGAAACCATTTTTGTGTTTCGAATCCAAAAACTCGCCGTGAGATGTATTTTCAACTTGAAGTTTCGACAATCTTGTCGAGGCAAATTCAGGGAAAACAACATTCTTACACTACCAGCCATGTACATCTACAAGTGCCTGCAGTTTATATTCAAGTAACCGGAATACTTCAGGAACTTCAAAACGACAGGTTCCCACAACACAAGACATAATTTTTTTTTATCATCGGCACTATCTGGCATGTACTGAAAAATCTCCTACATATACAGGGTGATTCATAACTATTGGGACATAGGCTAAGGGCAGATTTTTTGGACCAAAATATGGCGATAGGACCAAATATATTGTACCTTAATAAAATATTGCTGTGGAAAAAAATAGAGGGCGTTAAAGTTGAATTTTTTTCGTTTTTTGCTAATGATTTCACTGCATATTTTTTCATTCGTTTTTAAGTAAAACACAATTGAACAGATCAGAGCATCGGAAGAGGACTTGAAGTAACGATTTATTTATTTTATTTATTTATTTCAACGATAAGGCATGATTAAATACAATGTAACAAAAAGAATTAACTTAAATTAAATGTTCTACGTGGCCTCCTCCGACTTCTATGCCTTTGTTTAATAATGGACTTTTGAACTTCGAAGAAAATATCATTCTGTCCCCTTATACATTTAGCCGTGAAAATCATTAGCAGTGATATTATTAGCAAAAAACGAAAAAAAACTTTAACGCCGTCTATCTTTTTAAACAGCAATATTTTATTAAGGTATCGCCATATTTTGGTCCAAACAATCTGCCCTTAGCCTATATCCCAATAGTTATGAATCACCCTGAATGTGTATTAAATTGTTTAATTCCTTACCAGCATACATAAGAGAAATAAATGATTTCAAATTGTTTCGCAAAGAGATCTACAGGTTATTGCTTCATCAAGAACCTTATGATATATCATAGTTCCTCTCAGGATTAAGCTGATGATTTTTCGTACTGTTTCATTCTTCTTTTTTTGACGTTTCCCAATTTTATTGTATTGAATGTGTAATGATTTTTGGTGAATAAATGTAATTATTATTATTATTATTATTATGAAGTACAGATTTAATTACATATATACATTTTTATAAACATAATACTCCTTTATTCTCGTCTTTATTGCTAGTGTCTATAAATGGATGTATTGCCAAAAAAAAGAGAGCGACTCCTACCTTTATCCGATGAGTTATGTGCAAGCTTTGTGTGAGATTAGCAGCTTTACTCAACTAAAAGATTCCTTCAATTGAAAAAACTCAATTTGAAATATTCATATTTCGAAATGAAAATTCCGAGAAAAATTCAAATATTATGAAAAGATAATTATTATTTGACTGAGCATTGAATTTATCTTACATAACGACACTATGCCCGTTTTTTAAGTCTGTAGCACGAAATAACCATTCACAACTTAGACCTCAGAACATATACCAAGACATATACGTATTGGTACGTTCTATGGTTAAAACAATTCTTTCACAAGTTCAGAATCCGAAATAATAAATAATATTGTCACAAAGACAATACGATTTCTTCTCCTTCATCCTTTCCCTTATACATTGTCCATAGTATATGACTCAGAACTTGTGAAATGCTCCACTCCTAACCATGCGCATGAAATTATAAGTCTTAATCTCGGTCTAAACGTGGGAGATACAAGTATGTATGTATATATACACCGTGGTTTTGTCTGCCTTTTCGAGACCCCAACTAGCAATATAGATGTAATTAGGCCATATGGAGGGCCATATTTATTCACAAAAGGAAGAAGAAGAAGGTTGGCAACCTTTACGATTCGACTACGCATGATTTGACTACTCATCTCTTCGGTACTCATTATTCCATTCTGGTTTTAGAAATTCACAGTGAACTATTAGTGAGTTGTTGCTTTTTGAAATTGATGCGTTTAATTATTGATTTATTCATTTTGGTACTCCGTTTTCTTCCTGAGAATTTGGCGCCGATGGCTTATATTATACAGACATAAAATCGGAGAGCTTTTCATTTCATCAAAACTTCAATGCTTGCGTCGAGTTGAATGCACAATAATCAATTATTATTGTAATGAACATCCGTGAAAATATATCAAGCGAAATGTTTTTGCCTGTTTTTTTTTGGAAGCCAGAGATGCGAACAGACTATCAGAACCATGATATCCATGACCTCCACATATTTGACAGTTGTTAACTTTGATGTTAAGGTAGGATTCCTAAGCGACGACTCTAGCGACTACAGGCGCGCGGCTGCAGCCTCACGGCCGTGGCGGCTGGAGTCACCACGGCTATAGCCGACAGGGGCATTCCTATGCCGCGACTAGAGCAGTAGAGCTAGCAGTGTTGGACGTCCTGGCAGTCGCATCAGTGTTGTGTTTTAAATTTTGTGTCATGAAGAAATCATACATACATAACGGAAACTATTCGCATTTGAGGGTAACATACCCAATCATGCTTGAGACTCAGAGATGTCGTCGGATGTGATCGGATTACACCTTGTACACCTACATAACTAATTTTTTAAATTGTGTTCCAAATTATTCTGCAACTTACATGTGTTTTTTTAATGAAATATTTATTTTAATTTGTTCTAATTTCTCTGTAACTCATATGTACAGGGTATCCCAAATCGCTTGATTTTCGCTGTTTCTGGTACTTCTACACTAGATAAAAAGAAACGTTAAAAGGAGTCCTGGATTTGATTTTCGTGAAAACATCAGAAGTGAAAACCGTTTCACGAAATCTTCATTTGTTTGGAGGATATAACAAAATTTTGATATTTTATCGATTTCGAAATTGTGTCAACTTTCTCATTCTCGAAAATATCTAAAAACAATCAAAACTTTTCAGAACCTCCTTTCCACTTAAATTTTCCAATTTTTTCAATCTCTTATTTTGTTCGTTTGATATGAGATGAAAAAGAATGCGGCCGTATTTGAATGAAATATTTGTTTTTTTCCACCCTCAGTATACGAGATAAAAAAAATTTAATATAGTATCTAATTTCCAGTGTGAAAAAGTGCTTGTAGAAAATTTTAATCGTTTTCAGATATTTTCGTTGATGAAATGATTATGGCACATTTTCGAAATAGATAAAATATCAAAATTTAGTTTTATCTGAAAAATATGAAGATATCGTGAAAGGGTTTCGACTAAAGGTGTTTTCACGAAAATAGAGCCCAGGACTCCTTTCAACGTTTTCACCTTTCCAGTCTGGAAATATCAGAAAAAGCGAAAATCACGCAATTTGGGATACTTACTCTGTACAGAAATTCTTGAAATGTATTTATTTGAAACAAAAATATAGCAAATATTACGGCGTGTTTAATCATTATCAATTGATTTGAAACAATGTGTAAGTGAAAATCAATTCAATTAGTTTAACGTCGTCCATTATTTCATGAGAATAAACACGAAAACAGTTGAAACAGATCTCCAGTCGTCGCGGCTGTTACGACTCGACTGCTCATAAGGGCTGTCCAGCCGCGCGACTCGAGCCGCCTCATTAGAGTCGCCTCGATCGCGCGGCTCCAGTCGCGTCATAGGAATGGGTTTCGTTCATTTACATGGGAAGCAGTATGAGTCATAGTCGCGCGACTGTAGTCGCTAGAGTCGTCGCTTAGGAATCCTACCTTTAGAGATATTTTGAGGCGTTCACATAAAATTAAGACGGTAAATAATATTATAAACAACCTGAACAATGTCATTGTATTTCCAAGAAAACCAAAAAGGAAAGAAAAAAAGAATGTTTATAAGAATTTGCAGATAGATTTTAAACACTATACGGATAGTATGATAGCCGACGCAGTGATCGTGCACGATTAGATGCTTTAGGGCATACGAGAAAACTAGATATGTCTGTAGAAGAAAACAACTTGTATTATGTTGCAATTCCACCATTGAAGGACCTCGTAAGAGAAGATGAAGAGAATATGCAGATAGGCGACAACATGATCGACACTAGTGAAAGTGCATTCCCCAGTTCAACAAATATTTCACCGAGCTCACCTAATGATTTTCAACAGAGGCTACAACATTTTACTTCTCTACTGACAGAAGATGAAGGAAGAAACGATGATGACTTGAACAACACAAATAGTCATTTGTTCGAGGATTTATCGAATGTCGGAGTAATGGATAACTTGATTTTAAGAAGTTGTGATCAGAAATTATTGGATGAAACAATAGAAGATGGTCCATATGTCCGAGTTACTGTTGGAATTAAATCTAAAATTGTCAGAAAGTCTTCGCTTTGTTGGTTGCTAGAAGAAACTAAAAATAGAGTTAGTACAGACAGACTACAACGTTTCCTTTTGAAAAGTACAAGGGATCCGAGGGAAGACTTCAGAAGACTAAGCCCGGTCGTCAAATAGAAGCGTATTCAAGCGGCTTCGCGCTCACGCGAAACTAGCGTTTGTAGCTGCTACAACACACACGGCAATGAGCTACAGGGTTCGTCCACTGGCAGCGTCGACGGTTGCGGCTTCTTGCGTTCTATTCAATGATATAACTGATTGTCCGATACAAAGACCATGGTTTTCTTCGAAAACGACCACGTTCGTATTATTTCAGCATTGAGTGCAATATGCTATGAATCCGGAACACTTGTACATTCTAGAGTCAAGTTATTTAGTCAAAAGACGACGGAAACACAGAGGTCCTGACCGAGGTCCTGTCGTTATTGGATGCACCCAATTTTCAGAGACAGAAAATCGTTGGGAGAATTCAAATTCAAACACCTCCAGAATCAATAATTGGAAAAATATCCTGAGCGATTTTTCAATTACTATGGAAAGAAGCGAAAAACATTTCTGAATGTCTTTGTGACACAGTAAAACTTCATAGAGACAGCACTCCAAACTCTCAAGCTTTGTAACGATTCGGAGTTTATGCCAGACTCCCTCTTCAGACAATTTCTCAACATGAGCTTTACGGAATCTTAAGAATTGACATTTCGCACCCTCGCTTCAAAAGAGACACAACTCAAAATTTACTTTTTTCGGTTAATGATATGGAAAAGATCCGTAAACGAGCATACCTTAAATCATGAAAAAATTTTACCCACATCAGCGGGTCCCCCATATATCATATAGATAACTACATATCAAAGCAGGTATCTATTTCATTTTTCCAATTAATAAGAAAATATTTGGCATATTAATATTTTCGAATTTTGAGTTTGAGTTGTGTCACTTTTGACGCAAGGATGAGATTTGTCAATATGTACATGACGACCATAGATTAATATTGATTACTATGATGTTGACATTGCTACTTCATTTCGAAAGTTCCTGAAATAAGTTCTATTTTGAACAAATCATTCAATATACGATCCACACCCACCGAACAATTGAACGGATCATCAGTTTCACCCAAGGACATACGAGCCGACTCCTTAATTTTTCTTGTGGATCTGTCAGGTTCCATCATTAGATTTTTCGTGTTATTCCAATCAATCATGTGATCGCCGGTATTGGAAGTCACATTATCGCGATCTACAAAGATTTCAATTTTTATGTTATTCTAATTTCGAAGGGTCTTGATGTTTCTACTGTATAGGTTTTTCCACAAATACAGGGAATATTGTGAATACAACTTTTTTATTCGAAGGTTTAGTTTTTGTAAGTACACTTCTTGAATCATTTTATGTTTTGAAAACAGTTCTCATATTGAATTTAGAAGCAATTCTTTGAATTTTTTCTGGAAGTCCACGAACATGAGGAATTCAACCCATAGTGGATTTTGGCTCCCCCTCAAGCTGGCGCCCCGCTTGCATCCCCCTATACCCGAGCTTGCACCTGAGGGTTATAAAAATATAATCAAATGGTGAAATTATAAGGTTCCTACGTAATTCATCGAAGAATATATTAATACTTATGTTTATATCCAATTAGAATTTCTAAATACATGTAATAAAATTAACAAACAGCAGAAAAAACCCACGAAGGCAAAAGCAGCTTTGCCTGTTTGTGGTTCATAAATCAATAATATTTTCTTATTTTTCATAACTCTTAGCAAAACAAGACACTTATTTCAATTATCACACATTTGCCACTTAAAGCCAGAAATAAACCAGCAGTTTAATAAAGTCACAATCAGTATAGAAGGTCGAGATCAGTATGAAAAATTCTGAAAATCGGGAATAAAAGTCTTCATTTGGGTAAGAAAAGCTACAGCAAATCTAGGCACAAATACTGCATTCAGGTAAGTTTCACATATTTTTAACATTCATTTAACAATTTCTCAAGAAATTCTGGTCCAATTTTTATGATCTAATATTTTACATTTTTTGTATAGCGCTTTCACATTTCTGAAGGCGAAGAATATTGTACATTTTCAGAATTTTGAAAAAAAAAAGATTGACTCAAACTTTTCGTTTCTCAAATTAGAACCCTATTTTTTTATGATTATGTTGGATTGTGCGAAGAAAAATGATGATAATGTTCCAACATGTTAATGCTCCTTGAATTAACAATTTTTGAGTTATTCAGGATTTCCTGATTTCATGTCGTAGGTACCGTCAAATTCATAGAATCTGTTTCATATCAACAATGACCTTGGTCATAGAAGATAGAAATTACTCGAATAACTCACTAGTGACTTTCTCTTTTCGGAATTCATTTATCATTGTTGATGTAAAACAGATTTCATGAAGAGAAACAGAAAATCCTAAATAACTCAAGAATTGGTAATTTTAGGAGGATCAACATGATGGAACAATATCATCATTTTTCTCCACAGAATCCAACGCAATCATAAAAAAATAGGGTTCTTATTTGGAAAACGAAAGTTATGAGCCAATTTTGATCTCAATTTTTGAACCAACATTTGGAACACCCTGTGACGGGTTATTCAAAATTCTGAAATTGTACAATATTTCCACAGTCCTCGCCTTCAAAAATGTGAAAACAGTTTGTGCTTATGATATCTAGGTTAGGAATAACAAACATAATACCGAAAACCGGTAACAAACATAATACCGGAAGTATTTTGACAAATGCAACGATTTGAGTACGAATATATTCAGAATTGCATACTCTATCAAATTCAAAACAAAAAAACAGAGAAAAAAATTTTTGAAAATTTTTTTTTCACTCCCTGTATAACTGAAAGTGATTGCTTTTCCATGCATTATTTCGAAAAACCATTTTTGTAGAACTTCGATTTTTTTCATATGACATTCATATGTCCCACCTCATCCCAGAATACCGTGAGAAATTTGAGCATCTACAAGTCCGTTCCTTCGAAGGTGAAACATTCACATGGTTTAATTGAAATGAAAGTCCTCCTAATTTTTTGACAACATCATCGACATGAATCTTCCACTTAATTTTTTTGTCCAGTTCGACACCTAGATACTTTATTGTGTTTGCCTCAGGAATAGAAAGCTGTTGGTCGATTTCAAGATCACCCAGAGTAGGAAGGCCCGATTCATTAAAACAGAAAGGTAAATACCTTTCTTACTGATATTCATTGTCAATTCATTATATACAAGCTCAGACCTGCGGCTCCGCTCGCGCTATATTTCAATTTTAAACGGTACTGATAGGTCCGCAACCCCACATTCATTACCTCGTATCGAAGGAGGCACGTGTATACATGACAAAACGATGCCGCGTAGATTCAATAATTTCTTGCTCAAATTCACACTCGTTCAACCTGCTGTAACTTTCAAAGTATCTATTAGAGAACTATACTGTAAGAAGCATTTTTCATCAGGAATAAATGCCGCAGATAATACACATTCGTTTTTATATTGATTCATTCCATGCCAGTCAAGAGCCCTCTTCAAATTGACCATTATTTTGGATTGAATTGAAAATGTTTAAAATGGCCATCGTGGGTTGTCTTCGGCAGTTAGACATATGCCGTCGCAGACTTTTCTATAGAACTTTTCGAGCACTACAAAATTGTCTCTGCCATGTTTCTCTATCTCTTATAGTTTACACAGCGTCGCCCATAAAAACCAGAAGGTACCAGGATTTTTCATGAAAAATCGATATTTTTTCTTATTTCTCCATTATATAGGGATGAACCCTACATGAAAATCTCCCAAAAAAATTCTCTACCATATAGTGAAAGTTTCATCAAAATCGGTCATCTGGTTCATGAGTCCATAGAGGACAAACAAACACACAAACAAACACACGGATTCACATTACCGGGGTGATGTTAGCTCCAGGCCGGCCAGCTCCAAGCGGCTGGCCCATTCCACCACGGTCAATACCGAATTGAATATCTCTCGACATAAATTGGTTCGTTTAAGTTGAACTCAGCGAAGGATCACATGGAAGTGATGAATTCTATAGGGAAAAAACGAATAATTTAATTCGAATATAGTCAGATATTCTATCATGTCATTTCAACATGAATCAAACACGGTCCATGCTCGGCCGAATTCACTTTTGGATGTCCGGCCAAGAATTTTGATGAATGCATTTGATAGAGTATATCTTTTCATACTATTTAAAAAATATTCAACCAATTGTATGAACCCTTGACCCCCAGCTCCAAGGATCGAACGCAGTGTTCTTCCGTTTCTTTATCGACTCTATCCCGTATGAAATGTTTTTTTTTGTGTTTGGGATGTCCGGCCAAGAATTTTGAGACATGCATTTGATAGAGTATATCTTTTTATACTACCAAAAAAAATTTTGACCGATTCTGTGAACCCTTGACCCCCAGCTCCAAGGATCGAACGCAGTGTTCTTTCGTTTCTTCATCGACTCTATCCCGTATCAAATGTTTTTTTTTGTGTTTGGGATGTCCGGCCTAGCATTTTGAGTGATGCATTTGATAGAGTATATCTTTTCATACTACAAAAAAAATTTTTACCGATTCTGTGAACCCTTGACCCCCAGCTCCAAGGATCGAACGCTATGTTCAAGGGTTCACAGAATTGGATGAAATTTTTTTTCGTAGTATGAAAAGATATACTCTATCAAATGCATTTCTCAAAATTCTTGGCCGGACATCCCAAACACAAAAAAAAACATTTGATACGGGATAGAGTCGAGAAAGAAACGGAAGAATACTGCGTTTGATCCTTGGAGCTGGGGGTCAAGGGATCACAGAATTGGTTGAAATTTTTTCTTTAGTAGAAAAAGATATACTCTATCCAATGCATTCATCAAACTTCTTGGCCGGACATCCCAAACACTAAAAAAAACTGTAAATGTGGGATATAGACGAGAGTGAATTGAGAGAACTCACCGTTCGATCGAACGCTATGTTCTCTCAATTCACTCTCGTCTCTATCCCACATTAACAGTTTTTTTTTGAGTGTTTGGGATGTCCGGCCAAGAATTTTGATGAATGCATTTGATAGAGTAAATCTTTTAATACTATAAAAAAAAAATTTCATCCAATTCTGTGATTCCTTGACCCCCAGCTCCAAGGATCAAACGCAGTGTTCTTCCGTTTCTTTCTCGACTCTATCCCGTATCAAATGTTTTTTTTTGTGTTTTGGATGCCCGGCCAAGAATTTTGAGACATGCGTTTGACAGAGTATATCTTTTTATACTACCAAAACAGATTTTATCTAATTCTGTGAACCCTTGACCCCCAGCTCCAAGGATCGAACGCAATGTTCTTCCGTTTCTTTATCGACCCTATCCCGTATCAAATGTTTTTTTGTGTTTGGGATGTCCGGCCGAGAATTTTGAAACAAGCATTTGATAGAGTATATCTTTTCATACTACCAAAAAAAATGTTGACCGATTCTGTGAACCCTTGACCCACAGCTCCAAGGATCGAACGCTATGTTCTCTCAATTCACTCTCGTCTCTATCCCACATTAACAGTTTTTTTTTGAGTGTTTCGGATGTTCGGCCAAAAATTTGACTGGGTGCATTTGATAGAGTATATCTTTTTATACTACCAAGAAAATTTTTTCCTAATTCTGTGAACCCTTGACGCCCAGCTCCAAGGATCAAACGCAGTGTTCTTCCGTTTCTTTCTCGACTCTATAACGAATCAAATGTTTTTTTTTGTGTTTGGGATGTCCGGCCAAGAATTTTTAGAAATACATTTGATAGAGTATATCTTTTCATATAACCAAAAAAAAAAATTTTGACCGATTCTGTGAACCCTTGACCCCCAGCTCCAAGGATCGAACGGTGAGTTCTCTCAATTCACTCTCGTCTATATCCCACATTTACAGTTTTTTTTAGTGTTTGGGATGTCCGGCCAAGAAGTTTGATGAATGCATTGGATAGAGTATATCTTTTTCTACTAAAGAAAAAATTTCAACCAATTCTGTGATCCCTTGACCCCCAGCTCCAAGGATCAAACGCAGTATTCTTCCGTTTCTTTCTCGACTCTATCCCGTATCAAATGTTTTTTTTTGTGTTTGGGATGTCCGGCCAAGAATTTTGAGAAATGCATTTGATAGAGTATATCTTTTCATACTACGAAAAAAAATTTCATCCAATTCTGTGAACCCTTGAACATAGCGTTCGATCCTTGGAGCTGGGGGTCAAGGGTTCACAGAATCGGTAAAAATTTTTTTTGTAGTATGAAAAGATATACTCTATCAAATGCATCACTCAAAATGCTAGGCCGGACATCCCAAACACAAAAAAAAACATTTGATACGGGATAGAGTCGATGAAGAAACGAAAGAACACTGCGTTCGATCCTTGGAGCTGGGGGCCAAGGGTTCACAGAATTGGTTGATTTTTTTTAAATAGTATGAAAAGATATACTTCATCAAATGCATTAATCAAAATTCTTGGCCGGACATCCAAAACGTAAGTGAATTCGGCAGAGCATGGACCGAGTTTGATTCATGTTGAAATGACATGATAGAATATCTGATTATATTCGAATTAAATTATTCGTTTTTTCCCTATAGAATTTATCACTTTCATGTGATCCTTCGCTGAGTTCAACTCAAACGAACCAATTTCTGTCGAGAGATGGTCAATTCGGTATTGACCGTGATGGAATGGGCCAGCCGCTTGGAGCAGGTCGCCTGTTTGGAGCTGGCCGGCCGGGAGCTAACATCACCCCGGTCTTCACATTCATAATATTAGTACGGATTATATTTTATCTAATTATTTATTCTCATGAAATCTACCTCTGTATGTGACTTCAACTGTTCCCATCAGCGAAACAAATAATTTTCCGGCCGTCTTCATACTAATGTATCATTTACACGGGCACAATTGACAAGCCATTCCATTAAGCCAATTCATCAAGACATTCCATGAAAGGGCATCATTCATTTACACGAGGACAATTATTAACAAGCCATTCCAATGCAGCAAATGTTAAATTCGCGTCATTCATGTAGACTGTTTCAATCAGAATATAATAAAAAGGTATATTTTTGAGGAAAGTGAGGAAAGTTATTTAGCGATCGATAGACTCAAATCAGGACGTTCATTGAAAAACCCATCTAGTTTCACGCTAAAAGAGGGAATAGATGTTTTCAAGGAATACACAATTTTTAAAAGAAGATAGATGAAACCTGTATGTCCGGAAGATCTACTTTCGGTCAATAATAACAAATATCGAGATAATTAGAAATAGAGGATCTTGTGGAGTATAGGCTATGTATGAGAATGTCTCCGGAAATGGTGGAAACTTTACTTGGACCTATCATACAGAAATTGAACAATGAATCATATTTTCTGCAGGAAATATTTTCGATATTTTGAGCGTGAATCATTTTCTTTCGATTGAAATATATTACAGGAGGATTCTACATTTTGCTGAAAATTCTCTTTCAGTCTCTGAATTTTTTTTTTATTAAAAAAGAGAAGAGCCCCTGCGTAACAGGGGTCGTTGTGGCTTCGTTCAGCCTTCCGGGAACTTCGACCGCAAGGATCTTTTGTTCTGCGTAAACCAATTTGTCCGGGCCATAACCTTCAAAAAAATTATTGCCAAACAATGGAACAGGAAAAAACACCTCGAATTATTTCTCAGTGAAATAGCTCATCAATTGGCTTCCTGTACTGGATTGTCCCCATGAATGGATCAAGACAATCCATTGTCTCCATTCACACGATGCCAATCCACTAGACTATTGGATTGTCAATTGTCCCCGTGTGAATGCTGCATAAGTAAACCATTTATGTAGATGACATCCCATTACGGTGCCTTGCGGTACTCCAAACTCATCATGTCATATGCTTTACCTTGCATTACGTACCTGGATAATTTGTCCAATAGTGTTGGATGATCTAGTATCGAAAGCTTTAGCTACAGAAATACTCAATGTTGGACGTTTTTCATCGAGGGAATCATATGGGTATTGAACTCGTTGAATCACCGATGGCATTCAGAAATAACATGGTGTTTTTTCAGAAAATTCATTATTCTGATCTTTTTGGTTTTCAAATATTTTTCTCAACCCTTAAATGAATTGTCCGACTTGTAGAAAGGTTTCACAATTTCAGTTTTTAGTGAATCTGGAAAGCTACTCATTTCAAAGCACATTATGATCAAATGAGCAATAGGTTTCGATAAAACTGTTTTATATTTTTTTATACTTCTGCCTTTATTCCGACATATTCTGGAGCTTTTCCATTGTAAACATCATATTCAATTCTTTCCACTTCCTCTCTGTCTGTCGGGTAAAGAATTATCAACCCTCTCACAGGAATATCCTCTTCAATGAAGTTGTCTGCTTTCACAATTTTTGTCAATCTTCGATGACGTTTCGTTACTACGGTGCAAACTTCTTCAGGGAATCAATGAACTACTTCAAAATTACTTGGACATGCAACATAGTAGTTTACTAGCACTAGGAATCCAAGGCGAAAAATAATGTTTTTAATTTTCATTTTATCTTCTAACATCACATTAAAGAAAACCATATTACTTTAAAAAATTGTTAATCTTGTGAAGAAGGATACAAAGAATTGATCTTACATAGATTGAGTAAGTTGCTTCATGAATTGCTATATTCAATTATGGGAGTTAATTCACTTATGTCTACTTCTTTCAGTTCCTCGAATATAGTTTATGTCCATTTTCAAGTTTTTTCGGCTGAACTTTGAACTTTTTTAGCGTAGTGGAGAAGTAAGAATGAGACGCATCTGGTATGGTTACACTCATGGACCCCATAGTACTCGAACTGTCTCGGAACAATGCTGAGATATCAGGTTTTCAATAAAACAACAAGAAATTCACAAAATGTACATTAGTTTCACATCAAATTCATGCCTCTATTCATAATATTTCACAAATTATAGAATACAGCCACAATAAAAAAAGATTTAGTTGTTTTAACTTTTTTTTCTGTTTTCGTGCTAAAACATTTACTTTCGTTCTAGAGTATCCCAATGGCACTGACCAATAGTTTCAAATCTCTCATCATTCAGTGAATACAGTTATTTCAGTTCACTTCTTCGAGTAACACGTTTCCAGGTTATCAAAAAAAAAATACCATAAAGTACGTGGAACGATCTCATTAAGATTATTATTATTGATGAATATTTGGGTTGAGTTTTTAACATGAAATAAATCATCTTTGTTCGGAGTTGAAGAAAACTTAAACCTAGCTTTATACCACGAAAAGTTTGAAAGAAAAAATTATCAAATAAATATGGTGTCTTTTCAGAGGATGAATAATTGAAACCATTTAAAAATTTAATGAACTTCAATTATTTTGGTTTTCATTCCAGAACTCTGCAGGTATCTTTCACTCATTTTCCTCTATCATTTTGTAATCGTGTTAATTTTTGTACCATATATTTGATCTCTTATTTCGACCAATCTTTATAATTGATATGATATTCCATCTACTTCTCTCCGCATCCCAATTCGGCTGACCAGTTGCAGATGCCCCCTATAGGATCAAAACTTAAATTTTTTGGGCAGGTGTATTCCCAACCAAGTACTCTTCCATGATCCATTTTGGCGCAGGATATGAATTTCCTGCAAGAAGCTGGATGCGGAAAATTACCTTGGTCTAGACATTCTAGTACACCGTTTGAGTGGAGTATAACCTTCGTATTTTTCGGTAGTTGTTCCAAGTAGCTTCCAACTTGTTCGTGTTGGAGGATATTTCCAGAAAGCTGCGCCATCTTTTCTTTGAAGACTTGCGGTCGACGAATGGAGAATCGGTTAGTTGAGGTCAGTAAAAATGGTAAAGTAGAAGAAATGTACCTCGTTCTCGGACTTGTAACTGAAAAATAAAAAGAGAGCTCATTGAGAAAGACAATGCTTCTTCTATAATACACAATGGTGAAGAAAGTCCCTTGAAACAATGAAAATATTTTATCTGGAAATGCCTAAGTGGCATTTGGAAAAATCTTTGTGATAGTATGACAAGTACCTGATTGAAGAGGTGAAGATAGTTATTTGGAAAAACAAATCAGGTCACTGTTTTTTTGTTTCATCCTTCCTCTCTGCTGATCTAATTTCATTTTCAATAATGAACATGATTTGCAAAATTCAAGTAACTGATTGTATAGGTGAAGATAGTTATCTTCATGAAGAAATTAGTTCATTTTTATGTTTTCTAATTTCATTCTTCTTCCCTGTTAATTTTATTCAAACCCTAACCATTAATCTGATTCTCAACATTCCTGGTCAATTATCATGAAGAATTTACTGAGTGGTGGTGAGGAATCTCTTATTTCAATACAATTTTGAAAAGCTCTCTAAATCCGACTACCTACATTAGTATGAAATGATTAAACCAAAACCGATATCAAAGAAAAATAATTCCACATTTCTTTTTCTTCTAATAAAATTGCAACGGAAAAAGGATTCAAGGTCTTGCAGACAGTATTTAAAAAATCGTGAAAAACTTTGAGACGTGTGACTGAGAAATGGCATCAAATTACCATTACGCTATTTTGCACCACTATTTCATACTTCTAGATCATAGTACTACGTACTCTGAATAACATACCATAATGAATTTCTTTTCCTGCTTATTGACATTACTTTAATACCCTTCAGTTGGCTATCCATGAATGGATTATATATGGAAATTAGAAAATATTGCCAGTAGAGAAAAATAGAGATTTCATAATAATCAGAATGGGAAAGGAAAAACACATGCGAAATTATAAATTTTCATATTGTAGCAGAGTTATGGTATCCGAAAACTTGTTAGATATGTTGATCAAAAATCTTTAAAATTTTCACAAATTTATGAACGTAATAGTGAAAAGTATACATAACTGCGCATACTAACTACGCAGGAGATACAGTCAAGGTGACCTCTACCACAAAGAGTATAGTTATTGACATTAAGAGAGTCTTCCGGGCTTATTGGCCGTGGTCTATTAGGAATTATTTCACCTAACGTTTCGCCCACAACTGCGGTAGGCATCTTCAGAGGATTCTTGGTCTTAGATTGTAACTCGACCGCTGAATTTCCGAAAGTGGTGCTGGATTCGATCCGTTGGCCCCACTTACACCCTGATCATCGGCGGGAGAAGGTAGTGGGTTTACTCGCGCGATGTTGATTGGTCCATCCCTTCCACTTCGTATTGGCTTGATTTTAGTCTTTTCCAACACCGGCAACCATGCGCTATGTACCAAAGGAGTTTCTTGCCTTCTGTTCATATTGTTCTTATGTTTATATATCTCAATGGCTTCCATGTTCATCCTAGGATAGAAACTTTTGATGTTTGAAATAGCTTCTGCCTTTGAGAAAACAATATTGTGTCCATCTGTCAGAGCATGTTCCGCTAGTGCGGATTTTTCTGTCTGATGGAGTCGACAGCATCGTTCATGCTCCTTAATTCTCGTATTGATACTTCGCTTCGTTGTACCAATGTAGACTTTGCCGCAGTCACAAGGTATCCTGTAAATACCGGGTTGAGAGAGTGGGTCGACTTTGTCTTTGGTAGTTCTGATCATTTGGCCAAGTTTTTGAGTTGGCTTATAGACAGTCTCTATATTGTGGCCCTTTAGTATTCTACCAATTCTATCGGTGACCTTGGGGATATATGGTAAGATAGCTCTTCCATTGGGGGTGAGTTGTGATGTGTTATCATCACGTGTGGAAAGTCTTGGTCTTATTGCCCTCTGAATTTCCTTAGCATTATATCCGTTAGCGACGAATGCATGCTGTAGATGTTCAAGTTTATCCTCCAGAAATTCCGGCTCGCACAATCGTCGGGCTCTATCTACGAGTGTTTTTATAACTCCTCGTTTCTGTTGAGGATGATGATTGGACTGCTTGTGTAGATATCTGTCAGTGTGGGTTGGTTTTCTATAAACCCTGTGTCCTAGCTTTCCATTAGGCTTTCTAGTAACCAAGACGTCTAGAAAGGGTAGAGCACCATCCTTTTCAATTTCCATAGTGAATTGAATATTTGGGTGCCTACTGTTAAGATGGGATAGGAAAGCATCCAATTCTTCAAGTCCATGACTCCAGACGACAAAGGTATCATCCACATAACGTAGCCATGTGGACGGTCTCTTAGTTGCCGCTTCTATTGCACTTTGTTCGAATTTCTCCATGAAGAATTTTGCAATTGCAGGACTTAGAGGGTTTCCCATGGCCATCTATTTGCTCATAGAATTCGCCTTTCCACTGAAAATAGCTGGATGACAGGCGAAGTTCGAAGAGCTTTGTTATGTCATTCGGGAATAACTCAGACACGTAGTTAAGCGATTCCCTGATGGGAACTAGTGTGAACAGTCCTTGACGAAAGTGTCCGTGTTTCCCACATGAGGTCTCAACATAGTTGTTAAAACTTTGGCTAAGTCGTATGTTGGTGGATCGATGGTGCTAACGATAGGTCTCAATGGAACATTATCCTTGTGAATTTTCGGAAGTCCGTATATACGCGGAGCCCTTGCTTGACTCTTACAAATCCTCTTTTTGAGTTCCTCATCGAGAGAAGAAACTTTTATAAGAGCCTCTGCTTGTCTGAGCCTGAACGAGGTAGGATCTCTTTTAAGTTTCCTGTAGTTTGAGGGGTCTAACAACGCCCTCATTTTGGAATCATAGTCAGAGGTGTCCATCACTACCGTCGCGTTTCCTTTGTCAGCTGGAAGGATCACAATGGACGTATCTTCATTGAGACTCTTTATGGCTTGGTGTTCCCTGAAATTTATATTATTTTTTGGAGGTTTAGCCTTCCTGATGATTCTTGAGGCTTCAGTCCTCACTTCTTCAGCCGTAGCCTCAGGTAAGGATCGAATTGCTGCCTCAACATTGGCTATTATATTCTCTACAGGAATTTGTTTCGTTCGAATGGAGAAATTGTTTCCCTTTTCAAGGATGGATTTCTCCTCTTCTGTTAATGTCCTCTTGGACAAGTTAACAACAGTTTCTTTCCTGTTCGGAACTGAAGAAACAGATAATTCCTGCAACCGTGAGAATTTATTTTTGAGGCGTATAGAATTAGTGTACATTCGCCCCTCCATGGATTTCTGGGTTATGTTATCGACAGAAGTCCAGTCTGTTGGTGTTAAGGTTCCTACTAGATCATTCTGTATTTGTCCGATTTCCTCATCGATACTGACAAGTTTCTGACGAGAATAACGGATCCTCTCCCTTAACAGAGCACATTCGGCTCGATTATATATCCTATGTGCCTGAGCACTCAGGAAAAGCCGTCTAAAGCGTACGAAGTTGGGCACAACATTCGAATCCCGACAACGTTTCAAAAATGTGAGGGTGCAAAGTTGGTCTGCCTTTCTCTTCCTCAACAAGTCCAATCGTCGAATGGAACTGTATGCTACCTCCCCGTAGAGGCGTTTAATAAATAGTTTCAGTCCTTAGGAAATTCAGAGGGCAATAAGACCAAGACTTTCCACACGTGATGATAACACATCACAACTCACCCCCAATGGAAGAGCTATCTTACCATATATCCCCAAGGTCACCGATAGAATTGGTAGAATACTAAAGGGCCACAATATAGAGACTGTCTATAAGCCAACTCAAAAACTTGGCCAAATGATCAGAACTACCAAAGACAAAGTCGACCCACTCTCTCAACCCGGTATTTACAGGATACCTTGTGACTGCGGCAAAGTCTACATTGGTACAACGAAGCGAAGTATCAATACGAGAATTAAGGAGCATGAACGATGTTGTCGACTCCATCAGACAGAAAAATCAGCACTAGCGGAACATGCTCTGACAGATGGACACAATATTGTTTTCTCAAAGGCAGGAGCTATTTCAAACATCAAAAGTTTCTATCCTAGGATGAACATGGAAGCCATTGAGATATATAAACATAAGAACAATATGAACAGAAGGGAAGAAACTCCTTTGGTACATAGCGCATGGTTGCCGGTGTTGGAAAAGACTAAAATCAAGCCAATACGAAGTGGAAGCGATGGACCAATCAACATCGCGCGCGTAAACGCACTACCCTCTCCCGCCAATGATCAGGGTATAAGTGGGGCCAACGGATCGAATCCAGCACCACTTTCGGAAATTCAGCGGTCGAGTTACAATCTAAGACCAAGAATCCTCTGAAGATGCCTACCGCAGTTGTGGGCGAAACGTTAGGTGAAATAATTCCTAATAGACCACGACCAATAAGCCCGGAAGACTCTCTTAATGTCAATATATCCGGTCGTGAAAGCCTGAAACTATTTAGTATAGTTATTGATGTATGACTTCTTCTTCTTCTTCTTCTTCTTCTTCTTCTTCTTCTTCTTCTTGAAGTGGGACGAAATTTCTATCATCTGCCTTCTTGTGATATTGATGTCCGTTATTTTTTATTTTTGATGACATTGATGTCCAGCTGTCATATCAACTTAAATTGTATAATAATTCCATGCTTCGGTAGACTAGTGGTTAGAGTGAGTGGTATTTCGGAAATTGCACCTCGGATAACTCACTTTCGAATCTCCACACTGTAATTGCGAAATTGAAAAACTATGGAGCGCACAAGCCCAGACAGAACAAGTTTGGCAAAAACTGGTCCTTCTCAGGACCAAGAACACCTTGAAGAGGGCAGGCGAATGCGTGCTGAACGTCGGAAACACCAACCACATAGATAATGGAAACAGCCCAAATTATGTTTAAACAAAGAATAGAGTCGTACTTCTGAGAAGTCTGAATAATGAAATTGTTGAGAAAAGTTGTGTAACCTTATGAAGCGCCAACTATTCGATAGGTTGAATATTTCACCGATTCCGTGATCTCTTAGTCCAGGAGAAGGTTTTATGCTATCATAAGGTTTAGATTCGAGCATAGGTTTTTCAGTAGGAAAACAAAAACAAAAAATATATCCATCCGTTCATGAACTTGCGGAATCGAAGTCGAACTTTGAAGAAAAAGATCCGACGGAGAAGAGAGAAAGAGCGTAACCAAAATGAACCTCGATTTTTCAGGGAAAAGTTTCATATTTGAATTTATTCAACAGAGATCAGAGTTTCATGCATCATCATGCATTATTCGATGTCCACTACTCGACAGACGCCTCCCTTGGGTTTTTTCAGAGTTGTTGAAATATTTTCCAGAGTTTTCTATTCTGTGCAGCTTTCATCCCTATGACGAATATAAACACTGAATGACAAAATTTAAGATCCGAAAGATTTGAATTCGTTGGAGAAATTATTAAATTTTTCATCGTGTAGAATATACACTTACATACGGAACAAGAGTGGAAGACGATTTCTAACAAGGGGCTGCTCGATCCCTTTCCCATATTCAAAAATGAGAGCTGTTAGGGGTTGCAGCTAGAGGGGTAGTGATATCAAACTCATTTGAACACCCTTATTTGTTCTCCTTTCAACAAAATTTGACCTGTTCGGGCTTTTTCTCGTTATTCCATCCCAAATCTCGAAATTCGGGGTGGAAAGTATGTTTATTTTTTTTTTCATTTTTCTATCTCAAGGCATTGAAATGAATAACGTCACATACAAGTAGTTTAACACTACTTCTGTATTTGCTACTTTTGTGATTTTATAATTACCATTGTAGATATATTATTGATTATTATTATACTATTACTATTTCATGAAAACTCAACTTGCGTGCAGCTGTAACATTGAAAAAAAGTTTTTATTGATGAAACTTTCGAGGTTCTTTCTGAATTGAAAAAGAAGTATTCGAAAATCCTAGAATCTCTTCAAATATTACAAATTTCAAGAGACACACAAGTACGGATTTGAGAATTATTTAATATTTTTTTACTTGAAATTTTTCTCTGAGTGTCAGTTTTTTGCCTGACGTGAAATTATATGATCAAATAGAAATTTATGAAATCTTCTTTAGCCAGTTTCGGAAACACCCCTTGTTCAGAAGATGTGATACCTCTGGTGAGTAGTCGACTTGACATCGATGCGAAAGGAAGTTAACTATTCTCTGAAAAAGTAGAAGTTTCTACATATTTCAGCTTGAAGAAAGAATATGAGTTGAGTTTCTTGAAGCAAAAACACAAATTTATTCACCTGAAAACAGTGAATCGACAATTAAATGCTTCACTATCATATTCAATAAGCTTCTCAATCAAATGATTGAGTAGTTAAAAAATTTTCCAGAGCACTGTTTTTAAGATTGGTCACGAACTTGGTATTCTTTAAATGGAGCACCCCATATATTTCAGCATCGAATATCTGCAGTTATTTTTTGAATACATTGGACTTCTTCTTCTTCATCTTTTCGAAAGCCAAAGGCTTGTTTCACCTTTCACGTGACCTCTTGAGGAGCAGATGACCAGCTATCCTTCCATCCTTTTGGCGGGCGTCCTGGTGGTTTTCTAGCAGCTGGCTTGCCATTCCGTGCTATCTTGGCAAGTCTCTCGTCGCCCATTCTGGAAACATGTTCATTCCAGTATCTTCTTCTTGCACGTGACCATCTTACCACATCCAATATACCACACTCCTCTCGGATCTCCTCACTCCTCATGTGATCTCTCAAGGTATTACCTGTTATGGCTCTTAAGGTCCTCATCTCATTGGTACGCATCATCCTCTTTGTTTCGGATGTGTCGGCTCTGGTCTCAACCGCATATGTCATGATCGGGCGTATGCAAGTTTTGTAAACTCTGACCTTACATTGACTGGTCATGAATTGATTTCGCCATATTAACGAGTTCAAAGCACCCGCTATCCTGGCCGATTTGTTGACTTGCTCCCTGACAACACCCGCCAGGTTTCCCCACGAGGATATTTTGACTCCCAAGTAGCTGAAATCTGAGACTTGCTCTATGATGTTGTCATCAACAACCAGCTTGCATTGACGTGGCTCCCTCGATATTACCATAATCTTAGTTTTTTTTTTTATAGAGATCTTCATGTTCAGTTCTTCGGCATCGCTTTTGAGCGCCTGCAGTAGCAATTGTAAACCGTTCTCTGTATCTGTGAGGAGCGCTGCATCATCTGCGAAGCACACGATCTTGAGAAGGTGTCTTCCCAGTCTATAGCCATGTTTCACCTTCCGAACCCTTTCTATTATCCTGTCCATAATGAGGTTAAACAGAAATGGACTCAAGCTGTCGCCTTGCCTTACACCGGATTTTATTCTTATTTTACCTGTGGAAGTCGATTTTGTCCTGATTTCGGTCACGTTGTCTGTGTTGAGTTGTTTTATGATGTCGATTGAATATTTCGGTATTCCTTTTGTGCTGAGCTCAGTGAGAACGTCTTCCAGCTTCAATCGGTCGAAGGCCTGAGTTAGGTCCACAAAACATATAAAGGCTGGTTTATCAAATTCGATAGCTTTTTCTATAACCTGGCGAACTATGAATATTGCATAGTTGGTACTGCGGTTCTTTCTAAATCCTTGCTGTTCTTCAGAAATACGAATTTTTTTGGAAATATATTTTCCCAGTAGTTTTGTGAATAGCTTCATCGTGGTATTCAACAGGGATATTCCTCTATAATTCGAGGGGTCTGAAATATTTCCTTTTTTGAAAACTGGTATTGTAATGCTGCTTCTCCATTCTTCAGGTATGTTTCTCCTCTTCAGTATTTCATTGAAGAGTCTTGTTAGTTCTTCAGCCAATTTTTTCCTCCATTCTTCAAAAGTTCATTTGGAATGTTGTCCGGTCCTGGAGATTTTCCATTTTTCAGTTGTTTCATTTCTGACCATACCTCTTTCACAGTCAATTCCTCAATTTCCTCTTCATCCACAGCATTTTGTCTGGACAATAGTTTCCGTTCGGGAAGTTGATCTTCTCCTGAGTACAAGCTCTCGAAATGACTTTTCCATTTTTCGGCCGATATGTTGTTCAACTGAACAGACTCATTCACTTCCTTCTTTGTAGCTCTCAACATTTTCCAGACACGTTTCTGTGCTCCGTACATGTCACCTTCAATCTCCCTGCTAAACCTATCCCAGTGCTCCCTCTTTATTTCTCTTTTCCTGATATTCACTCTGTTTCTTGTTCTTATGTACTCAGTGTAGTCCTGAAGGTTCTTAGTTGTTTTGAACTTTAAATGAGCTTTTTTCTTCTCTTGAGCTAGCAGCTTGATTTCAGGGGTATACCATGTTTTTTGTTTGTGAGCATTCGTGTTAACAGTTCTTTTCCCGACTGCTTCCTCGGCTGCTTGACTTATACTCTGTTTCAAGACGCCCCACAGTTCATCGACTTTGTCCCAGCATCGAGTATTCCACTCTAGCAGCTTCCCTTCGAGACGACGCACATATAGATCCAGCGTACTCGTATCCTTAAAAGATTCAATGTTAAACTTTTCCATCGAGAGGTATTTGGTTTTCCTGGAAGGTGGTCTAATGGTGGTTATTTTTCCCAATATAAGACTGTGGTCTGAACCTATGTTAGCAGATGACAGAGATCTAACATCTAAAATCTGCTCCGGGATCACAAATCTGTTTGTGATAATGTAGTCAATCATAGATGTTGTTTGCCTGCTGCTTCTAAATGTTATTTTATGTTGAATTTTATGATCGAAGTAAGTATTATTCATCCTAAGTTCGTTATGGGCACAGAATTCTATAAGCAGTTGTCCTTGTTCATTAATTTCCGCTTCGTTGAATCTATTCTTTATTCCAGGGATTACTTCGTTTCCAACACGTGCATTCAGATCACCCATGATGACTACCTTCTCTCCATTGGGTATATCTTCTACGGTAGACTGCAGTTCATCGTAGAATTCTTCCAGTTCTTGTCTTGGTCTTCCAGAATCCGGAGCATATACCGATACAATATTTAGTTTGTCCTTTTTTGTCTTCATACTGACCTGCACTATTCTGTCGCTCCGATATTTGACGCCGGTTACGCTGTCCAGATACTCTTGTTTGATCAAAAGTCCCACACCCGAAGCTGCTCTAACTTCCTTCGATCTGCCGGAATAAAATAATATGTACTCGCCGTACTGAGATGTTCCCTTGTCCTTCTTTTTCATTTCAGATATGGCACATATATCTATGTTGTGGTTGTGGAGTTCTAATATAACCTCTTGGTCTTTCGAATTAAAAGATCTTACATTCCAACATCCGAGCCTCAGTGTGTCATTTTTTACTCTCCTACGTTGTTTCCTTATTCGTTTCCAATTCCGTGCGTTCGTCGTATAATTTAATCCGTTCTGGTCCGAGGCATAAGTGATTGGTCTATGAGCCCTCTATTGTTTTTACAAAAGGCAGGTGGCTGGCCTCACCTTGAAACCCTCCTCCTTTATCCGGGCTTGGGACCGGCAGAGTTGTGTTTGGGCTACTCGAACCGCCCTCCCACAACTCAGGCGGAGAATACATTGATGTATCATCAAAAGATTCTCGATAGAGGAGGCAAGGGAGTCTTAGCCTTCTCATACAGTCAAATTTCTATGAAATAGGAATATTTCGCACTCAAGTGCACCATCATAATCATCCAAATTAGTATCAAAATCTAATTGCCAATTGCCACAATCAATCCCACCACCAGATCCCTTACGCTCTTTAGTTTCTGGGATAGTAAACACTTCTTGGCCAACGTTCAAAAATTTAACAGCTGTTTCCAGACGACAACGTTTGGCGCAACACATACTGTACAGGACAATTTTATGTCGACTTTCAAGGTATTATACCATTATAGTTTATTATAATATTAAAGTTACTTTTTTGAGGCAGTACGAAGTCTGCCGTGTCAGCCAGTATTTCATAAATTTTAGCTTCGAAAATCAGAAAAATCCATATTCATGTTTGTTTTTTTTAAGTAGGCCATTAATTCTTTCACACATGCATAAAAAATGAACATGCATAAAAAATATTGATATTAATACTGATATTCTTTGTTTTCATTGTTTTTTAGTATACGAGAGATATTTTGAGTTCATGTTTGAAATTTTATCAGATGAATAGGTTTAATCACATGGCTTCTTGAAAAAGTAATAATTCGATGCAAGTGTGATAAAATTCATGGTCTACCTATGAAAAAAACAAACATAAATATGGATTTTTCTGACTTCGAAAGCGAAAATTCGTTAAATATTAGGTTTTTTTCATTACATCTCAAAATTAGGTTGTGATATATCTAGATAAATAATTTCTAGAATTTCACGTTTGAATATACGTGGTTTACCATTTGAAAAATACCAAGTTTGTGCCTAATCCTAAAAAGTTTCAACTACACCGAGGTCTTCTATGTGAAAATATCTCTCTAAAGCAGTTTTCTTTTTCTGTTTTATCTCATATAGGGCCTGGGAAAAATAACATGTCCAAAAGTGATTTTCGTTTTCTCCCAGTATTTCAGGAGGAAAAGTGTTTGGAATATTTCTCTTTGTGGATTCGAAAAATTTTCAAAAAAGTGTCGCGAAAAGCGCAGGTCTCTATCTTCAATAACAGCTGAGATACAGTGCAGTCTCAACCAAAATGGACACAGTATACAATATTGTTTTCTCTCTCATAAATTGGACAGGTTTTAAATAAATCCGTGGCAGGAGGTCAACATATAATTAATAAAATATACTATGTTAACTGTGTTAATCCAACACGATTTTGTTCTTCAAGATGTAGAGTGAACGGATTCGACATTTGAATTCATTAGAGGAGGAATATTTCATAAGCATGTTTGGGAATGAAATTCATTCGAAACTCTTGAAAAACTAAGATTGTACTCAAGCTCAAGTTGGTTTCGTGGTTATTCCTAAAAAGCAAAAACCAAGAGGAACAAACTGAACAACAACTACGGTCATTACTAGTTATTCGCTTGAAATCGATTTAGGTGTTGTAAAATGAATATTCCATATCAAGTGCTGGAATACTGACATTCTATGGACAAATTCCATGTTAGAAGAGCTATATTCTGTAGCAGTCGTGGAGAAAGAAGTTTCCTAGGTCTCCCTTATATTTTGCCAACTGGGGTGTTAATAAAAATTAATTGCTGATTATTCACGGTAACAATGAGCAATACAGCTTGGATACTAATTTGAAGTGCTCAAAACTGTCGGAGTGTTCATAGTTTTATGTACTAGAAGGGGTTTTTGTTGGCAAGGCATGGGATATTGTCACTTGTCTGAGCAAACGAAAAGACAAAATTAATATTCTTGTTTTTATTTCGATACTCTGTTTCGAAAATGACGAAATTATCTCAGACGAATTAAATCCATTATTCTGCTTTAATCAGATTCATCATGACAGTTCATCAATTAGAATGTATTGAAATAGAAAAAGGATACAAAAAATGAAAGTTCATCCGTCATCATAATTAAGGGCCAGTTTCATAAGCAATTTTAAAGTGCCTTTAATTTTAAGGCTCCTTTAAGTTCAACATTTCGGTTTCATAACACCTTTCAGGTTCTTAAAGCCACTTTATATTCAAAGGCCCAATCTCGGGACTTTAGCAGCTAAAGTATCCTTTAGCCTTGATATATACATAAATAAATTCCTAATCTCTCGTGTCCAAACTGTCAACTCATTTGGGGTTAGTTATTTGGAATGAGACTATGAGACAATTTGACACCATACGGCTCATTGTGGTTGCAACTGCAGTGTTGCAATTGATATCAATGACATGTTGCCTATCAATAATTTCGAAAAGGAATTAGGTGATAATCAGAAAATTTTTGCTGATGCAGCTAATGAGAAACATAATAGAAATTCAATCATAACAGGTCATTTTGCTTTATTAAACTGATGCTTATTCAAATATTATGTTTATTCAATTCTGAAAATAGCATAACCTCCTTTAATTTTAAGATGGATGTGGTTAAATACAACTCCAACTGTCTATTTTAGGTCAAATGAAACGATTTCAGTCATGTCAACATACAACATTTCACCTAAAGTCTCCTTTACGTAAAGTCCCATTTAATTTCATTATGAAATTGGGTGGACTTTTAAAGTGGGCTTTAGCTTAAAGTGCACTTTAACTAAAGTGTACTTTAAGGGTTTAATGTTACATAATCATATTACACGAGTTATTTTTCATCATGGTCAAATACAATCAATAATCAAAGCTTACCTGTAGAAAATGTAGACAGTGGGGTTGTATATGGAGAACTTATTTCATACGGTCTTGAACTAGAGGGTAATGGTGCCTTCTGCAGTAGAGAAAATGCAATATGACTAAGTTCAGCATTATCATTCTCCAAAAATTGTTGGTTGGTTGACTGTGAGAACTGATCCATTACTGTGGTAATCCTAGGGCTCAGTGTTCTTGATGTATGTTTAGAACGTGTTGAAGCCGTTGTTGATACTGGAAATAACATGAAAGTTTGATGAATGGACCTTTGAAGTCAATATTAATTATTCCAGCTAATAATTCATTTCAAAGTTGTGAAAAGACCCTCCGTTCAAAATGAAAATAAAAACTCTAGAGAATAAATATTTGTTTCGAGAATACTAAAAGTTCTAGGAGAAATTTGTCTGGTCGATAGCGGTAGAGAATAAGTGGGTACAAATTGTTCGAAGGGAGCTGACATAATTGATTAGCAGACCCTCGAAAATGATAACAATTGAATAGGTTTTTACTTGAAAAAAATGGTAGTTGAAATACTTTTGACAGTATAACAGAAAGTATTCAATTTATATATTTGAATTGCCATGGAGCGCGAAAAGCTGCTCCTATTAAATATATGCTGAAGATTTACAGTTGAATATTTCACGCAAATTCAAGAAACATTGAATGAAATGCTAGTCTCTATAATTGGTGTGATAGTAAATAACCTGAGAATAAACCCATCCGTAACTGCGGTTATGTGCTTTGGTTGGATGCTGGGACCATTAGTCTTCATATTGTTCATGTCTTCATATTGTTCATATCTTCATATGAAGGTAGTTAAAATAATAATGAAACTTCTGTTGTTCTGAGAGCAAGGAGTTTGAGCGATCTCGTCCAGTTGTGTGAAATGCCAGCGATGGACAATACTTTGAATCTTAAATGTGTAATCAGTATTTTACAATGATACTATTATACAGTGTTTCTTGAAAGGGTAGGTGCTATTTGTATTTGCGCTGACCAAGCAACGAAGGGGTTTGGAGGGGTCGCGTATGACCTGCGGCTGAGGCTCATCGAATACTCTCAAATACCTATGGTGAGGCCGCTATTAGTGAAAGAACATGCCGAAAATTGTTTCGACACTTCAAGGACGCCGATTTTAACGAGCATTGCGGTGAAAGCGAAAACTTTTTTGAATATTCAGAATTGGAGGCAATACTGTCTAAATTTCCTACAATTATCCAAATTAGGACGTGGGGAAATATAGTCATCCCAACGTGACAACCATTTTGGAACTCAAAAAAAAAGCTCCATACAAATTATTTCACATGTTTTACGGAGCGGCCTTTTTACTATAATTTGAAAATTTTTTTAAATATTTCAGAAAAATTTCACTAATAATCTAGCAACATTGATATAATGGCCTTACCAAAAGTTCAAACATAATTTTTCTGATCCCATTAGAAAAATCTATTTGGACTGCTGATGTGAAAAGACCAACCACTCCCTTATATTATTATTATATTATATTATTATTCAAATTTCTGTCACATCTCCAAGCTTGTTATTATGATAAAAGAAATCTGAAGATACAGAAAACTCAAAGACAATAATTCATTGTATGTTCTCGATTATTAATGTATGGATTAAAAAAATCTCAGATAAAAAAAATTGAAAATGAATATTGAAATCCAAAAAAAAACAAATGAATCAAAAATTGTCTGAAAAAAGTGGGTAAAGGTTACTAGCAGCTTACAACATTCTTTTTACTCATAGAATATGCAAAAAGTGGAAACCACCAGTTTCTCATTGAACATGATCTTGATCTCCCGATCTCCCAAATGAAAATGGAAATGAAAGTCATCATTTCCTATTAATTCACTAGTTTTTAAGATTCGTTATATCATGAAACGTTCAGGAGTTTGACAAGAATCTGAATGATTGATTTCTATTACTATGTTTATGCTTTTCGAATTACTGTAAACAAAAAATCAGAAAGTGGCTTATAGGGTGGTTATTTTCACATAAGCAGTCAAGATTGATTTTGCTGAGTACGAAACTGAAAATATGCTATTCGGTATACATCTAATAGATGTTATAAAGTGTTACAAATTCTGAAAAAATCATTCAATTCTGATAAACAGTACCAGAAATATAGAATGAAATTTCGGTCATGATGAATAACTGATCCTGAATAGCGACAAGAAAAGAAAGGAGACATTTTTAAGGGGCCTCGTTGAACACCCTGTATGTTTATCGGCGAACAGACGGAGAAGTTTAATTATGGGATAAGAACCTCCTCGGGTGTGGTAAAACACTAATGGTGCCTATACACGATCCGGCGGCTTGCAGTCCCAGGACTGTCGATTTGAACTGACATCCAAAAACTGTAGCGCACTACACACGATACAGTTAAATCGTAAACCTGATCTGAAAATCGACAACTGACACTCCGCGGACTGCAGTCCATCCTAAATTTGACCATACACGTTCACTTCAGATCTGCAGATTCTACTAGCTGAATCTCCAAATTTGGCTGTGAGATATCAAAAAGTTTGAAAGTTCTGAACTGTCGATCAGATCTGAAGGAATCGCTCTACACACGGTAGTTTATGAAGCGATTTGGCGAAACTGCCGGCTGGGACTTATCGATTATCTGTGCATGTGTAGTGATAACAAAAATGTGGATCTACATTTCTGCAGTCCCGGACTGCAGTTCGCCGGTGCGTGTATAGATACTTTAATGGAGCCCACAGACTTCGTGCCGATTCGCCGATTTGAATCGCCGATTCGAATCGCCGATTTGGATCGCCGATTCTGATCGCCGTACCGTTTTGCTCACACACTTCGGGAAATCCTGGCAGTTATTTTTCAGTCGTTCTTCGGTGAGTACGTAATGGAGAGGAAACATCTTTTAGCAGTGGCGGCTGCTATTGTTATGTTGAACAAAAATAATAAAAAAAAAGATCGATATGGGTGAAAGAGTGGCTCCTGAAACGAGAAAAATATTTTCATATTAATTTATTAAATGAAATGAAGTTGGAACCAAAAGATTTTTTCAATTACTTGAGAATGGTCGAAGAAACGGTAGCTACCAATAAATATGTTTATACCTTCAAATAATCCTGCTGCAAAACTTCGTATATTGCGGTACATGTTTCAGGAATAATTTGTCCTTAGAATTGTGGGGAAATCAATGTGGAAAACTTCAAATCTTCGTAAGATCCTCCTGTGGAGAGGTAACGCAAGGTCACGGTAAGCCTCTCATGCGGGGATATTGCCTCTCTTAAATGACTATCTTGTTTAGTAATGAATGGTTTTACTAAATTCAATAATACGAAATATGTTTCTTCGTCTATTCTCAAGTAATTGAAAAAATCTTTTGGTTCCAACTTCATTTCATTTAATAAATTAATATGAGATTATTTTTCTCGTTTCAGGAGCCATTCTTTCAGCCATATCGATCTTTTTTTTTATTTTCGTTCAACATAACAATAGCAGCCGCCACTGCTAAAAGATGTTTCCTCTCCATTACGTACTCACCGAAGAACGACTGAAAAATAACTGCCAGGATTTCCCGAAGTGTGTGAGCAAAACGGTACGGCGATCAGAATCGGCGATCCAAATCGGCGATTCGAATCGGCGATTCAAATCGGCGAATCGGCACGAAGTCCGTGGGCTCCATAAGGATTGTGGGGAAATCAATGTGGAAAACTTCAAATCTTCGTAAGATCTTCCTGTGGGGATATTGCCTCTCGTAAATGACTATCTTGTTTAGTAATGAATGGTTTTACTAAATTCAATAATACGAAATATGTTTCTTCGTCCACTCTCAAGTAATTGAGAAAATCTTTTGGTTCCAACTTCATTTCATTTAATAAATTGATATGAGAATATTTTTCTCGTTTCAGAAGCCATTCTTTCACCCATATCGATCTTTTTTTTATTATTTTTGTTCAACACAATAATAGCAGCCGCCACTTCTAAAAGATGTTTCCTCTCCATTACGTACTCACCGAAGAACGACTGAAAACTAACTGCAGGGATTTCCCGAAGTGTGTGAGCAAAACGGTACGGCGGTCAGAATCGGCGATCCAAATCGGCGATTCAAATCGGCGAATCGGCACGAAGTCTGTGGGCTCCATAAGAGTTAATAACATGGAATTCTGGGAGAAGAGAATCCTAGATGTGATTGAATCCGTGACAACCTCGGTGGTTCAATAGTGAAAGAGCGAAGCTATGAATCGTAAAATATTTAAAAATCTCTGGTTGAAGAAATGAAAATTCAAAGGTGAAAGACTCGAAATATCTAATAGAGAGAAAGCGACTTCATTACATCAAAATTCGCCTTATTTCGTGACCTTTTCGCTTCTTCTCAGAAGCATTGGTAAACATTCTGTAATTTCACCTTGAAGGATGAGTAGGTATATGTATTTCCATGATAAATTGATGTTCGCTTAAAAATAACGCTTTCACTGTCTCTTTGTTTCAATTGTAGAACTAATACTATCGTGATTCAATAATTATATGTTCAGATGTTTTTTCAAGAAACAAGGAATTTTACTAACTCGTTCATAATAGAAATTTCATGAAATAATATGAGATGTTTTTAGTCATCTTCTAATGTAATAATTAGGATCCAGGTGGGAATGTCTGGCCTTGTTTTGCTGTCCAGCCTTCGTCCATGTACAGAGTGTTTCATAGATGAACAAGGTAATAAAAGGCATCAGATGATTCTAGATATACCACATTTGATTTTTTTATTCTTTTCGTTACTGAACTACAAGGGATTGTATGAATATTACTCATTTCTCCCTAGGGTCATCACGAGCAGTACACCCTGTGTATGTTCTTCATATTTGGCACACATGATTTTATTTGATGTTAGAATTAAAAACCTCCTAATCACAAGGAAAATCGAAGTCTGGCTCAATTCTTATAATGAATTATCGAAACTGTTGAATTCGTTAATATTTTTCTTTTTATATCTGCAGAACAGATTGAATTCAATATGTAATTTCAATTTATCTGATGTACTTATATACAAAATAAGGATCCAAAATTTAATATAGGTATTTATGAGGTGAAATGCTTGAGATCGAATATAATATGTTTGTTGATTGCTATTAAACTTTTGCTTTGCGTTTAATTTGAAGAAGAGCCTTTTCGTTTCCAAATGAGGATTATGTGATAATATGTTCATTTATAGTTATATTAGATTGCGAAATAGAAATATATTGGTAGAAGTGTGTCGTCCATCGAGAGAAATGAGGATGGTATTCCTAGAATTAACTTTAGTAGATGAGTGCTGCAGAGTTGGCAAATATGAAATAGATTGTCCATTCACAAATGAAACCCAATTTAGGCGTATTAATGTTTTTTATTCAGGAATAGAAATGGAACATTTCTATGTTACTAGACTGATGCATTCACAATATTAATTTTCCGTAAACCTGTTGTTCAATCATCTCAACAGTTCACTAACAATTGGATTCAGTACAATTATCGATCAATATGATCGCAGATTTTAATTTGATAACTTCATTCCTAATAAATTTCAAAATCAAATCGTCACATTTAACCATGCGAATGTTGATAGTGTAAATACGCTAATGAAACAAAAAATCCCAGAAATAGTCCTATAAGCACAAATACATTTGAAGAATTCTATAAACATAGCAGCTTAATAGTAAAAAAGTAGGCGGTCAGTATGAGAAGGAAGGACGGTACCGAATTCGAAGACAAAGGTGAAGACAGTGTGGAAACCTTTCGTCTAAGCTCTTGCAAAAAGAAAAGTACAAGTAAGAATTTTAATGACTAGCTATAATCATATGCTTGACCTGTTTAACATATAGTATTTATACCAGGTCAAGATATTCGCGATGCACACAAGAAGAAACACAAATTCGTTGTCCCTCAAGGGTATTTCTGCAGCTGTTAGAGATAGAAGAAAACACAGAAGACAGTTATAACCCAAACTTATAGTTTTTCTGAATGGAAAACCCTATATTTTATTTCATTGCATATCAATTTCTGATTGAAATGAAAAGCGTTCTTCGAGCTCTGAAAAACATTGACAGAAGGTAGCTGTGCTTCTTTTGAACTTTTGTTTTTCTATAAACATACGTCCGATTCGTTTTCTTCAGGAGTAACAAGAATTTGAAAAAGTTTATTTTCATGTTTTGAATAAGTAGGCTTACAGAAAATATCGAGAGATATCATAATTGAACACGTTTTGAATAGCAATGCATTCTTTTATGACTCAGGAATTTCCAAATATAGTTTTTAAATATGGGAATTCTAAGACATTCGAACACAATATCCTGATAGACACACGATTCTGTGCATCATTCCGGAGACTTCGAGAAAAACGCAATCCTGCTCCTAAGAAAGCCATTCGGTCAACCCAAGTTAATGTTAAAAATGAGGAACATGTAATAGATGCAACCACCTCCACATAGAGGGAGACAAGTAGTCAGTAGGCTGAATGAACATTCACCGAATAAATGGATAGGTCAAGGAGGACCAATACAGCGGTCATCTCCTTCGCCTGATCTGATCTGAATCCTTTAGATGTCTTTTTATGAGAACGTATAAAGCTGCTTGTTCATCACGTTGAAATCCAATAACATCAACCATGACTTGATAGAATGCAAGATGCAGCAAACCAAATACGAAACGATACAAACCTGATCCGCCGAGTAACAGCATCTTTAGTTGGTCGATGTGGTGCTTGCATTTGAGCCGAAGGACATTCTGAACAATTTTTATAGTCCCGAAATTTCCATTTATTATTATGATTTCTTTTCGATAAACGGGATGTGGACAACGAAACTATTAGTATTTTGGTCTTCAACTCTTTGTTAATTCTGAACCAAATGATTCAAAGCAGATATTGAAAAAGGGAAAGAAAATTGTGGATGATCTCATTTCAATTACCCGTATCTGAAAGAACGAAGTCTCATAGAGAATGAAAAAATTCTTAATCTTGAAGATAGGTTTTTTATAGAGTTCTGACCAAAAAACAATCACATTTTAACTCGAACCATTCGAACACCAACGAAAATAATGCTGAACTAACAGCTACCTAAATACTATTTTTCCAATCATTCTCTATGTTGGATCCAATCATTTGTAATATCGTGACATATTTTGTTCTTTTTGATGTCCGAGAATTCAAATTTTGCACTGCACCACTTAATTCCAGTTGATTTCCATTCTAAATCTTTCCCACAATGCGAACGGAATGAAAAAATTATCTCGAACTTGATGACTCTAATGAATAATTTTGAATGAACATTCTACAGATAATCAAAGATTCCACAAATAAAAAATTATATGAAAATAATTAGAACACCATAAGAAACTTCGGACTTCCGATGCTTATCATCATCAGAAGATGGGTCATATCATATTCATATAAGATCGATATTTTTCATCTACATTAGTTCTTTTGGCTTATGCGATACTGGCATTTGAGTTCTCTGTAGATAATTTACACAGTATTGTATTTCAGGTTTTGAGGTAAGGGTTTCTGGGCAGGGTCCATTATTTTTCAGAACACCATTGTTATACATTTTCAATATCTTTAGATTGGGGATAATAAAGAAAATGTATGAGAATATGTATGAGTAATGGAAAAAGATTTAATAGCTCTGAAGTTCCTTTGTGAATGTTGCCAGTTTTCACGAACCTGTTCTACCTGGCACTAATTTTCTGTTGAACGGTTTTCCTAGACGTTTTCTAACAACCGACATCTTCAGAATACTACTCAAATGTTTTTCTTTAAAAATTGCTCAGACGATGAAAATGGACTAGACAATCCACTATCCAATGGTGGAAGCTCCATAAATATTTTGAATTTTTTTTTGTCGAATATCTCTAATATTGAATTATGAAACCTAATTACAATATTTATTAGGAGATATTGAAATATTCTTTTACTTTAGTTGCGGTTGGATAAACAATAATTAAATACCAACCTGTTTTTAGGTAGGTCCCCTTACTCATTGCCTCACCTTGACTTTCTATTCTCGTGAATTGTGGATATTTTCTGCGTTTGGTCTTAGTCGACCTCGATCTGCTAGTCGTGGTGGAGGAGGTGTCCGGCGCTGAAGTTGGTTTCTGGGTGGATTTTGGCCGAGTCCTTATGCGGAATCGCGCTGCTGGTCTTGTGTTCTGGAAGGTGGAAAAAACTTGATATTATATTGATTCAGTTCTGGTTGAGTGCGTCCTGCAGTTTTTTATGTTCAAGGTAAAATAAAGTTGATTCATTGTGTCGTGTTTTATTTCTATTCCTGAGTTATCATAATGCACATGCATCCAAATTATTCATAACAGTTAAATTTCCTGTGCATCCATCAAGAACCTTATTTAAAGTTACAGAATGTGATCAGTTTTCATGATTTCTCGGTTGAAATTACTTAAATTTATTCAGTTTCTTTCATAATGGAAATAAGAGAGTTATCAATGCTGCCCTGAGATCTTCACCATATTTTTGAAATAAGTTGAATAATGTAGTAAAGGAATTATTCGTTATTCATTCACAATTGATATAAAATCCTCATGATGTTTATGACTTGAAAAAAATCTTACACAAACAAGAGAATCCAATTGGAGTTATCGTTTTTTGAATGGGAAACAATGATTCAGAAAAAATTGATTATTTTATAATATACAGGTTGATTCAGACCAAGTGTAAAAAACTTCGAATTCAAATTCAGCACACCATTTCGAACATAATTGGTTTTTGAAGAACGAATTTCAACCTCTTCTTTTCTTAGATACAGAGTGATGAAATTCAGGGAAAAAATCAGTTTTTTTTTATGAAAAACATTGATTCAGAAATAAATTGATTATTTCATGATATACAGGGTGATTCAGACCAACTTTAAGAGACTTCGAATCCAAATTCACACCATTTTGGACATAATTGATTTTTGAAGAAGGGCCTTCACTATTTTTTTTCTCTGAGATACAGGGTGTAGAAATTCAAGAAATAATCAGTTTTCTCCTTATAACTTCGGTGTTAAATGATGTATTGTTGCCATTTTTGGATATTCTCGTTTTTGTGTGGAACTGCTATAAACAATACTGTTTCCGTTTGGCACTCCGATGCAGTGACGGATAAACCAGGGTAGTCCTACGCTTTGACACCCCTTACTTATATGCCACTTATGTTGTTGACCAAATTTGACATTATTCAATTCGTTCTATATGTTTGAATGATGTATTTTGCCGTTAAAAAACACATATTCATGAATTCCGAAACATCTTCCAACATTCTGTATCCCAGAAATCAAGAGATTGAGGATCATTCAGCAAAATCAAACTCTTTATGAATATCGTTTTATTTACCATATAAACACTCTATAGGTGGGTTTCACAATACTTTGATTGCCTGATAAAGAACTGTAGAATTGATTGGAACCAACAAAGTTCGTTGAAACTTCGAATGAAACTTCGTACTCAAGTACGAAAGATAATATCAGAGATATTCTGATGAAGTGTTTGAGAGAGTTCAAGGGAATTCTTTCTGAGATTAACTCATAGCGATTGGATGTAAGTGATACCTTACATCCAATGAGGAGGTACTCTATGAAGTTTAAATATAATTGAAAAATAATTTGAACATATTCAAAAAAATTCTAATCGTATATTTTGACATGGTAAAATCGAAGGTTTCAATTTTGTTCAGTTTTTGAAGATCATTCTCAACTCATCAAACTATGGATGGTGATATTTTGTTATATAATATATTGTCATAATAATATGTAATGATTGCTTGTTCAAAAGTCAATATTTTTCTGGAAGGAGGGGGGTAATGGGTGTATCGACACCAGTGCATTCATACAATCTTTCCAGAGAGGGGTAAGTATGGAAAAGTTTAAAGAGCTCATTCCCTTTCAAATTTCTATTTTGTCTGACTTTCAGAATATTTAGACTATATGGTTCTTCTGTTATTCGTAAAAATTATGATGTGTTTTTAATACTCTCCCGGCTATTCCGGAATGGTTTTTACACTTAACTACATAATAATGCTTTGTAATTGAACAATTATTAGACATTAAGTTCTCTATAATGCCAAGGGAAAGTTTCAGTTGCGTTGAGATCTCTGTTTGTTATTGTTGAATGATTGATTTTTTCATGAGAATCGTGAATTGCGTAACGACCTCATTAAATGAACCTTACCGTTTTCGGTAATGAAGAGAATGTTTCTATTTCGACTGGTAGCGTTATTAACGGACCGAATTAAATATGGATCAGAACTTGATATACGACGTATATTTCAAACGATTCCCTACTTCAACTAGAGAATAATACTAATTTTTTGTTGCATTCCAATAAAATATAATATATCTTCTAAATGATGGATATTTCGTGAACTGGTTTGTAATTATAACAACGCTCAAGCGACACATTTGAACAATGAATATTTCAATGATTAATTATCAATGAGAAAACTGATTATTATATTCAAAAAATGAAACAACAAAAAAGCTCAACTGCCACATAGTCTACTTGAATCATCCCGTATATTGATATGTATGAAAATTAAGAGCGTGTTTCACTTCATCTGCAGTTGAAAAAAAACCTGCATCTTGTTGTTTTTCAGAGTGAGTCAGAAATGTCGAGCAATATTTCCAGGCATGACAGATATTTTTGTATGTACACACGCGTATTTCCCCCATTCATAACATTTCATTCTTTATTTCTGAGGCAGGCAAACACAACAGCTTCAATTTCATTTATTTATATTCATATCAATGCTTAATTCTTCAAAAATCGATTAGATTTTATATGAATGAAGATAAAAAACCTCAAGCTACATACCTACATCGTATTGAGAATAAAATACACTTGATATTGAGTAGAGGAAGTGGGGTAAGAGATATCCTATAAACTCAAATAGTAAATGACTGAAAGTGACTTTGAGTATAAACTTAAGGGACAATTTTTGATTATGGCACGAACTAAGCTGTGTAAGAAGGGTACCTGGCAGATGATCTCGTGATCTCATAAATGCTTTAAAAAATTTCAAATTTGTTCGGGATATGACTGACTATTTAACCGAATATTTTTTGTCGAATTAATCGAAATTAATCGGTTCGGTATATTCTGAAACAACGTTACCATTTCCAGTCTCTGAAACAAAATAAATTTTTTCACTATATGAAATCTGTGTGTGATGTATGACCGATGGAAATTTTGCAGAACTGAAAGAAATTGAATGTAACATAGAAGAGGATGTGGAAGTTACTAATGTCAAGCCGATCTGCCATATAAATAAATAAAAAGGTATAACAAAAGTTATTTATGATACGAGTGCAGAAGGCATTGATATTCTTACACGAGTTTTTGAATGAACGAGTATTGGAATGAGCCTTCTGTGCTTGTATTATACATTATTTTCTCTAAAGAATTTTTTTCAAAATTAATGAAATCTCGATTAGTGATTTTTGCAATGAAAAATATTGATTGGCCGAATTGTCTTCTCTTACATAAATTTGACAGATAATAATTAAATCCGTGGCAGGAGGCCAACATGTAATCAACAATTAAAAATAATAAAAATGGTGCTATTGGAATGAAATATTCTCGCATGATTTTGTTTTACAAGAATGAACTGTATGACTCTTTCTGCGGCAACTATTTTGGGTATTTGAGATTATATGAAAAACAGAATGATTCTGCTTTGGCAGTTCTCATCGACACTGGAAATATTGACTTTGTCTGAAGAAGTACAGAACCATGGAGGGAACGAAAAAGTTTTCAAAGACTTTTAAATTTTCAGTTTTTTCGAAGATAAAGCGCTTAATTTTTTGTAACAGATGGGCATGCTTTCTAGGATGGTCTACCTTATATTTGTTTTGCTAAGCAAATTAACTCTTATCTTCTTACTACTTCCACGAGATGCTGGCGAAACTTAATAAAATTGATTACTACCAGGGAGTAAGAATACTTTATTCCCCGAGGTTGGAGCAAGGGTAAGTTATGTCTGTAAGTATGTGAGTGACAAATTGAAAAATGAAGAAGTCTCATAAAAACTCCGAAACGTTATTTGTCTTGATAGTTTTAATATTATCATCAGTTTATTGTAAAGCAGCAATCTTTCGCAACGGGTCTGCTCCTGATACTTAAATGCAAGAAACTGTGCAGGATAATTTTCATTTTTTGAAAATTATGCGATTTATTTTTTCAAGTAGGAAGTTGAAGTTTAGGAGAAACCCAATGGAAATGTATTCATATTTCCGTTGTTGTAATCAATACTTTTTTTCTAATTGAAATGATGTTACAAAACTGAAAACATGATAGATTATAATTATGAATTTTCGAATTCATTAGATTTGTACCGTTGCTGATATTATTATTATATTATTGGGGATGTGTTCTTGAAAATCGTGGTTGACTCGTTCGACTCAAGCGGCGGAGGACCGTCAATGTTTGGTTGAAACGGAGACTAGGAGAAAATTTTTGGTTAACGGTAACGAAAAATTTCTGCGAGAAAATAGTAATGACATCTTTTTTTATGGAAGGAGGTAGATATTTCATGCGATTGCCTCTGGTAAATAATATTGAATAATAGTTTCGTCTTATATTAGAAATAGTGGGTTGATGCTCATGATTGATGTTTCAAAGACTGATAATGATGTGAATAGTAAATATGCAATAATTGAAAAGGTACCGTTGTTAGGAACTCTGAAAGTTTAGATGGCGCTGAGATCATGCTCACTGAAATGAAATATCTACTTTGTCGAGCCTAAACCAAAGTATTGTTGACTAGAAAATTTCCACACTAGTCCGCAACTTAACTCGAACCTCGCGGTCCCAAGTCATCCACTCCAACAGCTGAGCTGCACCAAGTGTTTCCTAATCATCATTATTTCGCATATCAATATCTGGTGCATTCAGATATTTCTTGAATGAGCTCGGAATAACTTGATGGCGCTGACGTGTTATAGCTTGGTTTCCCATATTGTTTCTCTATAATCTTCTATTTTGACTATATCGGGTGAATTCAAGTCTAATAAAGATATTGTACGGATCGTTTGAAGAAAATTCATTCTCGTAACTTGCAGACACCAAAAAGTATAAAGATGAAAAACGGCCATGTATCAGTAATGTTGAAAACCGACTACTATTTTCAGTGTTTCGAACTCTGAAATTTTAGATGGCGCTGAAATCATGGAATAACTAGATGGCGCTGACGGTAAGTGTAGTCGCATCGCAATCACATTTCACAAACTTTCTTGCACACAAGAAATAGTGAGGACGGATTATATGAAACATAATCTTAATTGTTGAGAAATAAATCGAGAACAAATAAGTATAAAAATTATTTCTTCAAATGATAACTGATGAAGGATTTAAAAAAAATCGTTTTGTAGGATTGTAGGCGGACAAAATCGCCCGGTAATATAAGACGAAAATTGGCATTTAATTTATCAATTACACCCATGAAAATTCACAGAAGGCTGCGAATGACGTTAGAAGTCATCCAAAGACTTAGAAAAGCTACCGAGTGTTACGGTATACCAAGTCAACGTTATATAATAAAGTAAAAAAGAGAAAAAAAAGAAAATATGGGAAATGACAAAATTATCCGAGTTTAATAAAAAAAAATTGGTCGATGCAATAATCACATCATAATAATCCAATCCTAATAAGTGACATTCTTCACTGAAGTGCTTTCTTGATAAAAAAGGGGTGATCAATTCAAGTTTTATTAATATCCATTGGAACGTGACCTACTTTTGTCTAGTTTAAACATGTTTTTGTATCCGTTTTCGTCCAATGCGAGGCTCGAAAAAGTCTCTGAATCAAAATGATAAACGTCCGTACACCTTGACCCCACACATAGGGGTAAACGTTGACTGCTGATGTGAAAATGACCACCCTATAAGTTACCCTCTGAATTTTTTTTACATTAATTCGTCAACGTCTTAAAGAGGCTGTATCTTGGAAGAGAGGTCGATTTAGTAAGATATTTATAAGAACAGGTACGTCATGTTGGTGACTCACTAATGGAATTTTGATATGAAAGTAATTTGGGTATTTTGTGCCCATTCAGATTTCGAGATATTTCGAGTTTTCACTATAATTCACCAACTTGACGCTGTGACTCATATATGGAATTTTGAAAATTTTCTTTTTTCGATAAATTGTGCCCATTTTGTGCCAATTTGTGCCGTTAGTTACGAATGTTGTGCCCATTCAGTTTTCGAGATATTGAGAGTTTTCACTATGAGTCATCAACTTGACGCAGTGACTCATTTATGGAATTTTGGAAATTTTCTTTTCTCGATAAATTGTGCTTATTTTGTCCCAATTTGTGCCGTTTATTATGAATTTTGTGTCCATTCAGTTTTCGAGATATTTCGAGTTTTCACTATGGATCAACAACTTGACGCTGTGACTCATATATGGAATTTTGGAAATTTTCTTTTTTCGATAAATTGTGCTCATTTTGTGCCAATTTATGCAGCATATTCTGAATTTTGTGCCCATTCAGTTTTCGAGATATTTCGAGTTTTCACTGAGTCAAGCGTCAAGTTGGTGACTAACATGGAATTTTGTAAATTTTCTTTTTTCGATAAATTGTGCTTATTTTGTGCCAATTTGTGCCGTATGTTACGAATTTTGTGCCCATTCAGTTTTCGAGATATTTCGAGTTTTCACTGTGAGTAGATGAATTCGCAGGAATACGGTTGAATTGCATAAACCAAGTTTATTGAATATTCTTATTTTTATGATTCTTATCGATATGAATTAAATAGTAGAATACACTGATATGTAATGATGTGAATGTGTCAACGGCTTAGATGAACCTATAATGGATTTACATATTAACGTAAACATTATTTGAATTGAACTTTATAAGTGACCAGGTACCTATTATTGAACATGAAGAATATTTAGAACGTTGAATATTTGAAACTTGGTTTTGTGCACCTCAACCGAATTCCTGCCAATTGCTCAACTTACACATTATAATAACAAAATATTTTGACATCAGATTAATATCATTTTTGTCTATGATTGAGAGATACAAATAACGCTCTTCAATGATTTCTTATACGAGTATTTATTTATCTATCTCCACAAGAGAAACCAGGAATTTCACAAAATTCATCACATACGGCACAAATTGGCACAAAAGGAGCACAATTTATCGAAAAAAAAATTCAAATTTCCATATAAAACTCACAGCATCAAGTTAGTAACGCAAAGTGAAAACTCGGAATATCTGGAAATCTGAACAGGCACAACATTCAAAATATACGGTACAAACTGGCAAAAAACATTCTAATACCAAAATTCCAGGAGTGGGTCACCAACCACGCACCTAAGAAAAAGTGACAAACTTCACCGAGAAATCCATTAATTGAAAGTTACGTACAATGTGAATCCTGAAACGCACTAGTATATTTCGTGTTATTATTTTTATTTCATGTTCCTTCTCATTTTTGTTGTGTTTCGTTCTGAAAGTTTTATGAATGAACATATATTGATGGTGCCTGATTATTGAATATCATCCTGGTATAATTGACCATGAAACAAAAAGTAGAATATTAGTTTGTTGAAATGGTATGTGAAAATATTGATGTGTCAACGTCTTAAATGAAAATGTTCAGATTTATATATGTTTATATTTATATTATTTGAATTGGACCTTGTAAGTGACGGGGTATTATTGAAGATGAAAAATATCTGGAACTTGGTTTCCTGCACCTCAACCGTATTCCTGAGAATTCATCTACTCCCAGTGAAAATTCGAAATACATATTCTGAAAACTGAACAGGCTCATGATTCATGACATACGGCACAAATTGAGCGCAATTAATCAAACAAAGAAATTTTCCACATGTGAGTCACATCAAGTTAATGACTGACATGGAAAACTCGAAAACTGAATGGGCAAAAAAATTCATGACATACAACACAAATTGGCACAAAATGAGGACAATTTATCGATGGAAAAAAATTTCCAAAATTCCATATGTGACTCACTGTGACAACTCGAAATATCTCGAAAACTGAATGGGCACAAAATTTACAACATACGGTCCAAATTGGTACAAAATGATCCCAATTCATAGGAAAAAGAAAATTTCAAAAATTCCATCTGTGAGTCACAGCGTCAAGTTGTTGACTCACAGTAAAAACTCGAAATATCTCAAAAACTTGATGGGCATCGTAACATACGGCACAAAATGAACACAATTTATCGAAAAAAGAAATTTTCGAAAATTCCATAAATGAGTCACCAACTTGATGTTTGACTCAGTGAAAACTGAAAATATCTCGAAAACTGAATTGTCACAAAATTCATAATATACGGCAAAAATATGCACAAAATGAGCACAATTTTTCGAAAAAAATTTTTTTTCGAAATTCCACATATGAGTCACAGCGTCAAGTTGGCGACTCATAGTGGAAACTCGAAATATCTCGAAAATTGAATGAGCACAAAAATCATAACATACGGCACAAATTGGCACAAAATGGGCACAAAATACCCAAAATATTTACATATCAAAATTCCACTAGTGAGTCACCAACTTGACGCACCTTATAATAACTCCCCTTGCTCCCATGTGCGTGTAGCCTAGTGGATAGGGCTCTGGACTCCGACCCGGCAACCCGGCAAGTCGGGGTTCGAGTCTCCGCCAGGGAAGAAATTTTCTGGTATGGAGAACGCGCCGAACCATTCACTGTTGGGTAAACAATTAACAGTGCTGTGCCTAAGGTGGCGTCGGGACACAGTAACAAAGCCTACACACAACACACCCATCATTCTAACTCGCACAAGCTTTAAGTAGCTTCTGAGGGGTTTCACTGAAACCTAGAATGCATGGAAATACATACATACATACATACATTTTGCATCGAAGAATCATGTCCGGAAATTCGTCGCATTCTTTCAAAGACAGCCTTCATATGCAAGGAAGCAAAGAAAGAACGGCCAAATTCCCAAATTGTTTATTGTCCATCAGTCAGCATTTTATGATCATGATGATAACATAATTCTGGGAGGAGACGGCAAAATTGATACAAAGGTGGACTTAGGTTCTAGGTAGATGGGCAGATCGAGTAGAACAACATGAATTATTTCTTTGAGATTATCTGGAATCGGTCATTCGAAAAAAAACACTTTAGCAATGCATCAAGATCAAAATGGGAGATGGGAGGCTGCTTCTAGAGAAATTTAAATGGATGTTGCGGAGATAAGTTCTAACTGACATACTAATAGAACGTAATAAATAAGAATGGGCTCGTACCAAATCATCGGAACTAATGAAACAATTGAACATGTTCTAATTCATTAGATTTTCTTCTTCTTCCTAGTATAATAGAATAATGATGCGATCAGAATCTCAAGGAGAAGCTAGGGAGAAAGTGTGTAGAATTAACCTTTAGCAATTCTTGACTCATATGTCGTTACTTTAATTTTTGATATTACAGATCTACCTATCACATAAGAGGGAAAATGAATTATTACGTGATTAACTGTGTCAGGTGTTGATCTTTTGCTTCCACCCTATTAAAAGTTGCATGTGCTCCACGGCCGTTAAAGACAACATTTCAACATTCAAGAAAATTGAGTACTCTGACATATTTTATCATCGACAGCTTCCATACTATTTTCAGTTTTCGAAAGTGAGATAAAGAGGGGTTGAATATGTGGCATTTGTGAAAAGGCAGTCAAACTTTTCTTTTCTGAAGAAATGTTGCCATCCTCGTTAGAACATAAAATGTAACTTTCTCTCAAAGCCGAATTCATGGTACCACCGCTTGATGTTATACAGAAGTCGTCATTTTCGAAAGAACGTTATTATGAGTAATGACAGATTATTTCTAGAGATTTATATTTATTTTTCTGAACAAATATTTGGAAGTCATTGTAGGTAATCTGATTTTTGGAATTTCTCCGAAATTTCATACCCAATCCTAATTTTATCAGACGAACATTTCGCAAAAATGTAGTAGTTTACGTCTGTGATATTTCATATTTGGAACGATAACATCCCCACTGTTATCTATGTTCATGAACCTCCCGCAAATCTTTTGAATACCAGCGCCTGCTTGATGAATTTCATTCAAACAACTTACTTACGATATATCAAGGATTAGGAATTTCCATTGGAATATTTTTAGTTCTGGAGTGGTGCCCTTATTGCTGCTCCTCTATGCATGTTTCTGCATAATGATGGCCAGTTTTTGAAAACTGATCATCAGTTCATTCCCTAAATTATATTCTTCAAAACCATGAATGCAAATGAGAAAAGATCCAATAGTCGGTATAAACTACTGAAGAATAAACTTTTAACAATCATTTTTGTAATCAGTACAAATTCAAAATAAATAGGCTATACAGCGAATACTTCTTGTATGATAACGAAGTGTGTGATACTTCGTCAGCGTTAAGCTGAGTTATTTTTTTTTTACAATGGTGATATTTATTGGTTACCGTTTCATCCAAAAGGGTATGGATAGAAGAAACACCTTGATAATAAAAGTACACATCCGTGCAATCTGTTTAAAAGTTATCATAGATTTTTTTAATTTTTTTTTTTATTATGTACACGTAGATTCGGGTGACTTGGGACACTCCTATAACTTGAGACAATGACCAATATTGCGGATTTCTTTCTTTCTTGCCATGTAGGAGCGATGGGACGGGACAAATTTATAAAATGAGCTTCTTTTCGGTTTGTTTAAATATTGATTCCTATTGACCTTGTTGTGTCCGATGCGTTTGATTTGACGGCAAAAATGGACGAATTTAGGTAAGTAATGTTTTTTATGACCCTTATAATTTCTAGTGCCCTATATGCGTCTCACTTTTTGGATAAGTTACCCTTTTTTTCTGGATACGTGGGATATTCCATATGTCATGAAACAATGTTGTTTGCAAATCAAACAGCAACAGGGTTCTCATTTACATATTTAGTTCCTTTTTTTATAGGGCAACTTTGGACAATGCCGAATGAATACTAGCGGTGCATTGGCAGAAGGAAACTTACATAGAATCTTCCAAAAATTATAACATACTGAATTCTACTATCCAAAAAAAATTTACAAAAAAAAACATGAATTCATTATGGTGGTCAAACTCGTCTGTGGGAAGACGAAGAAAATAATTTCTCTAATCATGTGTCAAATCCGTTCATTCCGCCACATCTCGTAGAACAAAACAATGATAGAATATTTCATTCTAACACTGTTTTCAGTAATATTTATTGATGACATGTTGGCCTTCTGTCAGGGATTTATTTAACATCTTTAACAGCTGTCAAATTTTATGAGATAGAAAACAGTTCTACCAATCAATATTTTTCGATGCAAGAATCACTAATCGATATTTAGGCCAATATTTCATTAATTTCGATAAACATTCAGCGAATTAGAGAAAATAATGTATGATACTCGTACAGAAGGCTCATTCTAACACTCGTTCATTCCAAAACTCGCCACTTCGTGGCTCGTTTTTGAATTTTGAACTCGTGTAAGAATATCATTGCGTTCTGCACTGGTATCAGAAATAACAATTCTGATGTAATTATATTAGCAAGAGAATGTTGTTTTCCGTGAGAAAAATAAATTAGATATACAAAGTCTTATAAAAATTGCTTTTTCTAGTTAGTACAGCGTTATTACTTTTGATATTATTGAATATTAGTTGAAATATCCATAGCAACAAGTTATTATCTGATTTATTTTCACTAAAATATCACCCAAAATAATCAATCTTCTTCCGTTTTGTTTAATTTGTATTACATTTGAATTCAATATAAATACTTTGGCTGTATTGGAGGTTTTCCATTCCATTTCCTTACCAAATTTCAACTATATAATTAGGAAGTATAATTTTTTTGAACTAATCATTGTCCCATGTTAAATCTTTCATTTGAGAATAGAGGAATCATTTGATTGCCACTTGTGTCCCAAGCCTCCCAAATCGGTGGGTGAGTTGAGACAAGTATATTGAATTTTTTTTTAAATTTATATCATAATTCTGAACATCGGAATATATACTAATCAATGATTTAATATTTTAGAACTTTTTTTTCAGATGAAAATATGAAAAGTTAAATTTAAAAATCGTCCCGAATCTACGGTACATAATACGAGTATTACTAACTCTCCCTATCAGATTGAAGTTCTTCTTATTTTCACTGCAACTGACAGTTAAATTGCACCGATTGAAGGAATTTCGTTATGAATCATTTTCGAACATTTTAAAAATAAATATAATTCATTTTGTTGGTCACACCATAAATAACTCAAGATCGGATACACTTTGTTTCGATTAGTACGATTTGTTTACGGTAATTATGAAACAAAATTAGAAAATGTTATGAAAAAATAGTTTTAAATAAAATAGGATCTTTTCTTTTCGAATAATGCCACCACCTTCTGAATCCAGTTAATTCTAATTGATACAATTAGCAATACCATTGTGGATTGTGAGTTGCTGATCCGGAACTCTCAGTTAGGATTAACACATAACTAACTATATTCATATACGAGGGTGGAGTGAAAAGTTTGCGGCCTGAGTAAAGATATGGCTTCACTAGGTCTAATTTTGGATCCCAGCTTGTATTTCAGCCCAATCGCTACGTTAACTTGCGTTTGAAGGACATTACGCGAGACGCTTCTGTTGTTTTCGTGAGAATGAAAAAATTTGAAAAAGGTGGTCATCAAATACTTCTATTCGAAAGGTTTTACACCGGAACAACTAAACAACTAGAAGAAGGGATGGATTCAATACTAGCAGACTTCTCTCCGTCATATTCAACTATTAAGCAGTGGGTTTTTGAATTTAATATGGGTAATGTGGGCACCTCTGACGGGCCTTGCTGGGGGCAGCCCGTTGAGGTCACAACAATTTCTACGGAAAATTTCGCGCTGGATAGGCGTAATCCAAACAAATTTTTGCGTCGAATCATAACTGTTTATGACACTTGAGTTCACCACTACATTCCTGAGAATAAGAAACAGTCAAAACAATGGGTTCGAAAAGAGGAACCACCTCCAAAGAAGGGAAAAACAATTTCATCGGGAAATAAGATTATGGCTACTATTTTTTGGGATGCGAGAGGAATTATATACATTGATTACATTAAAAAAGTAAAACTATTATTGGTCAATACTACGCAGAGTTATTGCAACGTTTGAAGCACGAGGTGTAAATTAAACTATCTCAATTGTTGACGAGTCCAAAATTCACAAATTGCGAATTGAATTGATGCTGCGTCCTACCTTCTTTCCACACTTACCCCAGCGACTACTACCTGTTTCCTAACCTCAAAATATGGATTGTTATCGGAGCTCTAAATTAGTATTCTGAGGAGCTTGACGAATCTATGTTTAAAACTGGTATAACTTAATTAGAACACCGTTATGGGGAATGTATCAGTGTTGACGGAGATTATGTTGAAAAATAATGAGAAAATTTTTTTTAAAACATCTTTTTTCTTGGTCAGGCCGTAAACTTTTCACCCCTTCCTCGTATGTTTGGATGGTTTGGATTCGCAGTTTGACTAGAGCAGTGTTTTTCAACCTTTTTCATGACACGACCCCCCATAGTATCGCAAAAAATTTCGCGACCCCCTCAATCCTGATTTTATTCCATGTATGTTGAAAATATTGAAATATATATTGTAAATTCGAGAAAAATCATTGGAGACTCGACTGTTTCAAATCATTTCCATTTGTGAAGATACGAGTATGGGTTTACTCAATCGAAATTTGTTTTATCATACAGGGGTAAACTGGTTTTCAATAGGCTGACCAGACTTATGGAACTTCGCGCTGAACTTTTAGTATAAACATAAAAACAAACAAAATACTTTATTTCCACAACAAGATAAGTTGGTTAACTTGGAATTCATTTTCGATAGTTTCCTTTTGACAATAGCTTTTTCTTTCTGACCCAAACGTCTTCGAAGGCAGGATGCAAAAGAAAAATTTCAAGGCTTCACAAGAAAAATTGAATTGTGGTCCTCGTATTTAAGAAAAAGAAAATTCTTTGCCTTTACGAAGGCACATCGAGAACATTTTTGAAACATAGATGAATTCAAAATAGAAAGAGGAAGTACAGATTTCTTTTTTCGCATTTGATTGGAGATGTGAAACTTCATTTTGTCGCAATTGGATGTCACCACTTTAGTACTTTGTAATATTTTACTCATTACTTCACAACCAATTGCTTCAAATTCTGAAGTTTTTATGAAGATTTTGTCCTGAGATGTGCGGGATACTGATGAGGCCCAACAAGGCCGAAACCGGTATATCTCTCATCTCACAAAATCTAATATCATTTCTCCAACCTCATGATAAAAGATCTCTGAGCCTGGGAATTGAAAATGGTATTCATTTCGATGACTACTATTTTGAATTCATCTATGTTTCAAAAATGTGGTCCTCGTCTTTCATTGAAGTAATGATAAGTGAGATTATATAAATTGACATACCGGGTGTTTCAAAAATCTGGAAAAGGTTAATTTAATTCGGGCATAACTATAAGATCGAAATTCTGATATTGGGGTCTTTAGTAATTTCGTCCGAGGAATCGAATGGACCCATCAGATTCTGGGCACAAAAAGGGCCTTATCGAAATATGAGGCCCAACTTTGAAATTTCAAACGCAAACCCATCTTTTTTATTGCAGATTCGGATTTAGCGGAAAGTTTTTAATCCAAATTGGTTAAAACCAAAAAATTTTTCATCCGTTTTTTGTTTAAAAATCTGCGGCGTTCATTCAGACCAGGATGCGAAAATTCAGATTCTAGTACTAAGTAATTTTACAAGGAGAATCGATTGGGCCCATCAGATTTTGAGCCCGATGCGAGAAATGAGGTCTAACTTTGATTTTTGAACAAAAAGTGCTGTATGGGGTCCAAATATGGACAAAAAATTTTTCGGTTTTAACCAATTCGGATGAAAAATTTCCCACTTTATCCGAATCTCCAATAAAAAAAAATTTGCATTTGAAATTTCAAAGTTGAGCCTCATATTTCGTATAAGGCCCTTAAGGGCGAAATTAGGTACCGGAACCTCAGTATCAGAATTCCGATTTTCCACATGTTGCGGAATAAAATCACCGTTTCCAGACTTTTGAACCACCAGGTATATCTGAAATGAATTATCATATAATGTGAAAAAGGAATAAATTGTCTCATTACTTCTCAGTGAACAAAAACGAGGGTTAAAGTACATTAAAACGAACTAGTAGTCGAAATGAATAACATACCAGTATTTCAATTCTTTGATATATCTATCCTTCAAGAATTTATTGATGTTTTTTAATGAAGTAAGTACCTAGTCGTCTAGACCACTCGCGACCCCCCAACAAATGCTTCGCGACCCCCTGGGGGGTCGCGACCCACAGGTTGAAAAACACTGGACTAGAGAGATGGCGCTGCAATAGGGTTCAAGGTATTCTTGATATTTTCACTTGGTTAACTCAAAAATACAATTCGACTTCGTATGTAGTACTGCAATGGGGATCAAGATTTCGTGGGTTTCGAAATACGCTTATAATCGGTAATAACAGATTTGCGGTAGAAGAAGTTGAGTAGGGAAGCTTGCTCATGATAAATATCAAAACAGAGAGAACAATTTTCTAATCAATGTGTCTATCCAATGTTACTCGTATTATATTAGGTATCGAAGTCATTCAAGAATACAGAAATTCCAATTGGCAGGATTGGGTTAGCTCTTTTATTATCCTGAATTCATCATAATTGTCGTTGAGAGCACAATTAAAATTAAATAAAAGGAGCTAAATATTCTGGCACCAGTGGAACTGTCGGAACGTTCGTAAGATATGAAAGACGCCTTAGTCCTTGTCCTGAAGACTCTCTGATTACTACTCCCAAAAGATTTGAAGGGTGTGTTTATGATCGTGCTATCGATGACCTGGTGGAATGAACATTAACGAATTACAGGAGGTGAGGTTATCATTGTGCTTCTAAATCGGAAGTGAAAGTTGGTGAAATCTGATGAACGGTACTCTTAAAATACTCAAATTCTGATTTTGCTTAACCTCAAATATCAAAGTATTTTTTTCTGTAAGAAATTGAATTAATTTAATCTTACATAGAAAGAGTGTTTCTGGACTAATTATAGTCTTCAGTTTCATCTTGGGGTGAATATTTCCATCTTGCATGTTTGTTCTCTTTCAACAGATGCGTGTATCAATAATAGATTAAATTAGTAAATATCGACGTCATTACTGTTGAATATTTAAGAGTACAATATCAGTATGCTAGGAAACTAGAAGAATATATGCAAATCTCTCAACGAAGAAGAAAACATCATGCATTATTTTTGGTGAAAGGAGAAATACTTTTGTTATCATACTGGAGCTCATAAGACATCGCAAAATTACTCATATGGGTCAAAATTTTTCGCATACAGGTTATATATTTCACGAGAAATCTGAAAAATTTAAGGATCTTTTTCTTTGGAACACGATAACTGATGCGATGATGTTTTCCACTTGGTTTGAAAGATTTGATTAGGATCAGTACCTACCTATTCTTCGTTGTTGGTTTGAATCCTCTCGTTTCTTTACGACCTTTACTTTGGGAATGTCTCGATGTAGGAAAATTGACTCTTTCAAGATCAAATTCTATTTAGCTGAGTAAATCGAAGTAGGATGATCGATTATGTTATTGAATGGGCGGCAACTGATAGGAAATTACTTTTCTTGGCAGGAATCTTTTTTCATGAAGAAATTGTTGCGAGGTGTTCGCTTTATTATTGAAATTAGTTTCGTGTGAAAATTTGAGAATCATTATTTTTGGGTTTTTAAATGGACTTGATTCCCTTGTGAATGAATAATGAAGGATAATTCACTGGATATGCTTCGGAATTAATCAAACATGAAAAATTTCAGAAATAATGGTGATTATATAACCTGTATACGAATTAAGACTCTATGTTTTTCCCTCCAATGGAGACATGATGGTATGATAATGTATGAAAGGTTAAAAAAGGCTCCAATATTCAACATTATGTTTATATTTATAAACAGAAACAGTACAGAAGAACTCACTGGCCACCCACATAAAGACAAACACAATAGGTTATGGCACACAATCAAACGGTAGAAACAGTGCGTTATGGTACAAAGTGCTAATATATACAACAAAAATTCGCTAAGATCCACATACATTTAACATACTTAAATAGAACAACATCATATATACACCTACACGAATTAATACTACAATTACCTCAAATTCTTCCACATGAAGGATATGACAATTACGAAATTTTATCTCTTTCATTGAGTACCCGAATCTTATGATGAACGAAATGGTGTCTTGCTTATTTTTTCGTTTAACTTACTTATTCCTACAACAGGATTGTCAGCGATTGTGCGTGCCATAGCTACTTGAATGGGCGCTATCCTAATAGTTTGATCTAAATTTTTTGGAGTTACTTCGACTACTTTGGCCTCCATAGTGACTTCTTCATCAGTCGACAGAAGTTTAACTACCTTAGGAGTATCAGCAGGAATGTCGTCACTCAAGCTCCTTCCATCAGCAGGTTTTATTATTCTTATATTCACAAATCGCGAGTACTCCGTGTCTAAAAGTTCGTTCTCAGCTATGGTAGAAGGAGTGCTTTCTTCAGTTCGTTTGCTCCTTTCTGTGGTCGAGAACAAAGCTTCCAATGCTATTGTGGATACTTCAGCTGACTGAATGGGCTTTGGAGTTATGACTTTTATATGGGAGATACCATCTATTATTTCAGGAAGATCCATACCATTTCTCAGTTCATTATTGTTGATTCTGTTCACATCAAGTTTTCTATCTTTTCGATGATCTGATATGGCTTCATTCCTCTTCTCTTGTTCGATGATATCATGTACAGCCGATAATCTCTGGCTTGTTTGGTCTACAGGCACATCTACTATTTTCGTTCCATTTTCATCCACCACTTTGATGGATGTTACCCTATTTATCGCTCCAATTTTATCGAATATACTCTTGCCTTCACCACCTTTTCCACTGCGGTCACCATTGGCATTTTTATAGTGCACCTCTATAATTCGATTTATTTCTATTAATGGCTCAATTCTACCTCCTGCATTTATATGAGTTTCATTCTTCATTGTAATATTTGTTTCATTCTCATTCACTTCAGGTTCTGCAAAAACATGGTAAAGTGTTGTGTAGTGTTCTGTTGTTGGCTCTTCTTTGTTTTCAGAAGAAGAATACACGGGAACGTTCATCTTACGTCTTTTGGAGAACAGAGATTTATTTCTCAATCTTTGTTTTTCTGCGAAGTCAGACTTGAATCCCCTGTCAGTTTCATTACTCGTTTGATATGTTTCTGTCGTTGAAAATCTATCCGATGAGTTTGGAGAGTTTGGCTCACCTGAAGATCTGTCTGTGGTCTCAGTGACTTCATTCTCATTTATCATTTCTGTTGTTGAAGTCTTCGGTTTGTTGTCAAATTCAAGAGTAGAGTGAACCTTCTCGCTTCTCACGGAGTTCCCGAATATTTCACCATCAGGGAGCGCAGTCGTTGAATACCTTCCATATTTGGAAAAAGGATACCTCCTTCTAGGCTTCTCAGAGGTGGTTTTCTGAGATACAGAAGATTCAGTTGTACTTTTCTGTCTGAAAGAAGGTCTCTTCCCCGTGAAGAATTTTTGTGTTTTTTCTAATTTATCATTTTCTCTCGGTGTTACTGTGGTTGTAGTTGTTGACTTTGTTCTTCGTATTTGATAGGTTGGTCTCAGTCTAGAACTTCGTAGAGTACTCTTTCTGATATATTCGGTTGTTGTTGTGGTGAGTGTAGTTGTTTCTGGAGTACTAATAGTAGTTGAAACATAGTCGTCAGTTGAATTGGAAGAAGTACTATATTCAATTGGAGAAGAACTCAATTCAACCTCCTCTGTTGTGTTGAACTTTGCCACCTCGCTTGCAACATCTTCATCATTCGAATCAGGTATGGTACTCAATTCTGAAAGTGTTGAAGTTATTTCAGAGAATGTGGTAATTGATTGAACAGTTGCAGTGGTACCAGAAACAGTATCATCCGTTCTACCATAGTCCTCACCTGATATATTATTTTCAAAAGACGTTTCGGTTGTCTCTGATGGAGCAACTTCTGTTTCAAATAATTCAAACCCATTGGATTCATTAATAAATTGAGAAGTACTCATTAGTAAAGGTGTCATTGAGGTTGAATCATCATCTGATGATGTTATCAGCGTTGAAAACCCAGGTGTTGTGAAGAAAAATGATTTAGAATCGTCGTTTTCAAGGTTGTGTTCTTTTTCATTGTCACTTTTTGGAATTGCTGGTGAAGTAGATCTAACTATATCCTTGTATCTCAAAGTTCCCCTCGTGGTCGTTAATTCAGGGTTTTCATTTTCTTCCTTGCCAGAACGGTTAAAGATTGATGGTGTGGATTCTGATCCATCATACGGTGTTGTAAATTTACGTCTAGAATTTGATTGTTTCGAGATGTTACTGCCATCTCTATTGGAAAATGGACGTCTCTTCTCGATAAACTGCGGTGCTTCATTTTTAAACAAATTGGTTTCTCTTGAATTAGGAGCGATTTCGAATTGATTATTTCTTCCCGAAAATGATCTAGTGTTTGGTCTCAGACGACGAATCACTTTTCTTCCTCGTTCTGATTGGTATGATTTAATTTCTTGGTCTGTAATACTAACTGTTGGGAAACTGCGCTCGGTTGGCCTGAGTCGACGAATTATTTTTCTAGTTCTAGGTGAAATTATATCTGAAGTAGCTGTAGTTGCATCAGTAGTAACTTCACTGCTCTTTGTTCCATACCGTGTTTTATCGAAAACTACTTCGGCTTTTTTGAATTTTCGGAATCCAATATCGTAAATTCCATTATCATTATTGATATTACTATTCTCACGAATGTTTGTTGCGGAGAGTTTTATATTCTCATCTTCTTCAATAGTCTCATCGGAATTATTGCCTTCATTCGATTCACTATCCACCACTATGACATTGGACCTCGAGGTTGGTATGATTGGAGTGGTGATAACTTCTAGATTGAGAGAAGCATAGGACAACGGCCTACCTCGTCTAGAAGTAGTTATTATATTTGGAGGGGTCGTTGATGTCCTGAGGCGTTTAAGAATTTTTCTGGTCCGTTTAGGTGGTCTTCTGGAATATTCTGTGCTAGAGGAGATAACATCGTTTTGATCAGTCTTGGCATTTTGGATTTCATTCGAGCCTGATTTAATCTGATCGCCTAAGTCATTATTTATTTCTGTGTTACTGATTTCTACTGGAGATACTTTATTTCTTCCGAAATTCCGAGTTCTTGTTCTCAAGAGTGCATTATTCGGATATTGAGGTGCTGAAACATCTCCTGGATTTGATTGGTTCAAAATTTGAGTGTCTGTCTGTTCTCCTTTATTCAATAAAGATTGTGGGGAAATTTCAGTAGTACTTTTCAAAATCAACGGCACTCTTTTTCTTTCAAATTTTGCCCTTTCAGATGTTGAAATTTCATTCTCCGGCGATTCAGTTGTAGTTGTGCGTAATCTGGTTCGTCTGAATCCGCCTTCTCTATTACTTTTCTGGATAACTATGTCCGCTGCAGTGAGGGAAGACAAATCATCTAAACTCAAAGGACGATATTTCCTTTGGATTTCATCTTCTTCTCTATCTTTTGGTATGTCTCGTGTTGTGGTTGTGCCTATAGTAGATGGCCTGGTTCTTTGTCTGAATGTTGTTTTGGGAGACAGAGCTTCTCCTTCTCTGATAGCAAATGGTTTGGATCCTCTAATTTTCGATCTCGAAGGTCGTTTTTCTGTATCATCATTATTACTGGTAGTTGCGAAATTCACGTTATTTTCGCTGACATCATCGTTAACATTTCCTATATTTTTATTGGAAAACGGTCTTACGCGGAAACGAGATCTTACAGTTGTGTCACTCACCTTCGCTGGACTTGTTGTAGAACGGTTAACTGTACGAACAGGTTTGTGCGTAGTGGAAATTGTGGACTTATGGTCCTCTGAATATGGTCTAGATTCGAGCATAACAGGGGTTTTCGTTACTTGTATCTTCGATTCTTCTGTGCTGGTTGCGATCGATGTAGTTTCTGTTGATGTTGTAGAGCTCGGGTATTCTTCTTTGGATTCTGTTGAGGATGGAGGAATGACATCTGTCGAACTTGGGGGTGTAGTGCTGAGAATTTCCGGTGATTCTGTTCTAACTTCCTCGTCAAAAGAAGATAGCTGAGTCGTTGTTGTTGATTCAGGTGTTGATAATAATTGTTTAGTGGTGGTTGCTTGACGGTTCAATGTTTGATATCTGAAATTTTTTATATAGCTTTAGACATAAGGCAAAGTATTATCCATGTTTGAGGAAGCCTCACCTTGAAGTTGAATTTTCTTTTTCACGGCTCGGCAAATCTGGAACTTGATTCCTACAACAAAATTGACGGTAAAATTGGGAACACAGGAAGGAAAATATATTCAAATGATGAAAGTAAGATGTTTCTCGATGTCGCGTCAATATATATATATATATATATATATATATATATATATATATTTATGAAAAAGAGAGCTAAAATAATACAATAAATGTTGAAACAAGTTGATAGAATTTCCTCGGATCTCTACAGATCTAGTTCATTCGGTTCATTCGAATATAAATGCACATTTCCTCATGAAAAAACCAAACCTAAGCGGATGATAATTCTACATATGAATGTTGTATATTTGCTGAACATTCTTTTTTTAGGGTTTTCTCTACCCGTCTCTGGAACAATAGTCAATCAGGAAGCTTTTTCTGAATAATGGCGTTATTTCGTTTTTCATTTTTTGGCAACAATTTTTTGAAGGGAATTGGATCCTGACATAGTTTTTCAATGAATTTTTGTTTGAGATTGGGAGAAAGAAACTCAAAAAAATAAAAAAAAATTAAAATACAGAGTCCTCCTAGCAGTTCAATCGATATTCACTCTGCAGATATATATCACCTGGCATAGATGCCAGGTGATGAGATTTGGAAGGATGAAGGCTGCGATCAATTTTAGATCAAGTTATAATGAATGTTAACATCGTGGGGAACTAGGGTGTACCTATATTTTGACTAAAAAGCGGTGCTCCTTACATCTATTACATTACAAAAAAAGCTCTTGGGATGTTAGTTTTCATTAAGAAGTCAATGAGCTGCTTTTTAGTTTTCCATATATTGAAAACTGTATTGTGCTAACGTGAGGGAGGAGTATATGCGAGTATATGATAGGAATTTGCGATGGACCGAACACACAGATATAGTTTGTAAAAAATTAAGCAGTGCCTACTACGCCTTGAACAAAATAAAAAATTTGTTTCCTCTCCAGTCGCTCCTGGATATATACTATTGTCTCGCTTATCCACATATGTCTTACAATATTCTCATATGGGGTAGTGCATCTGACCTAGGGAGAGTTTTTGTATGCCAAAAAAGAGTGATCAGGTGTATCTTCAGAATACCTCCGCAGAATTCCTGTCGGCCCTATTTCAAAACGAATAAAATCTTGACAGTCGCAAGTTTATATATATATAAGTGTGTTCTTCACGTTAAAGCAAACGAAAGATCTTTCACGAAACTGTCAAGTTATCATCGATACTCAACGAGGAATGGAGATGTTCTGCTTGTGCCTGCACATAGAACCACTAAATTTGTACATTCTCCTGTTTACCAGAGTATACGAATATACAATCACTTACCAACGCATATTAAAATCCAGAATTATAACCGATTCAAAAATACTATTAAAACTATGCTATGGAGTAGGGGTTACTACTCAGTATCTGAATATTTAAATGATTCTGAATTGTTATCCTGGTCCTGTGACCATTAATTACTTATTAACATTGTCATTACTAATATTATTGTTATCATTTATTTTTATTACAGTTGCTTTTCATATAATTGTTAAATTTGACGTGTCCTATACTATACAGTCTAAAAGGATCAATAAAGTTTATTATTATTATTATTATTATTATTATTATTATTACTCATCCGTGGTCTGGTTTCCTGCGTATGTCATACATATTCAAAATGTTGAAGAGGCAGAGAAAACTTCGACATAATGTGGTTGACTTTTTTGGTATCTATTTTTACATCTAAAAACATATTTCGAATCAGAAGAGCTGTACTGATAGTTGAAGAGTTTATATGATTAATGATTCTCATTAACTTCTATGATGAAATTGTATTTCTGAAGATTGTAACAATGTTCAAACAATAATTTATCTATCCATATAGGATAGATTCTCATTTTATGAGATATAAACATATCTCATCATGACGATTTGTTAAAATGGGCTGAATGTATGTTTCATCAAATGGTAAAATGGCATGGCCGTTTGATCAAATAAATCAATAAATGGATGAACGACATATGATTCAACGGACGCAATATCAGATGAGATAAAATTGTAATATATAAACCTTACAGCATGTGTACCAGAATATTAGCAGAGGTAAATGCCGAGAATGTGAAGAGGAAAAATTATATGAACAGAACATGCATAAAATAGTGGAAAAATAATGATGCAGGTGTCTCAAGATTTTTCGTCTTTCAAAATAAAATTGGAATAATAATATTGAAAGCAATTGTAATAAGACATATGGGCAGACGAAGTTCCAAAACCCGCTAGTATGTTATACAGAGTTTTTCAAAGAAAGATGATTCCGTCTCCTAGGAATGATAAAACTGAAAAATAATTTTGGATTGTTTATTAAAAAAATTCCGTAACGCCATCCGTATTCAAGATAGAGGTAGTTAAAGAAAACCAAATTATACACATTTTTTACGATACCACCGAAACTACTGGTAACATTGTAATATTGTATGTTTTGGAAGCTGATCCAATGAATTTGTTTTGATGTCTGACTCTGATAGGGCGCGCTAGTTACATGGTTCATTCCAACTAGTATTGAACATAACTTTTTTAACATTAGATTTATCATTGAATGAACGTTTTCGGAATATCATGATTTGAAAATTATTAGATAGCCGATGCTGGTATGAAGTAGGAATGATAAATGTATTAATTAAACAAAAAAATCACAAGAAGGAAATTAAAAAAGGCCGATAACATAAAACGAAATTTAATTCGAGTAGGTGTTCAAAATGTCCTTCGTTTTCACGAAGACAAAAGTCTATCCTTTTTTCTAGAATCTATTAATTTTCGAAACGGTGGGGGTCAGCTATGTGTTCATTCAAAGTGTCGTTAAATTCTGTCTTTCAATTCTTGAGGAGAATTTACCTCGGTATCCCAAACGGTTTCTTTAAGATACGACGTAACTATGTAATCCAAGGGATTGAAATCGCATGAACGAGGAGGCCAATTAATCGGAGCTTCTGCACCTCTACGAATCCATCGATTCGGAAAATGGGAACTCAACCAATTACGACACCTTCTATCAAAATGCGGTGGAGCTCCATCGCGCTTACAAATTAATAATAATAATACTTAAGACTTCATCACTACTTCATATTAGCGTCGGCTATTACTTAATAATTGTCAAATCAAAATATTACGAATTCACGAAAACGGTACACAGTATCGAGTTTTATCATTTTTTGGTGTAAAATTAATTGACGATTAAGTTCCCTCGAAATTAAACTAAATAAATCTTATTTTGAAAACGTTATTTTCAATACTACTTGGTATGAACCGTGTAACTTGCGCACACATTTACAAAAATGCTCAGCTATGGACTTTGAGTAGAAAAATTCGAAAAAAGAATTACCTAGTTGTCGCTTCTTGTCCGTCATCTTCTTCTGTTGGAACAGCTGTAGTTGATCTTCTTATAGAGACATACCTAAAATATAATCCTTTCAGATAACTATCTATTAGTTTTTATATAAACTCACCTCGAAGTAGATGATTGTTCGGATGATGTTGGCCTTTGTCTTCTTATATTTACATATTGAGGTGTTGTATGAATTAAAGTCACTTCTTCTCTGTTGCTATCTTCGGTTTCTCTATCAACCTCACCTAGTAATTTATTCCTGTCCAAACTTTCCCTGAAAAAGTATTTATCAGAAATGGAAGCTAGGTCTACCTTGCGGAATAATATATTTTCTTTAGACTTTCACCATGAAATTATATTGATTATTACCGATTCTGGGAGCTTTCTTTACTCCTTCGTATAGTTGTGTATTTCGAAGTAATCGATTTATCATTTGTATCTCCCTCCTCATGTTCATCGGCGTCTTCATTTGGTTCATCCTTAGTTGGCCTCTTTCTCGTTATAGTGGTGTACTGGGGTTTTCTGTCAGTTCTCTTTGTGTTTTCTTTACTAGCGACTTCTTCGATTCCAGCATTTTGTGGCCCTCTGCTATTTCGGTTTATGGTTGAATACCTAGAAAAAATATTTACTTTGAATCACACATATTTACCCCTCAACCGCTATCGCTATTCCGTATAACGTATCTTATATAGTTTTTGACCCCAAATTTGAAATACGTCTAATAATGAAAAATATTTCTGTTCATTCGGTTTTTTGTTGAATAAACAAGGTTCGATATCAAAGAATAAATCAAGAGTTATTCAAAACATAAAAGAAGTTATGCTGAAATATCAGTCTTCACTTTGGAGCACCCGTAGGATTTGTTCGATACTTTTGCTGGTGCTCGGCTTTAAGGAATGACATTAACTTTGAAAAAAGAAAAATTGCATTGCATTCCATTTGAAAAAAACTATCGCCTACCTTTTGAGCATGAAAATTTGTCTCATACTTGAGTGAGTTGAAAAGTTTTGGACCACTAGAAATCATTTCTACCATAAAAATAATTCGTATTTCGACAATGTGTCCCAATATTGTATTCGGATTCTGACTCAGAAATATTAGAATCAGTAACATGAATGCCTTGCAGACTATCTGTATCGCTCATACTCCAATCCCCATAAAAAATTTCCATTTCAGAATGAGAATCTGTTTCAAATTCACTCAAATATGAACTAACCTTCTCAGCATTCATAAGGTTTCCATCTAATAGTAAAGTATCCGAATTTACTAACTTCAATTATGAAAACGGAAATATCTCTGAACATATACAAGTATGAAATGTTTCACGTCGGTACTATCGTGGGGTACAAAGTGACCCCAAGACGGTCCAGCGGGTCTATTCTCAAACGGTGACATTTTGTGTCGTATGCGAGATTTTTATTTTGTCGAACGAAAAACGCAATCTGTCAATCTAAAATGTCGCATTCGAAAATTTTCAATCGACAATTGCATTGTAGAGAGCGAAAGATCCCTGCGATAATTGCACTGCTCGTATCCATAGCAATTTCGGGAAATATTCCCCCGAATTACACTCGTGCATCAAAATGACCTGATAATTCTGCATTCCAGCGTGTTGTCTTTGAAAAACTGCATGAGTTCATTTTCATTTTTGGAGAAAGAGCCCTCCACCATCAAACTTATATTTGCATCGCCTGTTATCGCGCTAGGGGCGATAGTGCTCACTATTAGTTCATCTTTTTCATTGAGTTGACTTGGAAGTGGAAGAATACCGCCAGTACCTCTTGCATGTTTCATTTGTTCTGACATTTTATTTTTCGTTTTAGATCTTAGATCTTGCCAAGTCTGCAAAAAAAATTACTAATCTATCAAGCTTCGAAAGGTTGTTCATTACCTTCTTCCACTGCTTCCAAACTTTGGATGCTCCTGGGGCCGAATTCAAAATCGAAGCTATATTCTGCCACTTAGAAACGTGAAATTTTGAGAAAATTTGCCCGATAGAAGTGGCTCATTTTCCTTGTCCTTCATAAGACTTATAAGGGTGTCTTTCTGTGATTGGGTGCAATAATTCAATTTATTGTTTTCTGTTGCCATTACTTCTCTTTATATTTGAAAATACTTATTCAAATAAATAAGCGTTAATCTGAAGAGTGATACTTCAAACTGACGTTATTTCGGTGTTGCCGGCCCATGCGATTCGACAGTATTTCTCTCATGCGACTCGTCTAAATCAATGGAGAATACCACAATTTGAAGTTGTTCGACAATTTTCATCGACAAATGTCGAAATCGACATTTTTGTTCGACATTTGAGAATAGACCCCCTGATCTTGAAATCAGGTGAAGTCGAAAAATAGATGTTTTCACCATCGACACAGGCACACCGAGTACTGAGAATACCTAGATGCAAAAGGACCGACAGCGATGCGTTCATATGATCTTGTACGATTAATGACGAGTGGGGTCGAATTTGACCCCAGCGATAGCAATTGAGGGTTAAAATAACTTTTTTTCTTACTGAAAAGACAAACAGAAAATTCAGTATGAGTCGAGTAGCTTTAAAAAATTTCGAATATATTGGAACTTACATAGGTTCACAAGATTTTCAACACAGACCCGCAAATAACTTGTGAAAGTTTCGAAGTTCGAAATTTTTCCCAGATAGAATGTAGTTTATTTTACCTTTCGTTTCGGGTTCGACTATTGTACCTCAATTCATGGAAATTTGTATATATGAAAAGGAAGTTTTTGAGTTTCTACAATTGGGCAATTAAATAACACAACCACAAAATAATTCGATCGATTGAAAGTTTGATATTGCTTCGGAACACTTTCGATATTTTTTCAACCTGATGTTAAATCCTTAATTTTTTTTCAAAATGATGTTATCGGAAGAAAAATTCTTATCTCGCATTCATGGACGCTCTGGGCGTGACTGGCGACAATGTAATTGCTTTTTAACTCACCGGTTTCCGGCTGCATTCTTATTGTTCCTGCTAGTTAGAAGTTTCTCAACTATGGATTTAGTTCTTGTTGAAGGAGTTGTAGCTCCTTCCTTCAGTTCGTGTTGACCAATATTGAGTTGCTTCTCCAATTCTTCTATTCCTCCTGAAATCAACTTGACATGAATGGGTTTGATAAAAGACACCTAGACCAAGTTCGATAAATTTTGAAGCGATTAATTATAATAGGAGCATGTACCCATCGAAAAAAGATAAGAATATAAGGAAAATGAAAGAAAAAACAGGGCGTTTTGAGGTCGGGAGGTGGAAGGGCGTGAACTTTTGAGGGTAAAAACGGTTTATCTCGACTTACGGAAAAAAGTTTTTACTATAGAATTAACCCTGTTGCTATACAAGCGCCTCCAATTCAAGTAAGCGCATCGAACACTTTCAAACCCTGCTTTTACCCTAGATACTTCTGGCAGTTCTCGAACAGTTTAGATGTCGCGTTTCTCGTCAGCGAAGGCTTGAAGTACTCCAGGGTAAAACGCAACTTACTGGATAGCACTAAATATACAGGATGCAGCAAGAAAACTTTCTGATTGGAATAGGGCTCTTATGAGCGAGGAGGGGTCAGAAAGTGGTGATGAGAATATGAAAGTCTGAACTTAAGTCATACGGCTATGAGCAATATTCTGAAGAAACAAATCACATGAAAAAATCCAAAAGAAATAGATACCAAACCATGAACCGCCTATTCCATATGAGTTCATAGTATTTTCAAACTTATACTTATTTATTATATTATGTATTGCCCCCGATGGAGAGAAAACACTTATTTGACACTTACCAGCTTTCTTGATGAGATCCAAAAGTTCTTTTATTACCCTAGGATCCTCCTCAGACTCTGTTTTTTCATCATTTACTTCTTCATCATCATACTCATATTCATCCTGAAGGAAAAATTGAAAGTTATCGGTATTATCACATATAAGAAAAGGGTTAACACCCTATTCATGAGACATAATCAAATTGAATCGGTAATGGACCAGTGTACATCAAGCCTGTACGATTGAATGCGATGCATGATGCCACATCTGAGCATTACCAAAGAGATGTGCCATCTCGTGAAACATATTCTGAACCTTCAGGCACTATCCACATAAACAAACATTTATAACATTGTTCATTTACTTCGTGATGTTAATATGCGAAAAATCAGTTTGAGCCTAAAGCAAGCATCATCGGAGTACGAAAATCCACATTTGTCTCATCAGCAATATTCAGTCCTGCATAATAGTCTGATGAAGTAAATGGGATTAACCGATTAAGGGTTGATGATGAAGCCAGTCGTAAGAGTTTCAGGCGATGTTACGTAAGATGCACGCACACGTTTTTTTAGTCAGATGTGTCTTCTGGCATCATAAACGCAAAATACAAACTTAATCAGAAAGTAGAATAGTTCATAGCAGATTAAATAATGATTGGCATGAAATTGTTGAGGCAAACAATTCAAGAGTTTTTTCAGAGGATGTATTCAATAATATGTGTTCGGATACCGAATTTCCCATCATATATTGAAATATTACAAAGCTTCTGATGAGAGTTCTTCATCATTTCAATAACAAACACTTTTCTTGTATTTTGTTATGAAGATAAAGATCTGGCTAACTTTTCCATAGGAACAGATATTCGTAATTATTGATTGAACAAATTTAACCGCAGGAAACTACTAATTGAATTAATCAATGTCTCCGTGTTGACAAATGTAGAATGACAAATTATAGGCAATATGTTCTGATGAAGGATTTTGATGACTTTGAAATGTAAGTTCCTTTTGATAATTCGAAGTTTTCATGGAGCGTTCATTGTTCGGCAAAACTTTTATTTAAACCGGTTTACTCATGATAAATTATTTTATAAGTATTTGGAGCATTTTTATTTTTTTACATTTTTCAATTGATTTTTTGCCGAGAGTTGCAGTGAAAACTCTTGAAAGTCTCGGAAAATGCAGATTAAATTCAAATGGATACGAATCAACTGATGTTCTAAAGACTTCATATCTTTCAATGATCTTCATCGGTCGAAATATTCTCATTATACATACTTATATACTTTTTAATTTTTTTTCAATCCGGACAATCTTTTTCAATTGAATTCAAAGAAAAGCTACTTACATCGTACTCTTCTTCTGTAGTGGTAGTAGTTCTTGTTGTGGTTCTTGTTGTTGGTGGTTTAGTGGAAATTTTTTCTGTGGTTCTCTGAGGATTTTCGATATTTTTCTTCCCCTCTGTGGTACTCGTTGTCTTGGATAATTTCTTATTGCACAAAACATTCTGGGAGTAATCGCAAGAATCTGCTGCTTTGTTGAAAAACAATCCTGAAAACATTCATGAGTTGAATCAATTTCAAAATTTCTTTTTTCATTGCTCATTTATTTTTCTCAATATGAACGATATTCTGTTCTTTTCTTGAATATAAAGTTACAGACATCTTATTCCTGGTTCCATATCAGCTTCTATTGATCTTTGGTCCTACAGGATGAACTATGATGTGATCTGTTGAGAATTGTGAATATCCTGCTCCACAAAAGTTGAGTAAATTCAGACACTTCATGACCGTCTCAAAAGTTGCCAAACCTTGTCCACCAATGTCATTTTTGGGAAATCAAGTATTTACCTACTCTTCTAGTCTGTATGTATATGACACCGGTTTTTTTACTCGTGGTTTGATAACATTTTCAGTCGTTTTCATTTCATCTTCGTTTCTAAGATTTTTGGGTTAGTCATTGTCTTACGTTCTCACAATCACCTTTGATTCAGAACCAGAAATTTTTATTTCGCAACAATGCCTGGACATAAACTCAGTGCGTAGAAGCATAATGAGCTATTGGTACGATTGAGCGGGTAGTGATCAGAGAAATTTTGCGAATTTTATTCTAGTCGGTGAGAGCTTAGTTTTCGGACGGTTCATGAATATTGAGAAATTGGAAACGTGACCGAAATCCACCATAGGATCGGTTTCTAACTGTATCTAATCAAGAGGAACATTTGAGTACTTGTCGAAACATGCAACAGCGACTTTTTTACGAAATGGGATGTTTTGGTGGCAATTGAAAGAGTGCATCTGAGAGGTCTAGTCGTAAATTTATATTATCGACGACTTTTGACTGGGATTCTTATAAATAAGTCATATATGTACGACTTCGATTTCCCCTTGCCCCTGGATCGCAAGGGCGTTGAAAACGCTTGGGATTAGCTACAAAAATCTTTTTAAGCTCCACTTTGGAGAGAAATTGATCAAGAACTTCAATAATCTGATGGAAAGTATCCAAAAACGTAGCAAAGCTGTGGGTGATGTTCCAGGAGACCATACCCCTCACCTCACTCAACTTCTTTTCTTTAGTTTATTGAGTAAAATGATAGCTTGCTACAAATACTATGAATAATTTTCACCGAAAACTGGGCTCAATAGAATATGAACAAAATACTGAATTTGATAAGTGAGTGAACATTAAGTTTCTTCTCATTCGAAATGTTGGTGAAAAAATTTAAACTTCTGAAACAGTTCAAAATAACTCAACTACATGAACTTTCGTGGAGTATTTCATTGATACCTCCTCACAATCTTTAAAAAATGAAATCAATAACGAAGAGAATCAGAACTTTTTCAAAGGACTAACAGAAAACTGCGATAGAAACTTCAATCTTTCGAAAAATTTAAATCTATTCGGCTTATCAATGCTACTTTGTAGATTCCTACTGAGAAAGTTTTCTTCTCTTCTTGGGAATTATAATTGACCATCATAATTCATCATCGTTCTACCATTCAACGCTTGCTTAATTATATTCAAGCCCATGAAATTATGAAAACCAAAGCATTTGAGCTTCGTTATACTTCTATGATCCAACAGAATGCAGATATGAAAATGAGTGAATATAGCACATACCTGCAGGGCATGTAAACTGATGAGCCACTATACCAAGTTCTCCTGGACCACTGAGACACCAGAAATATTTCTTACAATCCTTCGGATTTGGAAAGAATCCCTCTTCTTCGCATTTGAAAGCTGCATGAGTAAGAAATACAAAATTATCAATTTGCAATAATTTGCATTGGTATTCAGAGGAAAATATCACTTTTCAGCGATTATATTTTCTCATTATCACAATTCTTCTGCAAAAATATCGAAATATTACGGCATGGACATATTTTGGAAAGCAACCGTCCTCCACATTCCTCATTTCGTACAATGTAGGTTTCCTCAGAGAAATTTATTCAGAATGACAACAAAATCTAATCATAATTCCTACTGTGAAAATCAGCGCAATTGCGAAAAAACGTGGATTAGACACCTCATGTATAGGGAGAATCAGAATTACCACGCGTTTGGGAATTTAATCGGAACTGAGATCGTTTTGATCAGCCTTCACAGGGCCGCCGCCAGGGCCGGCAAACCGGGCAGTCTGCCGGGGCGGCAAATTCTAGGGGCGGCAAAATCAGTTTCGTCATACTAGATTTTTTTCCTTCGAAATCCCGCCTGTTATTGAAAGTGAAAGCGAAAACACGACTAAACTCAGGGGCGGCTGTTTGAGCCTGGTCAACCAAATATATCACACGTGTACACAAATAACCAGATAAAAATGCAATTAAACCAATACAAGAGTAATAGATGCAGCATTCTACTCAAAAATAAAAATCCCTGTCAGGTTGTAAATTTGGCCAACGATTCAGCGGCCTCTTATCCTAGTTACACCCGTTTGTTTACGAGTTTATTATCAAGACGTTCGGTCCCTTTGATGAACATCTGGGACTGTAAAGTTTTTGGGAAGGTTTCTAGGGTAATTCAGTAATGATTCTTATTTTCAGTGTGGCAATCGGAAATCTAAATTTTGATATTCGGGAGGGATTTATAATACTCGAGAAATAAGGGTATCAACTCGTTAGTCCTCAGTATTCAATATTTTTGCAAAACTATATAGTGCTACATAATAGAAATCTTTTATCTATATTTGGAGTTGTGATTTTCGAACTGAATTACCCTATAAAATTGAAGGTATTTTTTTACCGTCGGATTTCACATTTAAACGATAATAAGTATAAAGCGCTCTCTGCTTATTAACAGTGATGTAGGTGATTTTTTTTTGAGTCTTTCATCGATCGCCTCAGATACGCATATTATTCATAAAGCCATACAGCGTCGTTTCAATAATTCGAAAAGGCGCCTCTAAGTGAGTTGGAAATATGCCTCGCTGAAATTTGAGGCAGATTATTCTTAATTTATTGGATAATGGTCATAGTAAAAGAATATATCAATATTATTATAATAATCATTATTAGAGACAGGTGAATACTTAAGATTTATATTGAACTTCTTTCATTTACTTAATCAGATGTTTGAGTTTAAGAACATGGCAACAGGTAATAAATGTCATAAGGTCAAATCGCAGAACGAGAACCGTAAGAATAACATGTACCTTATTCTGATCCGGATATCATTGTCTAGAATTTTCCTCACACACGAGAGCTGTGTTGCCTTGGAATGAAGAATTAGTAATAATCAAAATCCAAGGCGCTCAAATTTTTTTCCTTTAACATGAGTTCATTAGTTTCGTACACTAAAAGCAGAGGGCGTTTTCATTGTTTCTCGATATTTTGTATGTGAATGCATTTTAGAATTCCGCATTTTTATTTAACATATCTTATACAAATGCATTCGTACTTGAATCGATTAATTTATTTTATTATTATTATGATACCTTATTGCCTGATTGATAATTTTTACATACGCATTTATATTTATCGGTATCGTGTATCGTGAAGACTTTCGTATAATGATTTTATTAAATATGGAAAATACTTTTGGGATACTTTTGGCGCGAGAAGCTTTTCAAAGTTGAAAATGAAAAATTTTCTACGATCAACAATGGCCCAAGATAGATTATCTAATCTAGCCATTACATCCATTGAACATGAGATAGTCAATAATCTCGATATATCTCAAACAATTCATGACTTTTGCGAGATGAAGGAGAGAAGGAAGAAATTTATTTGAGTTCGAACATTCGAGTCTGATAGTTCTAGTTCACTTTTATACATGCAATGGCCATTATATATGTTTCTTTTTGTTATTTTTCATTTAATACTTTTTTTGTCTGATACATATTTATAGTTATATTTTCTTCGTTTCTGAATTTTTTTGCCCCTTGATTTTGATTTGTTGTGAAAGAGTTTGTTATGAGTCCCAAACTCAATACAACACAGCAAGTTGGCAAAATATAATTTTCCCGGGGCGGCAAAATTTTATTTTGCCGGGGCGGCAAAATGTCTGGCGGCGGCCCTGAGCCTTCATGATTCATGATCGTTCTGAAGACGTTCCTTCAGGGCCACGGAGAAACGCGTGATATTTGAGTCCCTGGAAGTTCACATATTCGAGCACAAAACATGTCTGTAGTTTGAGATTCCGTGAAATCCTCTTTCATCAAATGGCAGTTAATGTGTTAACCAAAATATTTGCGTCACTGGTTGCGTTATGGTTGGTTCATATTGTCGTCCACTTAGGGCACATGGAGGTACGGCAATATATATCAAATCGAGATATCAAGCAGAACTCATTAATTATATAAACAAATTTTCATTAGAAATGCAATGTGAATTTTGTGCAGTAAATTTGAAGTATAACTCTAGTAATATTGGCTTCATCAGTGTCTACAGGCCTCCTGGTGGTAGTTTAGAGTTGTTTGATCGAACGATATCTTTTGTTTTAGATTATTGCCTCACAGGCTCTAAATCAGTTTTTATATGTGGTGACCTGAATATAAATTATTTCGAACCTCACAGCTGTTTGGATTACTTACTCTTGGAGTTTAATCTGAGCATAACATCTGAGGAACCCACTAGAATATTTACCAATAGAAATGGAATGACTAGCACCAGTAAGGTAGACTATATTCTAACTAATGTTCAAAGTCATTTTATAACAACCAGTGTGTTCGATACTGACATTGGGGATCACCGAGCGTTTGTTTTGACCTATAGATTGTGCGGATTGGATTGGAACACTAGAGATTCTGTTGTTCAAACATTTCGATGTACATCAGAGGAAAACCTTCAGAAACTTTCCACAATGGCTGCTTGTACAAGCTTCAGCAGCATATATGACATCTCTGACATTAACCGTAGTTTTGAAAACTTTTTCACTATCTTGGTCCATCTTCTGGATTCCACCTGTCCTATCAAAACACGGCGATTCCGACCTGGTCGAAAGCACGACTGGATTACCGATGAGGTCAAAACAGCGAGTGGACATCTGAAAAATCTTCATTGGATTTTTCAGAATTTGAAATCTGAACAGGCCAAAAAGCAATATTTATCTGCGAAAAAAGAATACGTGAACCTGTTGAAGTCTACCAAACAGGAATACTTCAAGAAAGTCCTGGAATCTTCCAACAACAAGAATAGAACAGTGTGGCAGTTGGTTCGAACAGAGATGGCATCAGCTACCACTATAGACAAAATTTCTTTAAAGAGAGACGGCGAGGTTGTTTCTGAGCAGTCTGAAGTGGCTGAGGCGTTTGCTAAATATTTTTCAAGTGTCAACATAATGAGTATTAATGATCATTTTGGTGGAAACCTGTCCACTTCTTGCACGACGTCATCACTTTCGAATGACAATTTTTTCCTCTTTCCAGTTTTGGCTCAGGAGGTTGAGATGGTTATAAAAGGACTCAAGAATAAAAATAGCAGTGGAATGGATATGATTTCGGTGAAGGTCATGAAATCTTTGGCTCCGTTCATATCTGAACATTTAGCATATCTCATCAATTTGTCAGTGACTTCGGGAAAATTTCCTTCTGTACTTAAAACCGCAAAGGTTATTCCTGTTCACAAAAAGGATGATGCTGATGACATATCTAATTATCGTCCGATATCTCTACTGAGTTGTTTGTCGAAGGTCATAGAGCGAATAATATATGATAGAATGCTGAATTACCTGAATAAGCTATCTGTTATTACAAGTTGTCAGCATGGATTCACTGTGAACAGGTCAACCGAGACTGCTGCGTGTGAGCTGGTTGACTGTGTGCATGGTAATTTGGATGATGGTCTGTGTGTGGCCGGTTTGTTCTTTGATGAGTCTCGCGCTTTTGATTGTCTAAATTTCAATTTCATTTTGGATAAACTATACAATCTGGGTTTCAGGGGAGTTTTCCTGAAATGGATTGAGAGTTTTCTAACTGATCGGTGGTTATATGCCAGAGTGGGTCAGCATGATTCTTCTAAGTATGCTGTGAGGATGGGTGTTCCTCAAGGATCTGTCTTGGGACCTCTACTGTTCACATTGTTTGTGAATGACTTGCCAAACAATATTGTAACCTGTTATCCTGCATTAACTGATGTGAAGATAATATTGTTCGCAGATGACACATCTTTCATTGTCTCTGCAGCAACAATGGAAGAACTTAGAGACAAATGCAAGCTGTTGGTAGAATGTTTCACGGAGTGGTGTCATAAAAATTGCATCATACTGAACGTGAACAAAACAGACGTAGTCCTTTTCAATGCGAGGGATTCGGATCGTCGATTGGTTCTGAGCCACCAATCTGGCGAATTGAAGTCTTCCGATTTCGTCAGGTTCCTGGGATTACAGGTTGACAGTGGCCTCGGATGGCATCAGCATACGGATACTGTGTGCAGAAAGCTATGCAGCGCATATTTTGCTCTGAGACGTTTGAAACCTGTTTTGTCCTTGGATTCACTTATGAATGTGTACTTCTCTCTTGTTTATACCCACTTAAAATACTGTGTAGTCGTTTGGGGGGGAACGTCGGTTAGTAATGCCGTTTTTATTGCTCAAAAAAAAATCATACGTATGATTTTTGATTTGAAACCCAGGGAGTCCTGTAGACCTATATTCGTGCAAAATAATTTGATGTCTTTGCCATCATTATATATATATGATTGTTTGCTTTATACGAAGAAAAATATTCATTTGTTAAAAAAATGTTCACAGTTCCACGAGTACAACACCAGAAATAAAGAAACTATTTGTATTCCAAAGCATCGAACATCAAGATTTGAGAATTCTCCAACTTACAGTGGTATGAAACTGTTTAATCACCTGCCCGACAGATTAAAAGTTTTGGATTACAAAAGTTTCAAACAGAATATAAAGAAAATATTGCTTGAAAGGTGCTTTTATAGCAACCACGAATATTTTAGTAGTAGCATAGGTTGATTTGTTGTCTTCACCCAGAATGTTTTTTGATTTTGTATGTTCATATGGTTGAGAATTGTATCTGACTTGTCCTATACAAATGTATTTGTCTTCAAGGATCAATAAATTTATTATTATTATTATTATTATTATTATCAAGTTTGCGCTAAACCGATTCCATACCCGTTATCCGATGAGATGATTCCGATTCGTTTCATTTTGTTCTGAGAAAAGTTACAAATTCATACTTGAATGTTCTCATATCATGTTGATTTGCATTAACATTATTAAAACAATTCTTGTCTCATTGATTTGCTCAATATGTCGTGTATGAGGATGAAAAACTTATTTCAGGAAAGTTGCGCGAATCTTTCGTGAGTTTGTTATTAGTTTTCTTCAGGGCGAGTGGTTTAGATTCTTGCTAATAGTTTTCTTATGTTAAATTTCAATTGTAACTATGTTTTATTTCATTATTAAGTAGTCGGGTTTTTGATTCTCTGTTCTCAACTGTATCTGATGCACAGAATCTGCATATTATGGCACCGAATGGAAAAACGGATAATGTAGTTTATAATTTTACATTGAAATATTACGCGAGCGGAGCGGCGGGTTTGAACTAGTTCATAAATATATCGATTCGTTTTCGAGTTATAGGGCATTGCTGAAAAATTATTGTTCCAATTATTCTGCTATTTATTGGTTTCTGTATGAGATAACTCAAAAATTTCGCAACACGTTTTTCCGTTTCTGATGAGTTGGTAGGTATATAGTATATAGGTAACCTTTGTTTGTCTAGATAAATCAATTATCGTTGAAGGACTCTGAAAAGAGTTGGGGTACTCTTTAGCTACACCATATTTTATTCAACACAGTTTTTCAGGGTCAGACTTTTCCAATTGAATCATCAACAATTCATAAATCATCAATTGAAGATATAAATTTTTATAAAATTCCAGGGCATCTGTGCACTTCACACATTAACGTGAGATGTTCATCACTGAACTGAATACCAATACTAGATCTTAAGCCGTCAAGGCGTCTTCATCGATCGCATATTCAACCCGGCAGTGGTACGTTGGGGTACCTCATACCCCAAGTGACTCTACTCTTATGTTTTTTTGTCAGCGTCGATTATTATGTCGGCAGACTTCGAGTACCCTCCAGATCATATGTTACCCGAATATATGTCGAACTACGTTGCTGCAGTTCTGATATTCGCCTTACTACATACAGTAGAACGTGAAGTTGTGTGCATACCCCACCGTACTGAATACTGCTTCAATAAACTATTATGTCATATAAAGTTCAAATATTGAAAATTCAAAAAAAAAAATAAAGAATGTTTATTCGCATAAATATAAAAAATATAACCAGATAATAATAAAAATAAACAATAATAACTCGATGAATGAATCAATATGGACGTAAAATTTCACAAAGTGCAGCAAAGAGAAAATGGTTTTGGAATTCAGTGCATGGGTGCCCACAGATTTTTTCTCAGGGCGGGGAAATAAAAATGTTCGAAAAACTATGAGGCACAGGCGAAACCAGTATTTCGTTTTGTTGAAGAACGATAGGGGGGTCAAAATCTCTCGGAATCACGACCCCCCTGGTCCCCTTTGCGGACGTCCATGATTCGGCGAAGTTTCATCAAGCAAATATCTGTTATTCAAGACAGTGTAATCTAAGAATTTCCTATTTATCCAGTAGAGATAGAAATTCTTTTTATACTTGTGTCTCTTGTGGTCACTTTATTTATTTGGAACAGTGTTATAACTTGTGACACCTGTTCTCAAGGAACGGCAAGAATATAATTCAAGTTTTGGTCATACTTCCTCTGGATTCATATTAAACATTTCTTTGTTACTTTTTAATTTCTTCCATATCAGTTTAATTTATATCCTTATTTTGTACAAAATTTTATTTCCCCAAAGATATTTTTATTGCTCATACCCCACCGTACCAATGACCTTACTAAATACCACTGCCGGGTTAATATTCGTATTCAAGATTGGACAAAGGCTTAAGTATTCCGCAGAAGAGCTCTAGAGAACTGTGGAGATTACTAAGTAATAAGCCTTTTGCTGAAGTGGTTCAATTACCAAGCACTAAGAACTGCTTTCAAAAAGTTCTCGGGAGCGCAGTACTTGGAAACTCAAAATGGCTTCGAGTGCTTTCACTAGCACGAAGCACAATGATTTGACACAGCTCTGATGTTGAGTAGTTTTTCTTAGTAGTTGATTATAAAAACAAATAGTATTTCTACTAACATATATTATTCAATATTTGATTCATTGAATCATTCCAAATTTCCTCATCAAAATATTCCAGAACATTCTTCCAACATCGAAATTTGAACATTTGAAATTCAAAAGAGCATACGATGAGTTGCTTTTGAAATTGAAAATGGACGGGAGCTAGGATTTTCCTTATTAATTCTTCTTACAGAAATTATTGCCGAGTTACGTCACTTTTTTGGCTCGCTGTATGTATATAAAATAATTTAAATATATCGTATGAATAGTAACTTATATATCGTATTAACTCACCTCCTCCTTGGTCTGGTGTGGATGGTGGCTCAGGAGTGGTATAGGCAGGCGTGATCACTTTGAGGCTGCTGTATGTCACAGATTCCGATCTTTTCGCTTCATTTCTGAATGAATTAGATTTACCCTCTGAGTCAGACACTCTGTTGTTAGCCTTCGATTTCAGTCTGGAGAATAAATTGCATTTATCAGTTGATTAGCATACTTTCATTATCCTATAAGTGGATTTATGAATTACGTATCACAAGGGGAATTCAAACACTCCTTCCTCTGAACAGAAATAATTTCGAATAATCCGAGTGGATTTTGATTTACTCAATGATAATTTGAAATATTTTGATATCGAGAAAACATTATTCTATCCATTTTAGGTGTTTGAAATTTTTTTAATTTTCATGACTTTTGAACTTGCATCGATCTGAAATTCTGAGACTGAAAAATTGTTCATATCCAATAGTTTGAGAACTACTCGCTGTTCATCATGAAGGTTTTGTTTTTCAATAGTTTCAGTAAGCGAAACCTACTTCATATGTTTGGTGTAGCTTACTAGCATATCATCAGTATATAAAAATTTATATTTTCATGTATGAAACTCTATAGGTCGTCATACAGAAAGCATCCAATGGCCAAGAATCCTTTTAAACGACTTATCATACAAAAATGAAATAGGAACCTGTTCCGAGAGTTCAGACGAAGAAGCAAACTAATTTTCTCCTTTTAAGTTCTGCTCGATCTATTCTTCTTGCTTTGTAAAATTTTTTTCTTCATTCAGACCTATATGTTTTAACGTTATTTCCACCATTTTATGGTATTCAATATCGTATTGTTGAATTAATTATTTTTTTTTCTTAAACAACTCGATATTTCTTATTCGAACATTGCGCTATCATCAAGAGATTCAACATATTCATGATAAACACTCCTTATTAGTGGTAATTAAAAATGCCAATTGATTTGAATCTGAAGTCAAAGATCCAAAAGAAATAGGAAAATATCTGTGAAGCGAACTTACCGGTTTTTTCGTCGTGAACTAGTCGATTTCGTAGGAGATTCAACTTTCTCAGTTACAGTTTCTTCTTTCGTCTTCTGCCTACTTCTGAGCCTACTCCTAGATTTTGTTTGTTTAGCAGGAGGTGAGATGAGATTTTCGTCTGGTAGACTGAAAAAAATTAGAATGAAATCTCTGGAAACTAAGTGCTTGGTATTTATTTCAAAGACTCTAAAAAATGACTACAAAAATTCATAAAAGACATGAACAAAACCCGAAATGTTCGAAAAACAAAATGCAAAAAGTACTGTATATAAAAACTGCATGACGAGACTAATCCATAATGGAAATGATGAAAAGAATAAAGGCAATTCGTCATAGTCACATTTAAAAATGCTGCCTCAACTATGAGGTATTTACGTATTTGTTGATATAACTACAGAATGATCCATTTTATTGAAGTTATGTGATAAAATTGGCTCTTGTCCCTAGCAACAAGCGTGAAAGAACTACACTGGCTGGATTTTTTTATACAACAAAAATATTAAATTGAATCTTACCCAGAGGCAGTAATGAGAGCTTCTTTGGCAGCCTCAATTAAAGGATATGGTTTTCCGTGACAGCTTCCTCTGAAGTCGTCATTGTCAATTGCCCAGAACATAATTCCTCCCAGTCCGTTTTGAGCTACATATTCAGCTTTCCTTCTTGCGATGTTTTCATCATCAAATCCAACCCACTGATTTTCTTTGAAAGCGTACGGCCCCATGGCCTTTTCGTTTGGTTGGACCATATTCCATCCATTTGATTTAACATTTTCACAGATCTGAGAAAAAATTTCTTACACAAATTAGCAATAGGCTTTTTTCTTCTTCCTTCTTTAAATTTCAAAGAAATCAAATCTAGTTTCTAGAAGTTAGATTGAACCTCGACAGTAAAATTCTTGCTTGGGGTAGAAGAAGTTTTCAGAAAACGATTGAGGAAATTCAAATAAAGATAATGTCCACGATGAAGTATATTGAATTGTTTTCCACATCAGGATTTTTAGAACATGAAGCTAATGGATGTAAATATCAAATGTGAAGACATTTTTATGTGATTTTTTCGTAGATATAGATGGGTAATATGGTGATACAGATTGTAATATAAATATATATGTTACGGGTGAAGTTAGATTGACGAGTAAACCTAGTTCTACCCGAGTAGGTTAACTGCGAAATACTCGAGAAACTGGGTAATGTCTGAAATATAATCGACATTTTAACTACGAGTATTAACTATTCCGGACTTTACCCAGGTAAACCGCGTCTATCCAGTTTTGTTTGGTTAAAGTTGATGTAGGAATTATCACGCCATCTCGCCAACTTTCTTCAGGTAATTTGATGCAGGTAAACAAAACATCCGATAGATACTGACCAAGAAATAGATATAGTGCAGGCAGATAATATTGTGAGTTATAACCAACATGAAAATATTGATCAAGGTGGCAATAGAAAAAAAATATTGACAAGAATTATAGAGAAAACGCCAATAATATAGAAACTTCAGGAAATCAGACCAAATGGGCAGATTTTGATGAGCCATGTACATCAATCAAGTTAAAACTTTGTTCGTACCCAAAAAATTTACTTTTAAACAGACTAAACGCAAAAAGATTTGAAATTAAATCAATGAAAATGAAAACTTTATCTGAAACAAAATTCTCCCCATTGGAGATACAGACAGAGTGAAAGTTCCAGACGTTGATCGAGGGAGGGCGATATTACAAATCTCTTCATGACAGATGACAGTTATCGAGAAAACTGACGATAAACAAACAAAACAGGAATTATCGAGGAAATGTTCTGTAGGGTCGACTTTACTACGTGTAGTGAGAAAATGGTAGAATAGAATAGAATTTTTGTTATTCCACTTTCACCAAGTGTAAATGGGTGGAACGCGGTGTACCCGGGTAAAGCGAGAAACATGTCCAATATCAGTTATATTTCGGACTTCACCCATGTTTCCTAGGTATTGCGGAGTTTACACGGGTAAACCAAGGTTCACTCGTCAATCTAACTTTACCAAATTGAAAAAACTTGAATGGAAAAGTTTATGCTTCTGATAATTCATAGATAACTTCTCCATGTGCAATCAAATAATGGTTCAGATAGAAACAGTGACAGAAACATTTTATACTGGAGACCCTTAGGAAAAGTTTTCAAAATTTTTATAAGGGCATTTCGAGTATATTGACTACAAAATATTGGAGACTTAATATTTCTACATAGAAGGGGCACCTTATGTGTCTCAAATGCGCCGGTGAAAATTATCACTCAATTTAATTTGCGTGATAAATAATTAAGGTTAGAGTTTGATCCTAGACCATAGAATAGAAAGAGTATGTGATATACCTCGTAGTAGGCCAAGTATCCATTTTCCCTTGTTGCTTCACCCATTTCTCCCGGGCCATCTGCAGGATCTCCGATAGCATTTGCATCTGGATTGAAGAGAGTATATGATCTTCCATAAGTAGGAATGCCCATCACAAGCTTGCTTGGATCGGCACCTAACTCCAAGTAATGTTTTATTGTATAATCCTGCAATTGAAAAGAGTGAAATTAATTTTTTTTGGTACCCATCTCGAGAGGAGAACGAATTTTCGATAAAATATTTTACTCACAATATTCAGTTCGGTATCGTAGTCATATTCAGTAGCTTCCCTCAATGGATAAAGAGGTGCATGGTGGTTCACAGCTGGCTCAAAGGCAGAGTGGTAGTCGTAACTCAAAATATTCATCCAATCTAAGTATCTGAAGCAATATAAACATTTATTTCAATGAAATGATCAGCACCACTTCATTGTTACTTCATTTTTTCATGTGTAGAAAAGCAATTTGATTTAGTACATATTTACTTTGTCAATTTCGGTATGTCGTATCCCTTGTTGATGTATTCGATTCCAGCAGGAACAGCCATAGTCAGTAATAATCTTTTTCTTCCTGTCTTTTCCGATTCTCTCTCAAATTCCTCGCGTAATTCCTGCAAAAAAGGAGAAAGCTTTCATAGGAATTCAAAATTAGAAATTAAATTCATCTAATTTAACAATTGTTCGTCTATACGTCATCTTCATAATCCATGACATACGCAGAGTGTTTCTTACTGGATGGTCAATTGACACGATAATAACGGAATGATAACGGATCGAGAGAATTTTTGTTTCATAAGCGCCCATATAGGTTCAATTGTTTATGCCTACTTTACTTTTTGTGCAAAACCTTTGAATGTTCATTGTTGCTGTCTCAGGATTTGTAGACGACGGAAAGTTTTGATATAATTCACTAATGTTTTGTATATTACCAAATGTAGGAAATAGTCCGTCCCAAGGTGGAGGTTAGGGCCATTATAGCAATACTCGCTTTCAATGAAAATGACTTCACTAGGTATATTATACACAGTGATTTTTGACCCATGACTCATTGTTCATGGTAAAATATAGTTCACTAGAAGGAGTCAGAAATAAGCACTCAAACATCTCGCATGTCTATTAGTTTATGAGATAGAAGTGTTTCCGAAAAATTATAGGATATTCAGACTCATACAATTTCTAAGATCTTGAACTGAATTCGATGATATTCTGCAGGCTAATTGTCTTTAGGAAAGTAACTCATGATTTGGTGCTTCTGTACCAGTGTTTTTTTGAGCATTAGATCTACCACCTAAACCTTCGAGAAAATATAGAAGAAATTCAATTCTGCGAATCTTTTGAACAGAGTTGGATTCAGCCGAAGTAACCAGTTTTTCATATTTCGCTGATATAAATTTGTTTCAATCATGAATTACTCGAAAAATGCGCATTTTATGAGGTTTCACGAAGAATACTTATTTTTCCAAAATGGCCAAATATTCATTAATTGACATTCAACTTACTTTCAAGAGAATTTCTGATATAATCATGTCATGTAATATTGGTCAAAATGAAAAAAATAAAACATGTGAGTGAAATTTTGTGTTCGCAGAAGATTTGCCACATTAATTAAAACTTATATTCTGGAAATCATTTCATTCGATGGAATCATTCACGAGGTATATTAGAAAATTTCATTTTTTTATGTATTCTCAACAGCCTGTATCTTTCCAACCGAGCAGAATCGGAACAATTGATAGGGATAGAAAGTGCTTCTTTCGACCTCAGGAATCTAAAGTTCAAATATATGTACAAGTCAAAGACTCACCCTGTATAATACCTGCATGTATACTTCGGAATTTCCAGAGAAGTAGGTGTCGTTTATTATTAATAATTGAAATTTTCAAAAAGATTCTTCTAGTTTTTCTTTCAGAAATTGATTTTGTGAGTTGAATTACATAAAAGCATAAATTATCGGAGCCACTCATTTATGTGTAATATAAATAAACCATTTTAAAAAAGTGGTTATTATACTGAAGAAGTATTCTCAGTTGGTAACGCTGATGTATTTGTTCTTTTGTTTTTCTATAAATTTATATATTTGAATAAAAAGATTTTAATAATGAAGACTGCCGAAAGCGCTCTACCTGATTAAAGGATTAATTGAATACTTGGAGTACTCTTATTCATATTCATCATCATAGATAAAAATTGACTCAGGCTCTGAAATTGCTAGAAGTCGAGGAACACCTGAAAGAAATCAGCCTCAGGCAGAAGGCTGTGATTCTAACTACGTGTTCAATATTAAATGGGCAAAGGATGAGAAACCAAATTCAAGGGGACCTCCTGGCCGACCTCCTTAGCGCGAAAGCTGAACATCTGCTTCCCAAGAGGCTGCACAGTAGAAGAAATAAGACCTTAATCTCAAGAAAAGAGGAAGAAGATAAGAAGTGTATATAATCACAACCAAATGAATGGTAGGTATAAAAAAATTCAAAAATAATAATATATGAATATTGGTTACTCTGTTTCAAGGGCGAATTTATGGGGGGTGGTGAAGGGGGTAATTACCCCCTTCCAAATGAGTGTCAGAAACCTGAAGAAAAAAAAGGTACGCAACGTGATGCAAATAAAAAATTTCATACAATAATCTTAAAGTCGTAATTTCTGAAATATTCTCAATATATGTATCAGCAATGAAAACTGATTTTTGGATGTATTTTGATTTTTTATGTATTCTCTTTTCTGTATTTTGTTCTTGAAGAAATGTCTATTTCAAAGATCATCTGAGGTAATTAAAAAATTCTCTACCCATTTCGGCCCTTCTGAGTGTTTATTACGGTCTCGTTCACAGTCATATAAGTTATAACATAATTTTATGGGGTTCTTCCACAGAACACAAAAGAATATTCATACTCCAGAAAAGAATAATTCGTATAATGTTTACACTTGGTCTGAGAGATTCTTGTCGCTCTAATTTTTCGAACAACAGAATATTAACCGTACCGTGTTTGTATACTTACAGTTGTCTATTATATATCAAAGAAAAATGTTGTCAGCTGCCAAAATTACAGGACAAGCATGATAACCGGACACGACATGGGAAATTGTTGGAACTGCCGAAGAATAAGACTACTAAATATGAGAGCTCTCCCACACTCTAGATGATCGCAACCTTTAATTGTATTTGTTCTATGTTTCTATCTAATTCGTTGTTTTTATATTAATTTATTACTTTTTACAATTATGACCTTACTTTGTTGAAGATATGTTCTTTCTATATTTTACACTATAATTGTTCATTGACCTGTCCACTACATGTTTATATTGTCTTACTGGACTAATAAATATATCATTATCATTATTATTATTATCACCTGATTTATTGGTTTTTTTTTGTTTTCTGGATAACGGAATTTATTATTTTTTACATCATTTGTTGTTTTTTATCTTGTTGTAGGAGATATTTTCATTTGTTCGTTTCTTGAACTGAAAATATTTTATTTATTATTTATTTGTATTTTGAGTCCCTTTTATTTCACAAAAATCACGTTTCAGAACTTATCTGAGGTGATTAAATGTTGTGTACCTGATTTATTGGTTCTGAATGGTCATTGCCCCTCCCACGAAAAAAAGAGTATCTGCCCTTGTTCTTTTTTTTTGGAAACACACTCAATAAAGATATTAAATTATTGACGAATTATCAGTCCAGAGTAAACATTCTAATAGAATGGATTATTTTTCAAAAGGCATAGGGAAACTGATATTGTGAAAGCAAAAACAGTCAGTCACAACAAAGTATCCCCTTATATACAGGGTCTTTCACGAGGAACCTCACTCATATTTATACGGGAAACTACTGAACGTATTTTCATGAAACTTATAAGTATTTCACGATGCTGATGAAATCTAAAATATTTTCAAGGCATGAGCACCTCCGGTTTTTCCGGAAATGACGTCAATTAACGTTTTTCAAATTAGAACACCATTTTTTTATTGCAGAAATAGATTCCTTAGAAAATTTCAAGTTATTTTGATGTAACATTTTTCAGTTTTGGTTGGAAACTGCCTCAGGCCTCAGGCAGTTCAGTCCAGTGAGAACATCTCCTGAAATATAACTCCTGAAGATGCCAGACACTCGAACTGGCGAAACGTCGAGAACTAATCTACGACGACGGCCTAAATGCTCGAAAGAACATGTCACATTGAACGATGGCCGCGAAAGCCTCAACCAATTCATTGATGTATCCACTTTAAAAATCGAAATCGCGATTCATGATACAGGGGGTGAAAAAATCGCTTTCAAAGTTAGGGATGACAAAATCGTGAAAAATCAATTTTTTCAAATTAGAACCCCATTTTTTATGGCAGATATTGAATCTACGTTGAAAAATAATGTGAGTGTATGCATCACACCCTTGCCCTAAAATGGATATTTTCTGAGTTATTCACAAAAAACTGTTTTTCGTCTTGAATTTTCAGCTATTTCTTTTCCCTTCACGCCAAAAGGATGAAGTTTTCAGGAACTGTTATTTGAACCATGCTGTAGATTTTTCACCCCTTCTTGAAACCGACAAGTTACTATTAGGCGAACCATGGCAAACTCTCGCAGTTATAACTAGAGAAGATGCTCAAAGTTTTGACCGTTAATTTCTAGACATTTATTTATACGTCTCAGGAATGCTTCGTACGTTGCTCTTCTTATTTCATCGGGAGGAAGAGATCTGCAAAAGTGTTTAAAAACCAAATTGAGTTTCAAAACTATGAATCTAAAAATCTAAACAAACCTGAACGCATTTCTGACTCGTTCTATGCAGTCCTCTTTATCAGTCAGGGGAGTTGAGTAGACAATATTTTTTATCCTACCCCAAACATAATAGTCTAAAGGAGTTAAATCGGGAGAACGTGTTGGCCAAAGATGTGGACCATTGTTCGCCAACCATCGATCTTTAAATAGCCTGTAGAGGATATTTGACACATTGAGTGAATTGTGTGGAGGCGCGCCATCTTGTTGATACCATAAGTCATTATGGTTCTGTACTAGCGGCTCAATTATTTGAGTCAATATGTCAGAATATCTATCTCCTAAGGCAGGGCCGCCGCCAGGGCCGGCAAACCGGGCAGTCTGCCGGGGCGGCAAATTCTAGGGGCGGCAAATCAGTTTCGTCATACTAGATTTTTTTTCCTTTGAAATTTTGAAATAGAAAACTCGCCTGTTATTGAAAGTGAAAAGCACGACCAGACTCAGGGGCGGCCTTTTGAGCCTGGTCAACCAAATATATCACACGTGTACACAAATAACCAGATAAAAATGCAATTAAACCAATACAAGAGTAATACGATCGAAGATTCAGCATTCTACTCATAAATAAATATCCCTGACAGGTTGTAAATTTCGCCAATGCCTCTACTCAGCGGCCTCTCATCCTAGTTATACTCCCTTGTTCACGAGTTTATTATCAAGACGGTCGGTCCCTTTGATGAACATCTGGGACTAAAGTTTTTGGAAGGGTTTCTAGGATAATTCAGCAATGATTCTTATTTTCAGTTTGCCAATCGGAAATCTAAATTTTAATATTCGGGAGGGGTTTATAATACTCGAGAAATAAGGGTATCAACTCGTTAGTCGTCAGTGTCGTCACAATATTCAATATTTTTGCAACACTATATAGTGCTACATAATAAAAATCTTTCATCTATCTTCGGAGTTATGATTTTCGAACTGAATTAGCCTACAAAATTGAAGGTGAGTTCTATAATTCCGTATTTTTTCACCGTCGGATTTCACATTTAAACGATAATAAGTATAAAGCGCTCTCTGCTTATTAACAGTGATGTAGGTGATTTTATTCTAGTCTTTTAACGATCGCCTCAGATACGCATATTAACCATAAAGAGTCGTTTCAATAATTCGAAAAGGCGCCTTTAAATAAGTTAAAAATATGCCTCCCTGAAATTTGAGGCAGATTAGTGTTCTTGATTTATTGGATAATGGTCATAGTAGAAGAATATATCAATATTATTATAATAATCGTTATAAGATGCAGGTGAATACTTAAGATTTATTTTGACCTCTTTTCATTTACTTAATCAGATGCCAGAGTTTAAGAACATCGCAACAGGTAATAAATGTAATAGGGTCATGTAGGTACCTTATTCTGATCCGGATATCATTGTCTAGAATTTTTCTTACATACGAGAGCTGTGCTACCTTGGAATTAAGAATAATCAAAAACCAAAACCTGTAATTTTTTTTCCTTTAACATGAGATCATTTAGCTTCGTACACTCAAAACAGAGAGCGTTTTCATTGTTTCGTTATTTTGTATGTGAATGCATTTTAGAATTCTGAATTTTTATTTGATATATCTTATACGAATGCATTTGTACTTGAATGATTTATTTTATTATTATTATGATACCTTACCGCCTGATTGAGAATTTTTACATACGCATTTATATTTATCGGTATCGTTTATCGTAGAAACTGTCGCATAATGATTTTATTAAATATGGAAAATACTTTTGGGATACTTTTGGCGAGAGAAGCTTTTCAGAGTTGAAACTAATAAAAAAATTTCTACGATCAACAATGGCCCAAGATAGATTATCTGATCTAGTCATTATATCCATTGAATATGAGATAGTCAATAATCTCGATATATTTCAAACAATTCATGACTTTTGCGAGATGAAGGTGAGATGGAAGAAATTTATTTGAGTTCTAGTTCTAGTTCACTTATATACATGCGATAGCCGGTATATATGTTTTCTTGTTATTTTTTATCTGATATATTTTTGTATGACACATATTTATAGTTATATTTTCTATTTACACTTTCCAGTTCCTGAAATGATATGTTGAGTTTTATTTATGTTTTAGCAAGTTCATGTGATTATACAAGAGAAGTCATCTCCAATAAAAATTATTTACAATTTGATCAAGGGGAAAAAATTCAGAAACGAACGAAATATATATATATATATATATATATATATATATATATATATATATATATATATATATATATCCTTCGTTTCTGAATTTTTTCCACCTTGATCAAATTGTAAAAAAGTTTGTTATGAGTCCCAAACTCAATATATCACAGCAAGGTGGCAAAATATAATTTTCCCGGGCGGAGAAATTTAATTTTGACGGAGCGGCAAAATGTCTGGCTGCGGCCCTGTCCTAAGGGAGAACATTCTTTAAATAATGCAAACATGTGTAGTGTTCTATCTCACCAGTTAAAGTCCCATCATAAATGTGAACATCGAGAATTGCATTATTTTTGATGGCGCAAAAAACATTGAAACTCCAGGTCTCTTGAAAGTTCCATTGTCTGAAGTGGTGGTTGTTCTCTTCATCCCAATAATGACTGTTATGCCTATTGAAAGAACTATTCTTTGTGAATTTAGATTCATCTGTCCAAATTATACAGTCCAAAAAGTTTTCATTCTCTTGAAATCGAATCATCATTGCGTCGCAAAACTCTGTTCTCCTGACGAAATCAGTTTCCTTCATGTTTTTTTAATATTCTCCAAACACTCGATTGAGATAATCCCAGATCAATCTCGGCATCTTTGAAAGAATTTTGAGGATTCACACGAAAATATGCAAGAACTGTAATTTCGTGGTTCTCATCTTCTACTACACTTTTTTCTCTGTGTATAGTTTTCTTAACGAAAGATCCGACATTTCTCAAGTTTGTCATGGTTCTGTTAATGGTATCTCTCGTTGGTCTGGGTCGGTCAGGAAACCTCTCAATGAACAGTCGAATCGTTCTATCTACAACTTTATTACATTCCCCATGAAGTAGAATGAGATTTAAATAATCTTCATTGGTAAAATTAGGCATAGTGATCGATTTTATAACTTAATACGAATTATCACCAAATTAATAGTAAACACAAAATGCTACTGAATAAAGAGGAATTTGGAAGATGTAATTAATGATATCTATCTTAAAAAAAAAAGAATGTAAAACATGGTAAGTTTTTGCATATGGTTCATAAGGAATTATTTATTTATCACTGGAGAGAAAACCGATGGCCGATTAGTTGAAATAAAGAGGTTTCCGCAGGGACGGGCCGAAACCAAATTTTGGGGGGGGAATTTATCTAAATTTTTCCAACTTGACAATGAATTGAAAGGAATTCGTTATATATATTTCGGTATAATATTTGTTTCGGTAAAAAAAATTCAAAATTATGAATTTCAACAGAGTGAGGAGTAATTAACTTTTTTTCCATCTACTTTTATGGATTTTGTTTTTTTCATAAAGAGTATCTTGATGTTGCTTGAAACTTTGAGAAACACTACTTGTTTGTTCCTTCAGTTTCGTAGCTTTTCTTCATTTCGTGGAATCTGGGAGCGAAGGCACGGCTCATTTTCATCAGAGAAAATATTTTTTCTGAAAAATCTATTCTTTTCATGCCGTGGAAGGAGTAAATATTGAGAATCAAAGTGATGAGAAATTAGCGTTGATTCTTTATTTTATGGAATCGTTTTTTTTTTGTGAAGGCTACTCTGAAGTATGTTCGAAACTTTGAGATACACTTTTTGTTTCATTCTTTAATTTAGTTCAGTTTCATTATTTGGTGTATCTCAAAATTTCAAGCATCATAAAACAAAATATTTGTCACAAAAAAGCAGATTCCATAAAATGAAGAATTATACTTGATTGAATGTTGGGTAGATGAAAAATTAAAGTTAATTACTTACCACTTTGATAAGGATCAAAATATTGAAACTGCTCATCCCTAACATGGGTCTATTTCACAGAATAATGGGAACAAAATTTTCAGAAAATTTATTTCGTTTGATAAAAAATAAGCATTACTTTTGCTTACAGATTTTATGAAATCAAAAAAGCAGCTCTAGTTTATACAGAAAAAGTGTGTCAAAGTGTGTGTCATAAATCAAGATACTTCTTAAAAAAACAGATTCCTGATTTGGTAGGGAAATTGTTTTGACCTAAATCACTCATATTGAAGAAACAATTTTGAACAAAAATTCCTAATTTGATTTCGATTTCGAATTCTTTTGCAGCGTTCATTGCAATTAGTGTTTGGAATTGAGGATATATTTGGTGTTTTGAAAGTTTGAAAGATTGTTGTTGTCATATTCTGTGGTCACTACCCAAAAATTTCTCTCACACTTGTTTTCCTTCCTGCATTTTCTGTTCATAAATTTTTTAAAAAATTTTTTATAAGGCACCACATAACTCAAACTTCACTTTGAATCTTTTTTGGTTCATTATTTAAATTTATGTACAGGTATCCCAAATTTCTTGATTTTCACTGTTTTAGGTACTTCTGGACCAGATAGGTAAAAACTTCGAAAGGTGTCCTGGGCTTGATTTCCGTGAGAACACCGTTAGTGGAAACCGTTTCACGATATCTTATTTTTTTTTATTGTGCAAAAATTTGTAGATTTCGAAAATGTGCCATAACTTTTCTATTTACGAAAATATCTGAAAACGATTTGAAATTTCTAGAAGCGCTTTTCTACCGAAAATAAGAAACTATATTCAATTTTTTTCTTCTCGTGGAAAAAACCATTTTTTTATTTCAAATACGAACCTTTTATCAAAAAAAAATTCTAAGATAAAGAAAATTTGAAATAATGTCTTATTCCGGATGAAAAAGTTCTTGTTGAAAGTTTTTATCTTTTTCAGATATTTTCGAAAATGAGGAAGTTATGGCACATCTTCTAAATAGAAAAAATTTCAAAATTTTGTTATATCTTTGATACTAATGAAGATATCGTGAAACGGTTTTCACTACTAGTATTTTCACGGAAGTCGAGCCCAAGCCTCCTTTCAACGTTTTTACCTATCTAGTCTAGAAGTACCTGAACCAGCCAAAATCAAGCAATTTGGGATACCCTGTACACATATTGTTTATTCGCAAAACAATAACACAATGTACGAAGAGAGTGCCTAATGAATCTGCTTATCTGAAAGAAACAGCTTAAATTTATGATACCAGATGGTTTTTTTATGACATAGTTCGTGCGACGTAACTGAAAAATTTACAACTGGGTACCTACTTCTTGAGGCCGCATTTCTTCCAACACTTGATGGTAATAACATTGGGTTGAATATCATTTATTGCCGGTTATACATATATTCTCAAGTACTGATTGCAAACTTGTTTTTTCTAATTCAGATTCCTCTTGGAATTATGTATTTCAACTGCTTTGAAATTTTACCAACTGCTTTGGACTTTTTCCAACTGTTTTGGAATTTTTTCCCAATGCTTTGAAATTTTGCCAACTACTTTGGAATTTTTCCAACCCTTCTGAATTTTTTTCCAACTGCTTTGAAATTTTTCCAACTCCTTGAAAATTTTCCAACTACCTTGAAAATCTTCCAACTGGTTTGAAAATTTGCCAACTTCCTTCAACATTGGGGCCCCCCTTGGGCCCGTCCCTGGGTTTCCGATACAAATTCGAATCAAAATTCGCCATCTATTTAGGAACAACCTGTAACTTTCTTCTCTTGCATATTAGGGTAGTAAAATCTGAAACATGGTTTAAGTAACAGTTCCTGAAAATTTCATCTTTTTGGCGTGAAGGGAAAAGAAATAGCTGAAAATTCAAGACGAAAAACAGTTTTTTGTGAATAACTCGGAAAATATCCACTTTAGGGCAATACACTCACATTATTTTTTAACGTAGATTCAATATCTGCCATAAAAAAATGGGGTTCTAATTTGAAAAAATTGATTTTTCACGATTTTGTCATCCCTAACTTTGAAAGCGATTTTTTCACCCCCTGTATCATGAATCGCGATTTCGATTTTCAAAGTGGATACATCAATCTTACATCTTGAAAAATCCCAAAAATGAAAATTTTTCATCCAAAAACCTCGAAGTTATTCTTGTTTCAGCGGAGCTCTATTTTCGATTTTTTTTTCGAATTTTCCCGCTCAGAGAGAATTTTCCAACCAAAACTGAAAAATGATACATCAAAATAACTTGAAATTTTCTAAGGAATCTATTTCTGCAATAAAAAAATGGTGTTCTAAATTGAAAAACGGAAGTTGACTTCATTTCCGGAAAAACCGGAGGTGCTCATGCCTTGAAAATATTTTAGATTTCATCAGCATCGTGAAATACTTATAAGTGCTGAATTTCATGAAAATACGTTCAGTAGTTTCCCGTATAAATATGGGTGAGGTTCCTCGTGAAAGACCCTGTATAATTTTTCGCATATTTCTTAAGGAACCGCTAATGTTAACTATGTATATAAGAAGATGTATTTCCGAAAATGAGCGATACTGAGGAATACTTCACCTCTGGTGTAATTAATATCGAAAGTCATTATTCTGAGAGTTGAAATACAATATTATAATCATTGGTATGAATTGATACACGTTCCATCACAGGATCACACAGGAAGTCCATCAATCAATTATTAATTGACTGTCCGTATTATACAAATCAATGAGTTTTGTTCTATGGTAGAATTCATACCATGTTTAATGATCGAGGAAGAAGATTTAAATTGAAGATTTTATAGAAACTTTCGTTCAAGGTTCAGTATTCATGAAAAAACAATGCTTCATTGCTATTGTGAAAATAATAACCATAGCAATTTGATAACTTGAGCTTATATTGGCGTGGGTATCGAGCAAGGCATGAATTATGCTTGTAAAATGTACTTTCTCTGAAGTATCATTCGGTTCCCATAAGTACCTTCACAAATTATACTTTTTACCACTATCGAATAAGCAACATATATTATTATAAGGAAGAGTTCATACAGATTTTCTGCAGAAGATCAGTGATGAATATTTTATTCAACATGTCATTATTATTGTCAGACATGAGTTAGGTCAGCATCGCTTCGATTTATGGAAGACTAGCTCAAGCCCGCGGCTCCGCTGGACTAATATTTCAATTTAAAACGATACTGATAGGTCCGCAACACCACATTCATAACCTCGTATCGAAGGAGAGATAGGCACGTGACTATATGACGAAGCTATCTCGCGTAGATTCAATAACTTCTTGCTCAAATTCGCATTCGTTCAACCTGCGGTAACTTTTGAAGTATCCATTAGAAAACTATACTGTAAAAACTAGCTGCTCTTCGCATTCCATTCCAGTCTCTTTTCTAGACCACCCAGCCTGGTCTTCCACCGGGTTAGTCTCGCAGTCGCGAGATGCCATATTTCCATATTTAATTCGGAGCACTTCATTGCACACATCTCCATCCAGAGGAAGCCTAGTCATCAACGTGTAGTCCGGTCCCGAGAAAAGGAAAATCTGGGGAAAAGGTGTGGGTGAGTGTGAGGATACCTCCTAGCCCTCGGTAAACCTAATAGCGTCGGAGGGGGAATACCGGTGAGTTGAAGGGTAAGAGGGAATATGACAAGGCTTCTTGCTCAAATTCGCATTCGTTCAACCTGCGGTAACTTTTGAAGTATCCATTAGAAAACTATACTGTAAAAAGCTTTTTTCATCAGGAATGAATGCCGCAGATAACAATCACATTCATTTCTATATGAATTCATTCTATGCCAGTCGGGAGCCCAAGCATACATTATCGTCCTTTGAAATATTTCCGAAATGTTTTTGTTTTTATTATTTCCCTGTGGTTTAGGGCAGGCGTGTAATGATATGATTAGTAAGTGTTTCAGAAATCATGTATTGTTTTAACTGTTTGAATACTGCGTAGATATTATAAATCGAAACATGTGTTCTTCTTCCTCTACTTCTATTCCGAAATTTTTGTGGCAATCGTCTTCGCTAACATTAGAAGCATCCTTTACCATTTCGATTTTACTGCGATTCTAAATTCTCCTTTTTCTTGTGTACAAAACAAATTTTCCATCTGAAGAATAATTCAAGTTTTTCTAATGGTGACATATGAGGAGCCGCAAAAAGTTCAATTTTTTTAATCATCCGCAGGTATCCTGTCAAGACCGAATATTTCAGTTCACTCCATAAGTGTTGAAAGATACTTTTTGCAGAATATTCGTTTATCTAACAACACGATGTTTTTTATACAGGTTTCATCTGTATCCCAGTACATTAGATCCCAGATTGAGATGTCTTCATCCTCAAATCATATAATTCATGTTTGTTTTACAATACTAACCTGTACTAGCTTTGCATAGTTTTCCTTATCTCTAGGTTTTCCACCTTCACGGAAGGCAGGGTATTCCCAATCGAGATCCAATCCATCGAAGTTGTTTTGGCGTAGAAATTTTATGGAATTTTTCACCAACTGCTTTCTTCTGTCGGCACTAGCAACCATCGGAGAAAAACGAGAAGATGCTTCATTCCAACCACCGATGGCAAGCATAGTTTTCAAGTCTTTGTTGTATGTTTTGAGACCAGTGAATTTGGCATAACCACCTGGAATAATTAATTCTTTAATAATAAACACACGTCTTCAGTATCATAATTCTTCAATATTATGAAATTTAATTAATAGACATCAACCTCAATTTGGTTATGAATATTTTTTTCAGGAAAGGAAATACTGAGAGTATTCAGAATCCGAAGAATGAATCAACTCTCAATGAGTGATACTATTTTCAATTGTAATTTCATATTGATATTCAATCTGATATTGGTGCAGCAATAGGATACCAATGTCCATAGGATAAAAATATATCGAATATACTGGGTGATCCACGGTCGATGGTGCCTTAGGCGTTTACGGAGAACAGAAAGCAAGAATTCATTGAAAATTTGGTTTCTTAGATAAGAATAGATGCTTTATTGATATAAAGTATCTTCAGTGCTGCGATGTTGCCGCTTATGTCAAACTTGTTATTTCAAATGGCACACCCTGTATATAATTGGATTTTTCTATTCATCGTAGTAACACGATTATTTTGGTATCACTTTTTCATACTTTCTTTCAGCAGTTTCTGAGTAATTAAATGATTTCCTTGTTTTGTGCAAAACTTAGCATTGATTAAACATTCAAAACTTGCATAGGTACTATAAATCTTAGCTGAAGTTTCGTTAACAGAATGCTAAGATTCTATGTCTCATGCAGGTGTTACGAAATATGCTCCTTTTCATACAGGGTCATTCAAAATTCGATGGTTTATCGAGACATACAAAAACGGTTGAAAGTGCATTTTTTCAAATGGCATGCCCTATATATTTTAAGAATTACTGAAAGAAAATTGATTTTCCTTCCAAATGAAATATTATATTCTTATATCTAGATTGTAAGACTCTGCGTTAAACTGAAATTTTACAGTTGCGCGCGTGCGAACCCGTTCATCGCGAAACATTTCTTTGAACCTTCTGCGTGTTCTTGCTGATATTTGGTCACATTGCCCATGATCTCATTTTTTTTTTCTTATACTATGAAGAATGAGCGAATTAATCATTGTTGACAAACTAATTGCCAAATCTGCATAATGTCAATTTTTATCATGTTTCATTGCTATCTACGATGAATACTTGTTAAGACGTTTTGGATGTACCTGCATCAGAAATTTTGATTTTTTTTTGGCAAGAACAATGAACGCTGAAGTTCGTATGTATGAACCGCACATTTTAAGCTTTTTTTGGTTAGCAGTTTCAGGAGGTTCGTATAACAATAAAACGTGCGCAGTTATAAAATTTTAGTTCAACGCAGAATCTTACAATCTAGGTATAGGATATGATCCCTCACTCGGTCAGCTCCTTGTCGTGGTGTGAGGGCTTGTAGTAGCGGCAGTGACCCTGGTATCTCAGCGACTGGAACTCCGGTTCCTGGTAGGGTCATCACCCATGTCGAGAAGGTACTGGGCGAGCGGCGAAACTAAGACTGACCACTTTATCCACTATGTCAAGGTCACTCCCAGCCTTGTCATATTCCCTCTTACCCTTCAACTCACCGGTATTCCCCCTCCGACGCTATTAGGTTTACCGAGGGCTAGGAGGTATCCTCACACTCACCCACACCTTTTCCCCAGATTTTCCTTTTCTCGGGACCGGACTACACGTTGATGACTAGGCTTCCTCTGGATGGAGATGTGTGCAATGAAGTGCTCCGAATTAAATATGGAAATATGGCATCTCGCGACTGCGAGACTAACCCGGTGGAAGACCAGGCTGGGTGGTCTAGAAAAGAGACTGGAATGGAATGCGAAGAGCAGCTAGTTATGCCTGAAAAACTCGGGTTAGAAGTCGAAACAGTGAAAGATCTTGAGGGATCGATTTTTGGAAGGAGTAAAAAAGTCCAAAGAACCCCACCTAACACAACTAGTGCAAGTATAATGACTGGAGAAACCCAATCTGAGAGAGATAGTTCCATGGAAAGATGGGCGGTCAAGGACTTGGAATTTTTATGCCAAGATAAGAGAACATCTCCTGTACTTGTCTCGAGCAGTGAGGACGAGGGGAGGAAAAGGAAAAGAAAGAAAAAGAGCAGACCGGAGAAGAAAATTGAATGTGGAGAGGCCATAGAACTATTGAGAGGAGCAACCAAAAAACTTTTAGCTAAGGTGGAAGAACTTGACAAGTTCTGCCGTGGTAATAGAAACGTTCATGTACCAATTAAAGAAGCCACAATCAAACTTTGCAACATGTCAGAGGAAATTTCAAAATACAGCCGCAAGATAAATGATGGTATGCAGGCAAAAGAAGCGGAGTACTTCAACGAGCTCAGAAGCCTAAAATGTAGATTAGAGCAGACAGAACAGGAGAGAGACGAGCTGGCAGAAAAAATCGATCCATGCGTGTTATAGAGGAAACCCGCCCAATTCTGCGTCAGAGCTCAAAATATATAAAACCATAGACACGCAAACTGAGGATCCGGAGAAAATAAATGACGAGCTTAATAGGAGGATTTTGGGAGAACAGATACAAAAAATCAAGAGTGAATGAGAGCTGGAAGATATCGTCAACGGAGATCTGCTGGAAAAATATCAGAATTTCCAGAATTCATGGGAGTCGGTTCTAGCCACACCGGACGAGGAGGACATTGTCATTTTAGCAGATTTCGAGACGAACCGGGAGCACAAACTGATAACCCGTCTGACAGAAACTTCGCAAAAGACTAGAAAAATAATAAAGGAAGGAAAACTAACGGCGGGCAAAACAATTATAATGAAAATAGGTGAGACCACCGAAATAGGAGATGAAGTGTTCACGCAAGTGAAGCATGTCCTTTTCGTAGGAGTGGACAAAGAACTCACAGACGGAACACATTTTCTGAAGATAGGACAGCAGATAAGATCAACGTGCGAAAAGCTCAAGAGGAGTAACATACATTTCGCTTATCTGGAGAAAACCTCTCCGGAAAAAGCAAAAAAATTGATGGAGTGCGCATTCTGGGGATATGACGGAAAAGTCACCTGGCATCATGCCAGAGGAAGAAGGAATAATGGCTCTGAAGACACGCGGCAGAGAGATGCTGTCATAGTGGACACGGGTGAAACTTCTTACTCAGACATACTAAAGAAAGTCAAAGAAAGTATGAACGGAACGAAGGAAGGAGAGGCGATTAGAAAGGTGGTTAAAACCAAAAATGGAAACCTCCGACTCACCATAGATACTAAAAGAGGTAAGGCAGGCGATGTAGCGTCTTTTCTCAAAGACAGGATGAACGGAGACAAGATAAGAACCGTTGGACGTACAGACAGAAAGATTTTCTATCTGCGTGGTATGGATGAGGTAACCACCGAAAGTGACATAGAAAAGGAAATAAGAAAGTACGCGCATGACCCAGATGATTAAATTCTTGTGAGAAATCTGAGACAGCTAGAATATGGAGGAATCCAGGCCGCAACCATTTCAGTGGGTGAAAAAACCGCTGAAATTTTAATGAACATGACGGAACTGAGAATAGGCCTCTCTTTCTGTAAAATTGAGCTGAAGATAGATATCCCAACATGCTACCGATGCTGGGAGACCGGCCACATGGCGTATGCCTGTACAGGCACAAACTTTCCCTAGGATCTGGAAGCGGGAAAGGTGATACTACTCCATAAGAAAGACAAAGACCCAACGAATACGGCAAGCTATAGACCCATCTGCCTATTGAACGCAATGGCCAAGCTATACGAGCAAATCATTGTTAGGAGACTGGACATCGAGCTCTAGGAAAAAAGAGGAATCTCAGACAGACAACATGGCTTCATGGCAGGAAGGTCCACGACTACGGCTCTGATGTGGCTCAAGGAGAAGATAGAAAAGGCAACTAGCAGATGGGTTGTCCTGGTGGCAATAGATATAAAAAATGCGTTTAATTGTGCAAGATGGGACAAGATTGTGGAAGAAATGGAGGGAATTGGTCTCAGCGAATACCTTATAAACATCATCAGAGACTACCTGAAAGACAGATATGTGGTGATGAGGGGCATTAAATACAGATGCTCTATGGGAGTCCCGCAAGGATCGGTACTGGGACCAAAACTGTGGAACATACTTTATAATGGGGTTCTGGAATTGTCGTATGGCTTGGGAGTGGAGCCAGTAGCCTACGCGGACGACCTTTTGTTCGTGGTGGAGGGTGGCAGTGAACCGGAGGTGGAGCAGAGGGCTCAGTTCTGCGTGAGCTCTGCAGAAAGGTGGCTGCGGAGGAGAGGTCTCGAAGTGGCCAGCCAGAAAACTGAAATAATGGTGGTAAAGGGACCAAGAAGCAGCAGAAGTTTTGAGGTGCATCTGCTAGGAGAACCAGTGGTCGCCAACGCACATATGAAATATCTGGGAGTGACCATCTGCAAAAATCTTAACTTCTCTAAACATGTGGAGAATATATGTACGAAAGCGGAAGAGAAAATGGCAGCGCTGGGCAGAATAATGCCAAACATTGGGGGACCGGGATACAAGAAAAGGAGATTATACAGCGGGGTGGTGCACAGTGTGCTGGGGTACGCAATGCCGGCGTGGAGGGATGCCCTGAAAACACAACGAAATATAGATAGGCTGGTAAAAGTGCAGAGAAAGTCACTTCTCAGAGTGGGATCTGCTTACCGCACAGTGTCTGCTGAGGCTGTGCAGGTGGTGGTGGGTTTTCCTCCCATAGATTTAATATTGAAAGAACGGTGCTATCTATTTAAGATAGGCGGAAGATTGCCGGGAAACAGAAGGCAGGCTAAAGCACGCACATACAGGATGTGGCAGGACAGATGGAAAAGACTGGACGGAAAGGCTGAATGGACGAGAGAATTGATAAGGGAAGTGGAAGTGTGGTGTGAATGTGATCATCGACGTACGGACTATTATTTTACACAGTTCTTAACAGGACACGGTTCCTTCGGAACCTACACCCAAAAAATTGGAAAGACTGCGTCGAGTGAGTGCAGTGTGTGTGGTGTGAGGGATGACCCAAGACACATGCTGTATGCATGCGAAAGATGGAAAAACGAAAGGGAGGAGCTGATCGGAGTGATAGGGGTCATACCAGGAGTGAATGAGTTGATGAAACGAATGATACAGGACGAGAGGATCTGGGTTCTATGTATGACTGGATCTGTGGGATAATGAGGAGAAAGGAGACGGAGGACAGAGAGAGAAGCGGATGAACGAGGTAATGAGGCACATACTGGGTTACGCACCTGATGCCCGGGCTTGATAAGCCTTTTCCAGGTGGCGATGATACCCGGGGAAAGGTATAGGATATGATATATCATTTGTAATTTCACTATTATTATTCTGTATGTTTTGGAAAAATTCTACAAATAAACACTATTATTATTATTAAAGGAAATTCAATTCTTTTTGAGTATTTCTCAAAATATACATGGCATTCCATTTAAAAAATGCACTTTCAATCGTTTTTGTATGTCTCGAAAAACCATCTAATTTTGAATGACTCTGTATAATGAAAAGCGTACTTCGTAAAACGTGCATGATGAATAGAATCTTGGCATTCACCTTCTTAATATTTATAGTATGGAAGTTATGGATGTTTAACCAAAGCTGTTTTGCACATAAAACAGGAAATCATTCAACTACTCAAAAACCGCAGCACTGAGAATATTTTAGATCGATAGAGCCTCTGTTCTTGTCTAAGAAACCTTTCAATGAATTCTTGCTTTCCGTTCCCCATAAACGTACCATCGACCGTGGATCACCCTGTATAATATTCATATATTCAGTTTATTTGAAACTCCTATACTAAATGAAATAGAAGAAGAAAAAACAAGAATAATCTCTAAATACTATCTGAATGAATATATAGTATGCAAGTGTCAAGAGCTGGGCTAAGAAGTAGGTTCTGGATCCTCAAGAGGTAACATCTAAAGTTCCTGAGGATATCGTTAGATTTAACAGTACCATTGACGGCCTCTTCTGGATTTAAATGAATAATAATAATACAACAATAATAATAATAAAGAACAAATGTTCCTTGTGGTCAAATTTCCTGGAAGGCTGAGGTTAGCCAGAACGACTCCTGTCCAGAATAATAATGATAATAATAATCCCTTAATAATTCGAACCTAATGAAACGAGGATAGAAGACTTCGGTCAGCGTATCTAAATTGATATTAAATCGAGAAAAAAATTGTTTAATACAAATTTTAGGAAATTTAATGCTACACTAGATAAACTGTTTCTCGTCATATTTCTTCCATGAGCATATTGAATTTTTCGAAATGAGCTTTTTTATATCCATTGAAATATGAAATATTCATGCAACGTAAATTATGATGCGAGCCAGTAAGAAATTCTTTTTTTTTACCTGGACATGATCGAATTTGTTTTCAATCTTTTGACAACCATTGACCAGAAAAAAGTTTCACATAAAAATCTGGTTTAAACTTTGAGAAGTCCCAATACATTCGGTATTACAGATCATTTTCATATTCAATGTTTGCTTTTTAAGAAAGGGAACAAATTTATTTATGTTTAAAAAATTTGTTCAAATGCCCAATATGCATAACAAAATTCAAGTATTCTTCGTTGAGTTCTGAATAGTTGTAGAAGATTCATTACCTACCCATCCAAAAAATGAAATTGATCTATTCCTCTGAAAGTGTTCACGATTCTACAAGTATAGGCTAGGAGGTGGCACAAATTATCATAGCACATTTTAAAGACATTCAAGTATATTTATTGCCTTGTCATTCTAGACTGTCGATATTTTATCCTTTAACGTTTCTGGGACATTCTACACAGAACCTTCTTCATCTTTACAGACTTAAATCTGAATATTTCGTATTAAAATCTAGTTGACTTCTAAGGGCAGGAGAATGATGCCCGCAGATATGTATGAAGACAACCTCCGAATGTCATATATTTTTTAATTTCAATTAGCACCAACATCAGAACGATGTACATATAATATCAATCATCAATTTGAATCTTTTTTCTCAGGTATGAACTTAACTTATATTTTAAACTCACCTTTTTCTATATCTTGGTACTTATCGAAAGGTTTCAAGGTGTTTTCTTTGGTGAATCCCCCAAAAGCGTAAATAAGATGTGTACACAGGTAGGGATTTATATTTTGTGGGCTAAATTTTGCAGTTCCAGGTCTGTAAACTGACCAGTTTGTGTAATAACACACTACTCGAATTTCCTTCGAACCTGAAAAAAAAAGATCACTATGAAACATTTGATGCAGAAACTATTCAACAATTATTTTCGTAGGCACAGAGTGAAAATATGAATGATGATGTGATTTTGATTAATTTCGATAGGTTTTTCCACCTGAAACAATGTAAAATGTTGCCTAGATTCGGTTCTAGACACATTTTTCGAAAACATGATTATCTGACGGTACAAAACAATGCGTGAAATTGTTCAAAATGTATCTTCATGATTTGAATTTGGATATATTATTGGATCCTCAGTTGCAATTCAAATTTTTAAGACATGCTTATTATTTGTGTAAAAATAAAGGAAAAAAGTGGGGTCATTTAGAAGAGTATCACATGTTCCTTAACAAATTTATAAAACTAAAATTTTGCCTCATTTAACATATTATAGCTCATCATTGATTTCTTCAACAGCCAAGAGCTACATGAGCTTCAAATTTAGCAAAATGAAATATTGGTTTTATTATTGAATTACAATACATATAAGCCGATTTGAGACATGGTAAATTCTACAAATTGGTTAAATAAATTTTGAGCAAAACCTTTCTATGTTATATGAAATTGAGAATAATTTAATGCCTCTCAATGTTTGTCTCAAAATGTTTAATAATAATATTTTGTTACTATCAAATTTGGTCGGATTCGCCATATCATCACTTTTATCGCATTCTGGAAAGCAGGTGAGAACAGAAAGTACTGATAATATGCATCATCAGTGGATATTTATTAGGTAAAATATGCTAATACCACTGAATATGTCTCAGATGCAAATGCATATGCAAATATGCAATTGCATATAATCCCGTCTCCAATTATAATATTCGATCTGAACAAAACCTTTATATCGAGGAGGTGAGAATATCAGTATTACAAAAAACTTTGTTTCACGAGATTCTTTTCCCTTTTTAATGGGTTGCCAGATGTGGTGAAAAATGCGCCAAATGAACGTTTAGTTAGTAGTAGATCAGAGTTGATACATTTTTTTATTCAGATATAAGTAGCCAAGTCTTAGAATAAAATCATTTTATTTAATTCCAATACATCTACTAAAACGGCTTGTTGCCAGAAGATCGAATACTTATTTCGATATTCAGTATAGTTATATTCCAAGTGCTTGCCAAATACTGAAATATTCGATAACTTGGCAAGCATTTGGATTATATGAAGGACTATTCCCTAGAAAACATTGAATCATTCAAATACTAACTGTTATTTAAATAAATAAGTTATTTAAGACAATAATCCCGAATGGGAAATTACAAGTACCTAATTCCCGACAGAAAAAAAAAACTCAGCTACTCTTAACGAAAAAGTAATGAGCGAAATTGTTTCAAGTTTCAATGAAAATACACTAGATGGTTTAGAAAAAAAAAATTACCAGATTTGTACTGTGGAAGTGGGCATGGCGTAGAAATTGAGCAGCTTTTAGCGTAATTGACTATTTAAAAAAAAATTCGAAAATTCTGGTCAAAATGCGGGACGTATCGAGTACAATCCCATGTTTTCAAAAACAGCTCAAGGTGTGATTAATCAATCATCATCATCATCATCTATCATTCCAGGATTAGGCAATTTTCCGACTTCACCACCTCATTCTCGGTCTGCCGACACTTCTACGTGTGGTTATTTTCTCTGATTGTAAGGGAATGAATATGTCACAACAGAGAAAAATTGGAAAATGGTCAAATATAGTTGCAGCATTCATAGAAAGATCGCCAAATAAACGCACAATATTTTGCGAAGCACACCGTCAGGTGATAAATCACTCAGAACTAAATTCACTGATAATAAGAGGTCAAACATAGCCTTCACCCAAGAAATTATATCATTAGAAAAAAATACTTCAACTACCACCGATGAAGGCCGAGGACCTTTGAATCCGCCGATTCATATAATAGCAAATTATCCTTTTTTAACACATTCATATTGCTGCCAATCATACTCCGGCTTTGAATTTGGGTCTCGTATAAGTTTGTTTCCATTTTTAATCATTCACTTTCTTAGGGGGCCAAAACAACACACCGCAGGACTCCTATGCGCTTGGCACTAAAGTCAAAGACGGTGGAGTTTTCCCTTCCCTTGGTTTTATTGCAAGAGTAATAATCCCATATGACACCTAAATAAGTTTTATAAGAGTTTTCAAGGTGTTTATTATTACTTGAAGTCTCATATGAAACTATAAGTTTGGAGAAAGCAAAATGGTGAACATGGCGTCCTTTTATATGTTATGTTTGTGTTAGAATTGACATAAATATCCCTACAGAGAAAAAGAATATTGCATTTTGGGCAATACTACTGAAACTTAAAGACGAATTTCTTCAAGAACATGGGATTAAGGAATGTCAGGCAGTTTATTTGCAAAAACACGAATAATGAGACATAATTTTAAATTTCAGGTTTTTATAACAATAAACTGTTAGAGCCCAAAACGGGTGCGTTTTAGTTTTAGGTAGGGTAAAATGTAAAATTACTCGATAAATATTTCGTGCCAAATAAAATCAAGTCATCATCATTTTTATCATGTCAAAGTGAGGATCCATTCCATTAAACTTCAGAGTAGATGCAGAATAATAACGACAAGGACAAGAAAATATTGTAAACAAGCACTGTAGAAGGAGATGGAGCTTAAAGTGGGAGGTTCTCTTTTGGGTGTTTATAAACACGATAGGTCAAGCTAAGGTTTTATAGTGGTAATGGAAATGTATTCCTTGCCACTATGAAACCTTTTTATGGTTTATAAAGGGAGCGACAACCTCTTAGGTACAATTATATGGAGAGTTGAAGTTTTATATAGCATTCAAATTTAGTCACCGTTACCTTTATAGAATTCTCTATTTAAGTGCTTTTTAGAGGAGTTATATAACAGTAAAGAAAATGTTCCGCGAATAATTGATAGGTTCTTAGGTTTTATAAAATAGGTAATCAGAACGTAACCGTTACCATTATAAAACAAAAAATGTTAGTTGGGTCATTAAATAGTCTTGTCAAATACCATTCGGTCATCCAATTTTTCCTGTGGAAAAAAACTAAAATTCGTGCAGGAGCAAAATTTTGGTGCCACCAGCACTCATGCTTTTTGCTAAATTTTACTAAGCAACGTGTTTTTTAATTTTTTTTTGCAAAAATTAGATGTCCTCATGATAATACTCACGAATATCCTATAACCTACATAATTATCTCATGACACTGAACTCAGTTCATCTAATTTGGAGTTTTACTTTGTAATGAGAATGTATTGGAAATGTGGAATGTGGGCCTTTTTAATCTAATAAATTTCATGTATCAGTTGATTATATTCACAACTTTCTTCGAGCATGAGAAAAATAATCTCTCCAAATATGCTCTCATTCGTTCGAAAAGGATGAGTTTGCAATCATTTTTGTCAACAACGAGAGCACTTGTTCATAAAGTGGACCAATCTTTTCATGAAGTCGTGAAGAAAACTACCGTCCTCAATGACTTCAACTGATCCAGAAATTGATAGAGGATGATCATTCCCGCCATTATAGAACTAATGTTAGCTACTATGAAGACTAAAAATTTTCATATAATATCTTATTTTCTTAAAAAGCCCGTTTTGCCTGAATAGCGAATGAAATCTTCAAATTAGGAGGTATTTGTCGAGACAAAATCCTCGCAGAATACGATACTGTCACACTCAACGCCGCTAGGATTGCGTATATGCGGACTTGGCTTCATAGGACATTAAGTTTTGAAGGAAATCTTACAGTAGAACATTATTTGAATTTTTGTTGCTTACTCTGTCATCACTGTTCCAAATGGTGAGGAAGCTGATTTATCTCTTCGGGAGATGGGGAAAAATTGGTTCGTCCTGACTCTGGAATGCACGACCAGTAATATTTTGACGTATCATTTCCTGGAGATGTATATGACGTCGACCTACTGAGTGGTCTCCACGTTTCCCAGACATTACTCCCTTAGACTTTCCTTGGGAGAAGATTACTTCCTAAGTGTCTCTGGAAAGTGTACAATTTGTTTACACTCGTATCGGTCAGTGTCAACTGGGTTAACGAAGCACAATTTGACCATTGGCTCTAAATTTATAACTTCATAGATTAAATGTTCCTTAATTTCATACTTTTTCCACTCTCAGTATAAATACAGTGTGGAAAATTCAAATGGAGTGAAGTCATTATCTAGGTGAGTATAAATATTTATGAAGTATCCTACAGACTACAGAACGTCGAACTTGAACTTAATTTTGTTATAAAGTTCTCAGACGTTCATAAGCCTACTCCTGCCTCTCTTCTGCATTTTCACATCGATATCTTCCTTCCAATTTCTCTTTGGCTTTCCTCTCTTGCTTCTTCCTGTGGATATCTAGACCATTTTTTGGTTGGGGAGTCTTTCTGATATCATTCTTTCTGCGTGTCCATAGCATTTCAGCTGCTTCACTGTCACCTCTTAGACTATAGTCTGTTTTACACCAAATGTTTGTCGGATTCTCTGTTTTCTTATTCTTCTCAGCCTAGATCTTCACGCTGCTAGAGATTTTATTGATCTTTCTTTCAATAGCCATACAATTATCGTAATTATTGTTGTATGAATATATTCGTTGTTTATTGTCTTCACTGATTATCTGATCCCATAATATGTTGTTGAAGCATTTGATGGCTCTTCTGACCTGGATATGTTTTCTTTGATTGTGTGATAGTGAATTCTGAGTAATATTAGAGCCAGATACTACTACAAGATCTGAAAAAATGTCACCAGGTTCTGCTGTGTCCCTCCTAGACACATGTAGTCTGTCTTTTCTGAAACTACCTGTAAGCCCCATTTTTTGTACTTTTCAATGAGCTTCTTGGTGATATATTATTATATTCTAACTCTTCCAGTTCTTGCGCCACTGGTCTTTAACCGTCTACAAAGATAAGAGTACATATAGAAAACAGTGTTTCTCAAGAGGATCTCCATATTATTTTTTTGCATTCACAAAGCACTTTATCCAGAAAAAATCTTGAACCGGGTTGGTGAGAAGCAGCAGCTCTGCTTAAGACCTTTGGGGCACATCCCTTTGATATTTCATTTCTGATTTTAACTTGAACATGACAAACTTGCTGAAGTCCATTCACTGCTTTGCTCAGATTAGTGTTCATATTTATTGTCAATGATTTACAATGTTTGGCAAGTGACACGCTGTAGTACACCTTTTGTGCGACTACATGTATGTATAATATGATGCTCCTTCTTTATCGCCGTGAACTTTTCAATAATCAATAATAATAATTTATTTATGAATACAAGCATCATTATAACTACATGGTGAATCGTAATAAGCTATATTCACAAATATGGATTTTACAATAGCCCCAAAAAAATGGGACAAGCTTTAATACTTTGAATATTTAAGATAGGAATTATCTCAGGTCGAATTTAGTCTTTTCCAATAACAGATCTTCCAACTTTTTCTCGAATAGGGCCGTCGGAAGTTCTTTAAAATTTGAGGGTTGTCTATTATAGGGCTCAACAGCGGTATCGGTGGTCTACACTTGATCTTCCTGCTCTGAAACCGGCTTTTCCTTCCTTTTATAACTTTGCTGTGAATTTAACTTATTGTGCGCATGACTACATAATTTGGAAATTGTCTCTCAATTCACTCTGTGGCATATTTTATGTGGCCACTTGCCATTACGCTTAATTCGGAACTAATTCAAGCTTCAAGTCCTAAATCAGATGCGCACGCATAATACATGCGAGATATTATTATGCGCACGCATCTGATTTGCCACTCAATGTTGTTCCGAATTTAGTCTAGTGGCAAGTGCCCGCAAGGATGTACAGGGTGATTCATTTATCTTGGTAACCCCAATTTTCTCGAAAACGTCCGAATATTTTTTCATTCTGTGAATGGCGTTTTGAACACGTCAATGTCGACTTGAGATGCGCATAAAAATCTGCGGAATAAATAAAGACGCCAGGCGTCGCGGCGCTATCAAAAATTTTTTCTCCAGGGACATACCATTTTTATCATGTCATTCGAAAGATAATTTCATTTTGAACTTTTTTTTCGAATACAATTTATATCGATTTCTAACCGTTAGCGATCTGCAGCGTGTTTTATATTGATTCTATTCCATTTATTTTTTTCTGTATTGTGGTAGTATGCCTTTATTTAGAGACATAGATGTGATTTTGTGATTTGAATTCAAGAAGGCTAGTTTTCTGGTCAATCTGCTCCTTCAAATAAGATGAAATATGTGGATACAGTAAGATGGGGTTTCATGCCACCACGCTGCCATTCTCAAGAGATATTTAGATCAAGAATTCGGAAAAAAATGGATTGAAACCAATGGACCCATCAGATATCGCCAGACCTAACGCTCATGGATTACTTTCTGAGGGGTCCCCTTGAATATATGGTATACCAAACTGATTCTAATAACTTGGACTATTTGAAAATGAAGATAAGAAACTCATGTGCCCAAGTGGACCCCTATATTTTGACCAAAGTAATGAAATAATTTATGTATGGATCATAATGGCCGGTATATAGAACATATGATTCGAAATTTTTCGTTTGTTATTAAAAAAAATGTTTATTATCATAAGATATAATATTTAATGAATAAAATAATAGAAAAATAGTTACAGAGCCTCCGTCATTTTACGGAACATAATCAAATTTAGGTCATCTAGCCATTAGGATCCATACACAAGTTATATCATCTTCCTATTTCATCATAAGTCACTTTGGACAAAATATAAGGGTCCATTCATTTTCGAATTCTTAATCTCAATATCTCTTCCCAATGGCAACGTTGTGACATGGAGCCCCATCTTGCTGTATCCACATATTTGATCTTATTTAAAGAGGTAAATTGTTTAGAAAACTTGCCTCCTTGAATTCAAGGCATAAAATCATATCTATGTCTCTAAATGAAGGCATACTACCACAATACAGAAAAAAAATAAATGGAATAGAATCAACATAAAACACGCTGCAGATCGCTGACGGTAAGAAATGGACAAAAATTGTATTCGAAAAACAGGTTCAAAATGAAATTATCTTTCGAATGACATGATAAAAATGGTGTGTCCCTGGAGAAAAAATTTTTGATAGCGCCGCGACGCCTGGCGTCTTTATTTATTCCGCTGATTTTTATGCGCATCTCAAGTCGACATTGACTTGTTCAAAACGCCATTCACAGAATGAAAAAATATTCGGGCGTTTTCGAGAAAATTGGGGTTACCAAGATAAATGAATCACCCTGTACTTATGGTAGTTTTGTACTATCTATGCATTTTTGCGAAAGTTTGGTTAGAATTTCGAATAACTGATGTGTGCCACATTCTATCTGCATAACTCCAGGTCCAAAGGATTTTCGATTTTTTTAGTTTTTTGCACACCTGCTCCACTTGTCTCATTCTTCTACCTGAAAATACGAACCGTATATTCGACCTCCTTCGAATGACAGATATAACCCCAACATATTATTTTTAATGTTTACGTTTTGTTATTTGATATTTGACCTTATAACTTGAAAATTTGTTCCAGGTTATGTAAAAATCCCATATAAATATTGAATTATATATTGATTATCAACCCTTAACTGGTATGGTGCTTTAAATTTTCTTTCAGGGTATGGTAGGGCCAATTTTGACCCTGTGTATTCTTCTATAAAATTCAGAAAAATATAGTCTTTTCTATATCAAGAATTTCTCTCTAGTAATCAAACTACTCAGTGAAAATTAATTCATTGTATTCCAAACATCTAGAATGATTAAATGATAAATTTTTCAGAAACTTTGAAAAAATACGATAATATATCTTCGAGAAAAAAGAACTACGAAATCAATAAATTTTTACTCGATTCTCGCTTTGGGATGAGTGTCTCCGAAAGAATATGGCAGTATAATGTGAAAAAACGAAACCAGGAAAATTCTAACAACCATGTTTTATGTATATGTTCATGTATATGTTCATATTGATACAAATTTTGGCACAGTGTTTTGACCGAACATTGATTGTTGCAAACAATTTTTTTCACATTCAGAACATGAATTGAAATGTTTAGCAATTTCTGAATTTTCGTTGTTAATTTCAGAAATGATAGACTGGTTCTGTTCTCGGATTTAGATTAATCAGGAAGAAGAGCTTATGAATGAGTCATCCGTTTTCTTCAAGCTGCTGTAGTTTTTGAGACACCCCAATGGACAACGAATTTTGCCCACCCTGTACAGTACCCAAAAAAATGAATTTATTCCATACATACATGGTAATTTCTGGAAGGGACTCTCATCAGTTTTGAAGCAACAACCAATGTTGACTACAAGGTGATGCGTCTGATTCGACCCTCTTTATATTGATAACATTTGTATGGCTGATTCAATTTCGATGAGATTTAGTTGTCGTACAATATTTATTTGTACTTTCAATAATTGCAACACTTCCTTTGGAATAAAAGCTGTTTTTTGACAATATCAGATTGATTCAGAGGTTGAGAAAATACCCTGTAATTTGATTTTCCAAAACTTCACCGGCAGTTTAGATGCAACTTCAATGAGTATTTAGGTGTTTTTAATCTTTTCGGTATACCCCGAGGATTCCGAATGCATAAGTTCATATTCATTTACTCATATCCTGAAATCTGAAATTCAATTTAGAAAATAACTTCATATTATGCGCTCAATCAAACAAAAAAAAGTTTAGGATTAACAAAAGTTCACATAGAATTTATAAAATGCTCTTTTTTTTCGGATTCAGTCCTTATTCTTAAATTTCGAATGAACTTCCTGATGAGATTTGAATTTCACATTAAAATATTGAATTCCTCCGAAATTCCTTGAATTTGATGAATTGATCATGATGGTCTCATTGCTTAGTCACAATGGTATCCTCATTTCAACTCTATACATTGTTTTGTGCGTGGTCATCTTTAAACAAAAGGCTATGAAGTTGGAATTATAAACATCAAACATCTGCCTCAAATAACATCTAGTCGAAACAATTTCCGAGAAAAGTATTATGCGAACATGACAATGAAAACACGATGCAAAAAAAACTGCAATCTAATAATTAAAAGCAAAACTTAATATACTTATACATGTATTACTATCCTTTCTATGGTTCACCGCAACTCCTGGACACGACATTAATTACCTCATCTTTGTCCAAGCCAAAAAACAATTCCCTTTCTACAGCGTGTCAAAAAAGTAACGCAACTCGTCAATAATTCTTGTACAGAGAATTATTAAAAAATATACTCGGAAAATCTACGAATCCCTGGATTTGTAATTTTTTCTTTGAATGCTTTTTTGAATTTAAAATATCTCACCCTTTACGCTCCACACCGCTCTACTGTTTTGTTTAAGGAATATAAGGATTGTGATATGTGTTTTTTTTTAAGAAAATCAGTAGATCGACGATAGGCAAAAAGGGTGAGATATTTCAAATTCAAACAAGTATATCACTGACTGTTTTCGAAATTGAGAATCTGTGGATTCGTTGATTACCCTCAATAATAATCAGTTAAATAATAATGGTCTAATCGCAGTACTTCCAAATCACAAATTGTAAATAATTCTCAATTTTTTAATAGAAAAACGCCATATCCAAGACTTATACTAGCCAAATAACTGATTAGGTAACCAAATTACCTTTATTTTGATGTATCACAATCTATTTATACATATATTCCACTGCTCGATTCGAAAACACTTCATATCCATCTCTTTTTATCAAGAACTCAACCAAAAATTCGTTCAAGTCATTAATAAATACGACTACGGCATCGTGAACAGACGATAATATTTCAATCAATAATAAATCCAAAATTGAAAAACACCAACACAGTGGCATATACAAGACAACAGACTGTCCCCATTTTTATATCGGTATGACCACACGAACTATGAGAAAAAGATTGAATGAACGTAAAAAAAACCGACCAAACTCAGCACTAGGAAATCATTTAACAGTAGAAAACCATAAAACAACAAAACACAATCTAGAGATACTACATAAGGAAAATGACTTCAAAAAGTTGACACTACTAGAACAATACGAGATTATAAAACACAAAAACAGCCAATATTTACTAAATGACCTCTCAAACTTCAATGGGAGCATAAACATATTCAAGATTATCGATACAACATCAGACAATTCCAATTTCCCGCCTCCTGCATGACGCCGGCAAATTTACCGATACTTTCCCCACTTTGATAACCTTCTCCCAACATTCCTTCTAGAAAACCATACACGCCGATCCGAAGATAAAAATTAAAATTAAAATGAACATATATTCAGAGAAGAATAATAGAAAGTCGATTGCAGATTCATCTTTCGACCTAATACAAAATTTATTACCGAATATAATATACCTTTACACGACAATTTCAGAAAACAGCTATTCTACAAAGACGGAGAGCATACCTCATGCCTCATACCCAACCTTTAAAATTCAAGGTTTTATATGTGAGAAAATATTACTTATAGACTTACTTCTTTTATTTTCAGCTGGCCTGATGATGGTGCAATGCACCGAAATCGATTGCCAATAGATTAAAATATATAGATAGTCTGTTTTATTGCTTTTCCTTTAAATATGAGGATGAATACACTCATGGAGAAATTCATCGCTAATATTATATATTTCCATTTGAAACAATGAAGTAGGTTAGTAGCAGAACGGTGTTCAGGGGTGAGAACTAATATGAAATTCAAGAACGCATACGGTAAACTGCTTTTGAAATTGAAAATTGACGGGTGCCAGGATTCTCCTTCACGATTGTCCGTACAAGAATTATCGACGTGTTACGTTATTTTTTTGGCACACTGAATACCCTTAAAAATAAGGCTGGACATAACGTCTCGGCCTAAACTAGTCCTGAGACTATTTCTGATTATTCGTAGCTTAGAAAACAATTTTTCATTTGAGACCTGTATACAAGATATCATTACGATAAATTTATAAGCTACATATAAGTTAGTCAACGAACCTGATCCGAGAGAGCTAAACCAGCGGACTATTCTAAAGGGAGCCGCGAAAATTAGTCACAGTGAACAATTTTCCAAAATACTGCTTAATTTTTCTATTCTAGAAAACAAACACATCCATCTCATCAAAAATAATAATGAAGTTATCTTTTTCCATGAATTTGTATGAATTAATTTTATAAGAGTTTCTATTTAATGACATCTTCAGAGGGGGACGGGGAGGCGCCAATTGATAAAATATTTTTAAGGGTGGCGCCAATTGATAAAATATTTTTGAGGGAGGCGTAGAACATCAAGTTTGGAAACCACTGCCTGAACATATTTCATATTCATTGCAGAAATCATGAAAAATTTCTTCCACTGATTCTAGTTCACGATCTTCCAAATCTTCTTCCGCTTTTTCAACGGAGGTCGTTTAACTCGAGTATTTTCAAATTTCATAACACTTTTAGACTGATTCTAAAATTTTCCAATTTCTATTGATAAAAGACCTCTTATATTCAAACAATTTGTTCACATAATTTCTTTTGTCGTTCTGGATGCCCCTTGAGCCGGAGGCCCTCGGCGATCGCCGACCTTTCCAGACCAGGCCCGCACATGATCTGTCAAAAGGTATGCAATAACATCGTGCGACTATTGTTCCAAACATCAACGCTGGTATCGATGTTTTTCACTATTCAGATGGAAATCAGAAACATCATAGAACAAGATATATTTTCGCTCTTGCTGTATCGTTTGCACATGGCAAGTATGTTAAATCAAGTGGACACAGTTGGATCAATTGATTCATCCATGTAGTATAAAATCTAAATAATACCTATCTACTCACTTGAATAAGAGATGCATATCGACAATCCGAAGATGAGGAATAACCACTGGAAAACTCTAGTCTGAAACAAAAGAAAAGGAATCAATTTAAATAAAAATTCATATCGGTTTGATACATTGCGAAACAACCTTGAACATTCACAATCAGACATTCACCCCATTCCCAGAAAGATATTACTTCACGTTTCACGTTGTCATTTTTCGCACGAGTCTTACTGATGTAAGATTTTCATGATCAGCTGAATTGAAGAAATTATACGAGATGGATGGTATACAATCTGGAAAAATGTAAGAGGTCATTCGAGTGAATTGTTGCCGACTACAATTACATAGATCAACTTACATTGTCTGTCAGATTATTTTTAAACACAAAGCTATCTGGATATCAAATAACTAATTTACATCTCTAACGATTTTGTATTATGTAACGCAGGTTCATTCTTGATTTTATTTCAATTTTGTTCTGCAACAGAATTCACGAGTTATTTTTACCAGTTCCAATAGTGTTCATATCGGAAATGTGATAAAGTCGCAGGGTAATACTTCTCTAGAAAACTAATCCTTATGCGACTGACCATTTCCTAAATATGAATTCATTTTTGAACGACATTTGTCTGAAACAGGTTTTTTGTTTTCTGGCATTAAGACAAAATAGTATTACAATTGAGTATTCGAATTAAAAGTATTTCTTCATTTCAGTATCGTAATGAGTTCATTACTTGAAGCAGTGCTGCAATGAACTCATTACAGCATTGTTTTCAGATATATTTTTCGTTTTTTGGTTGTCAATTTTCAACACCTGTAAATTCAGATTCCGTAATCTGTCAATGTTTTCAACAGTCACAGCTACCACCGAGGTACAATACAAAAGTCACAAGAATATATTATCTGAATTTTTCATCGAATTTCAGTACTTCACGAAAAATATCGTCTGATACAAGTTGCAAAGGGCAATTCGAACACTCATGAGTACCATTCGTGTTTTGGATTTTACCTTCTATTCTGTATCATTTATCAGGTGGAAATTTGCCGTATGTAGTGCTGAAAGCAAAATGGCAGTTTTAATATTCGGGATCTTCTGAAGTATTCGGAGTTGACTTATAATAAAATAAATTGATATTCATTTCAAAAGATTCGATTCTCCTTGTCTATTAATCTATTCCAATGAAATTTAAAAATGGAAATAACCGAAATGGTTGACTGTCATAGCATATTCAATGAGACAGTAAACCCAAATGAGACAGTTTTACCAAAGATTATAGAGTATGAAGGTTGGAAACGAAGCGACTGCGGTGATGTGAGCTCTATCTGAAGTTTCTCTTGTGGAACTAAAATTTGAGGTAAATATTTAATTGGGGTCCGTTCAACGAAGAACTTGTAGAACTTTTGGAAAAGTGGTCAAAGATTGCAGATAGCAAGCTATTGCACATGGCTTATTCTTATCATCATGATTCTTGTTGTGTTTTGTGTTCCTGTACGGTATCTACTTAACTTGTGTGTTTTCTAGGCCAAAGTACACTATATGCAGAGAGAATTCTTTTGCAGGTCAAATGAAAACAATTTACTCACATCAATTGTTACATGCATGAAGCATTCCTTTCCTGAAGGGACCTCTTTCGAATAAAAATCTGTACACTATGAGGGCGGGTTTCAAAAAGCTTTAATTGTACGATTAAAAAACCTCACGTAAATTCGAACCAATCGGATCACTCGTTTTGAAGTTTCAACGAATCGCGGTGGCTCCAATTAATTTAACGCTACAATCGAAGTTTTATGAAACCGACCCCGAGACTGTTACCTCAAATAGAGCGGGTACGGGTAAGTTCCAATCATATGTATATATTGATGTAATAAACAACACACACTCTCACATTGAATCCATTTTTATAAGAATTTTCTTCTTTCAGAAATTGCCACATCAATTGTTGCTTGTACCTTCATTTCATGAATGTAAGGAGATAGCGGATGAAACATTTCAATGGAAAAGTTTGGCAATAGATTGAATGAATGAAATTGAGCAATAAATGCAGGTTACTCTAATTTATGGTCACTATGTCAAATAAAAGAACAATATTTGATTTTAAAGGAAATAAAAAATGTTCTCACACGGTCTCATAACAAAGAAATGAAAAATTGTATCACAAATAATCAGTGAATGAGACCAGGAACTTAATATCCATCGCGAAAATTCTCATTTTTCCTCAATTTTCTGTAAAAATGCAGAAATATATGGGGCCAATATGAAGCAGAAATTTATTTCTCGTGAAATAAGAGAGAAGATGAGATAACTCAAAAAAGCAGAAAAGGATTTAACGCTTAAAGTCCACGATCGCAGTTCGGAAATTAATTTTTCCGAATTGTGACCGTTTTCTTCTTGTATTTAACTCAAGAATATTGAGAAGTTGTTCACATACTTTGAATATTTGAGCCAGATGCTTCCAGCTGATAAAATTGGTATTTTTCCTTCGAATGTCCGCTCCCCTTATACTATAATCGTGTCGGAATTACCGACAATGAAAGGAATTTCATAGATGTCTACTTACAAAAATCGTATGGATTTTTCTTTTTATGTCGAAACATTATAACTAGGTCGTCTATCCGTATACAAAGCAACCGATTGAACAATGCTGCAAACAAGCATTGTTCTATTCTAAATACGAAATATCCTTCCTTCAGTTTACACTGAATCTTTCATAACCCCAATAGCATTTATCTCTTCCTCGAACCGCATTACTTGTAAATATCCAGAGAAGAAGGAAAAAATGTTGAATTGCTGTTGTTAATCGTTACCTAATTGATACTTTCGTGTCAAGTTGTCGATGTAAGTTAGCAGTTCACCTGTACCTTGTGCCTACTGCTTTCTCCAGATGTTACAACATAAAAATTCCTCGATTAGTTTATAATGCAATTGATATTTGTTGCATCAACTTCTAGGCTGATTAACATTTGTAATAATTTGTCAAGTGTATTTTTGATCGTTATAACCTTATCGACTCATTTCTCCGTCCCATAAATGCCACAAATTACAACTCGAAGGAAAATGATATGTCGATTCTTTATTTATACGTCAAATTAATGAGTAAATGTATATGTGTAGGAGGTATAGAAAATTATCATCTAACTTCACACTCATCAACATACATTCAAATATTATCAGGCAGAATAATAATGATAATAATAATAACTTTTTATTTGGTGAAGAACTCTAGTTAGAAGAGAAAAAAAAATAAAATCAAGTTAAATTAGTAATGCTCCCACATATGCAATATGTACAATAATAACAATCAATTCAAGATATAATCAAAATATTGGGAAAATATATTTGCGAATCAAATAATATTTCAAAGCTAATTTCTGGTAACCTGCGGATTTCTTAAATTTCTAAATGATCCACTATGAACATGTTTAAACACAATGACAACTTTCCAAATTAATTGTGTAAGTGTTCATGACATTTTCACCAAATAAAGAACTGTTATCCTTCTTACCCCAGAATTTGCACAAAGATGAACACATACAGTAATTTCCTCATATAACGAAGAATCTTCATCTACTTTGTTGAGGCTAGTTTTCCACTTATCATGGGCGCCCGCAGGGAGGGGCCAGGAGGGGCCGTGGCCCCCCTGAGAATATGATCCCCTATCGAATTGATAACTCCCTGAGGCGTGTTGAGCACTTTTTGGGTGAAAAAAATCATGGAAAGTATTCGAAGACGATGAATTTCATGTTTTTGTTTACCTAAAACGAAGTAATAAATTCATAAACTACCCCATGCTTATCGGCATTCTCTTCAATCGCTACCAGATGTTCGTTTTATGACCGGTTTTTCAAGGCGGCTTCTTTGATGGGGGATTCTTCATGCGACAAGTGGGACTACTCTCATATTTCAATAATTATTGACGATTCTCCAATCAGAATATTTTTTTCAGAGAAGGCGGAAATATAGAATCTTTTCATTAGTATTTTCATTATAGAAAAAGATGTTTTCGAATTAGAAACAATCGTATTCAGAGAGTATTCTTAGTTTTTAGTGTCTTCGACTCCAAATTGTGTTATCGAGGGTAACTTCTTTGATTATTTACGTAGCTGATTTTTTCGTTCGGCGCCTCTAAATGTGAAGTTTCAACTATTATAATTGTAGATTATTGATAAGAAGTGAAAAAAATTCGAAACGTGGCAGTCTTTGGGGTCTGCAATTGTATCGTAGAACGTCGACCTATTAGATTATTATTTGCGAATAATTTTTGATTTGTAAGGAAGTATTAATGAGCAATTTGAACTTCCCTGATCCCTGATCATAAACACTCCTTTGTAAACCAAAATTAATTCAAAAATGATAATCGAATAGCAGTCCCGGACGACTGCTTTTTTCTTGTTTGTTGAGAGTCAATTTTACTTATGTTTCATGTATTTCATATATATTTATAATATGATAAATTTACCTTTGGAAAATATTGATATTCTAAAATTTTTCCAAAGGAGATCGAATGCTGATGACGATCGCTATAAGGCACCCAAAAAATAAACCTTTATACATCAATGCAGACTATTTCCTCGTATACTGATAAAGAAACAACCCAAGAAAAATATAGGAATTAACTTCCTATTGTGTTTCTTGAGACTAACAGAAAGCTGGTTTTTAGTTCAGAATAAAATAAGCCTACTCGTGGTATTACGATTCCGGTATTTTATTTTCTGAATGATTATTATTATTTTTGTGTGTGTTATGTCTTATTTATTTATTTTTTTTATAATTTATCAATTTTGATAATATATGTATATTGTGTTATTTCGAATAATCTCCGAGTTTCTAGTTTTGAATTTATGGTTTGTTTCATTTAAGCTATATTTCATATTTCATTATTATTGATATATGGTTGTTATGAATATCATTTCATCGAGCGTATATGTATATTTGTTTTTTTTTCGTTATTACTGGTTGATGTGTCTTTAGTTATAAGCAATCATAAAATTGATTTAATTCCTTTCGCCATATTATTTATATTTCATTTTCCTGTTAATATTCTTTCATGGATTAACCTTTATACATCAATGCAGACTATTTCCTCGTATACTGATAAAGAAACAACCCAAGAAAAATATAGGAATTAACTTCCTATTGTGTTTCTTGAGACTAACAGAAAGCTGGTTTTTAGTTCAGAATAAAATAAGCCTACTCGTGGTATTACGATTCCGGTATTTTATTTTCTGAATGATTATTATTATTTTTGTGTGTGTTATGTCTTATTTATTTATTTTTTTTATAATTTATCAATTTTGATAATATATGTATATTGTGTTATTTCGAATAATCTCCGAGTTTCTAGTTTTGAATTTATGGTTTGTTTCATTTAAGCTATATTTCATATTTCATTATTATTGATATATAGTTGTTATGAATATCATTTCATCGAGCGTATATGTATATTTGTTTTTTTTTCGTTATTACTGGTTGATGTGTCTTTAGTTATAAGCAATCATAAAATTGATTTAATTCCTTTCGCCATATTATTTATATTTCATTTTCCTGTTAATATTCTTTCATGGATTGTGATTTGTTTAGAAAACAGTTACCGTATTATCTTATACATATCACTCTATATTGTTGATGTTAAAAAAATGTTGAGGTGGAAAACTTAATCCTTTTTAACAAATTCTGCGTTCGCTCATGCATAAATATAAAAAACGAAATGGAAAGAAATGGAATACTGATGTCGGATGCGCCTTATCGTTTTTTTGCCCCCCCTGAGAAAAAATTCTGCGGGCGCCCATGCCACTTATAATAGTCAAAATTTATAACTAAAATTCAAGACTTAGGGCATAATAAATGCGAGATATTATTATGCGCACGAATTTGATTTAGAACTAAGTGCTTGAATTTAGCGTAGTGGCAAGCGGCCTTAGACTGAATTGGGGAAGTGACATTTTAGCATTTTTACTGTTCTCTACTTTTCATTCTCATCATAATATGAGAGTTTTTGTTTCAAATCGGACTGTTATCTGTCACATATTTGGAATCTATTGAAATACCTAAACTATGGGATGTCTGCGTTTTTCTGAGGTTTTCCTTCCCAGAGACTGGAAGAGAAAATCCTGAGCACATTTAATGTACTCGTTCGAACCGAAATATCAATTATTTGAATCACCCCCAATTTTTTCTCATTTCCATATAGATGGCCTCCTTCTTCCTCATTCAATTTATTTTCAGAATCGATTGTATATCCATTAACTGTTTGTTTTCTTTCAAATGTGTAGGTGAGCTCTCCCCATTTTTGAAGAAAATCTCAAACCCCTCTTCGTTTTTGATTTTAATGCGACTATTTTCTCCTGTGAATTTTATTGATTGATTCAATGATCAGTATCTTTTTCTTTCAATTGCAATTGAAATAATTTTTTGTGGGTTCGGTTGTTTCTTTTTTCTCATTGAAGGAACTGAACATTGAAGAAATTGTCTATAATTGTTAAACTTCCTTAAATCAGGTGTTCTTCCTTCCAAATAATCTGAACTACGCTCTCTTCGATATTTTCCTATCTCAAAAATTCGTAATCGGGATTGATGCAATATCTCTCAACCTCACCTCTTTTGAATAAGCGTGCTCCGTCAAGGGTGACAAATAAGAAAGCGGATTAACACATTTGGCAATTCAAAGTGAGTAGACAATAAACGTAATGATGTAATTTGTTTGAAGAGGAACAGGTGTGAACGTACTGAATAATTCACATAAATAAATAAATTGCGGAAAGCAAGTTTATATTAATTACAGCGAAAGAAAGTGAAAAATGTGATATTTCCGGTATCAAGTTTCCGGCCACGATCTTCGCACTTCACGCAAACTTGACCAAGAAAAACTACGCTTGCAAACGAAAAGCGGCATTCGATCAGTTGAGGTTCGGAGATTTTACATAGTTAATTGAAATTACTATGCATTACAATATGTTGTTTATGTACAGCGTTGATGAAAGTGAATTTCATCGAGTAGTATTTCATTTGTTCACAGCATATGGTTATGAAAAAAAGTTATGAAAAACTCATATTTGAAAACCAGTAGCTCAGAAGCAATAAAGATTCAGAACTTGGACTGGAGCCAATTAGCTATTATAACCACTAAATATTCTTAAACTCACTTCAAGAATGTGAAAAAAAAAATTCATTACCTCAACGGAGGCCACACCTATATAACTACCTTCTTCAAGAGTAAGAAGCCAACTATCGTGGCTGGTGATTCGAATTCGAAGCACCCTGATTGGAACAGCATAAAGGAGAACCAAAACGGAAAAATATTGGGGGAAATAGCAGAGGTCATTGCTCCGGAAGAACCCACTCACATTGACGAACCAATAAAGTCTATGGATGTACATGACATTGCAGTAATGAAAACCATTTCATGAAAGTGCAAGATCTCATCTGATCATTGCCCAGAAATAGAAACCGGCAGATTGGTTCTACAGCGGAAACAAATAAACCCGACGAAATTAAAGGAAGTCCGGCAGGTATGGAGACTAAGAATTGAAACATTACAACATATCGAACAAGCAACATCTATGCTCAAATCATATCATCTGAAAACATACTAATACCTAAAAGACAACCAGTAACTGATAATGTCAAGATACTGTTGGAGGAAAAGAAGAGATCTAAGAAACAGTAGAGAAGAAACTATAATCTAGATGACAAGACCATCTAAATACACTAACGAATGAAGTGAAACAGACATTGAAAACCAAACTTTATGGAAAATGTCTTCATCACTCAATCAAAAAATTAAAAAAATCAAAATCTCGATATTGACTAGACGCAACAACATAGCAAGGACAAATGAGGAATATTTTGGGACTCCCTAGAACAAAAATTCAAACCAAACGAACAATGCAACGCCTTGCAATTCAACAGACGAACTTATTGGAGATATCCCAGCGATATATGAAAGTTACCCGCAAGGAAACATTGAGAATATAACGTGAGAAGAACAACAAGAAGTTTTGACCCAACTTAAAAACAAAAAAAGATAAAATTCTGAATCTAGCATTGAAAAACTCGCTCTCATAATCATAAAATGAAATTGTGGAGATAGCAAACAATGTAATTCTCAAGAATGGATATTTTCTAGAAAGAGCATTGGAAAACTTGCCATTGGAAAAGCAGGATGAGATTGTGGAGATAGCAAATGCAATTCTGAAAAGTGGATATTTTCCAGAAACATGGAAAATGCTGACACCATACTTCCATGGAAAGAAGAAAAAGCAACAACAATAGACCGATAAGTTTATTGCCAGCGCTCAGTTATGTTAAGAGAAACTGATCCATAGAAGAATATGAAAGTTCGTGAACGAATACAAAATCATACCTGATCACCAATTTGGATTTCGAAAAGAACATTCCACAAAAGATCAGCTGGAGCGATTGGAAGAGGTCATGAAAGAAAAATTGAATCTATCTACAAAAACTGGAACTGTTTTTTAGATATAGAAAAAGGATTCAGCAAAAATGAATAAACTTCATACAGACCTATTTGAAGAATGGAAAGTTCCAAATGAACATTGTTGGCATAAGATCAACAACAACAAACATCAAACCAGGCGTGCCTCAAAGATCGAACCTAGGTCCGTAACTATTCAACATAAATATGTCGGTTATACCAGAAACTAGAACTAAAAAAGTATGGAAATCTAGAATTCATACAAAAAAAGGCGATACGTATTATGTATGGAGTGACAAGTAGAGTTTCATGTAAAACATATTTAGTATATCATAAAATATTAACTTTTACATATCTATTCATGAGAGAATGCTTGAAATATATATATTACAAAGGAAAAGGTATGCCAAGAAATTGAACCTACCGCACGTTTAACACTCTATGTTATGACGATTTTCTCACTCCACTCCACAGGAAAAAGAACCCACAAAATATCTCGAGCTATTGAGGCATAAAAGTTTTCAACAAGCTTTCTGTTTCACTAAGGAATTTATCGGAAAAGAGTTTTCGAAGAATGCATTTTATTCTTTGTAATAAATTTTATTTTACTATTTCTAATTGATTATTATTGTGATGAACCATGTGCAATTTGGTGATAAATAAATATTACTATTTCTATTACTGGTACTATTACTATGACTAATACTTTCACTATTACTGTTACTACGATAAATGTAAACAAAATCGTCAAGCGACCTGGGGGTCATACTAGATCACGAGCTGAAATTCAACAAATAAATAGAGGGAAAAAGAACGAGACAACTACATGGATGTTTATACCCACTCCTCAACGCAGGAAGCAAACTTTCATTGGAAAATAAGATCCGAATAATAAAAACAGTACTCATGCTCATCATAACGTATGCCGCACCTATCTGGTGTAACGTAGAAAGCTATTAGAAAAAAGAACTTCAAAGTATAAATTGGTTGAATCAAAGTACTCTAAACAAAGTAATCAGGATAGCACTTGGTGTCCCATGGTATATCAGCAATAAACATCAGAGAAGAATTGAAAATTAAAACTATAGAGGAAATAGTACTTGAAAGAGCATGGCAACGATCAAATTAAAAGAATACTTAAATTTCCTGTCAGAAAGACTGACAAAAGAGCATATTATATAGCTCAATATACACACTGAAACGGGAAAGCAGAAAAGCTAACTAAAAGGGAGAAGTATTTCTCTGAAAACAAAAAAAAAACAAACAGGAAAGATAATATGAGAGGAGTAAGGAAAAATTTCCGGTCTTCATAGTCTTCTAATCTAAAGGCTCACTGAACGCAACATGGAAAACGCAGAACTAGAAATCTTAAACTTCAAAAATAAAAATAAACTGCTTCTTATTTTTCTATACACATCCAAGATTTCTGAAAGAACGATTTATAGATTAGTGTTATTCTCTAGATAACGAAAAAATATTAGGTATTGATGATCATAAAAATTAACAATCAGCTTGGACACGTTGGACACGAGATAGAAAATTATCGTAGGAGTCGAAAGTTGAATCATTAAACAGTAAGGAAGATCCAAGCATTTATTATAGCTTTATTCGACTACAACGAATACTCGAATATCATTATTCAGGACAAACAAACAATTCTAGTTCTTCGGTTCTAAATAAACGAGGTCGATCAAGTATCGACCTTCAAGTAACTAGACACACCGACATATTTCAAGAATGATCTTTTCATACCGATAAAAATCTCCATGAAATGAATGGTGAATGGAAATTTCTCACATTTGTCTGGTAGTCAACCGCTAAACTCATTCCAATTGAGAGTGTTACAGGAACGAATCCTTCGAAAATAATGATCTATTGAAATTCTTCGATGAGGGGAATTTCTTCCATGTAATTTTTTCATGTATTTTGTTCGGTTGATGAGGAAAGTTCGTCGGAAATAGTTAGAATGTTGTGGCCTATATATGGGCGTCAATCAGACACTAGTCTTTCGACATTTCTGATGCTCAACAAGAGAAAACAGATATATATCAGCTTATCGTCGAAAAATTAGAATTTTTGACTGGGATAAATCCTACACGTGAGGTCTTTTCAAATCGTTGCGTTAAAACGGAATTTGAAAGTATATTCAAAACACATCGATGATGAATAGTTTTGTCGTTCCCGATGATTGAATGATTCGATACATGGAGAACTACAATTTCCTAATCTTCAGACTGCAGAAAAAGGCTATTGTTAACATATCCTGGTCTTTATACTTTATACTATTATTTATATTATTATTATTATTACTTTTATTGAAGAGCTTCCTATACACAGTAGCTGACCCGTTCAACTTCGTCTGCCTGACGAATAATCTTGATGAAACCTAGGTGCCGATTGCAACGACACCTACCAGGTCCATTTGTGTCCAGGGTCTCACTCTTATGCTTGATTCACAATGGACGTAACTTAACACATACGTAAAAAGCAATAATTTAAATAATAGAAATCATACCCAATAAAAATAGAAGTGTTCAAAATATGTTGCGTAATTTCTACATTTACATTCGACTTATGGAATTCAAACTCCTAAATAGCTCTCAAAGGGCAGGAATTTTTCCGATTCCTCGTTATATTAGGGCAGAATTACACAAAATCTTTATGAGTTGTAGCTCAAGTGTTAATTTAATGGATAAACTATATCACTGTGATGTTTTTTCTGAATACGTTCAGTAAATGTAGATTTTACTCGAAAGAGAAATATGCATCCTCACATATGTACATCCTTACAAACTCTCGCATTTATAGTATTAGGAGGATATTACATGATGATCATGTAAAATGTCAAAAAGGGGCTATAATACAACAAAGACAATAGTTTGATATTTGGTATAGCGTAGTGTTCATATTCAGTATTTCTGATATCATTAACATGAATATAACAATGTCGGCAAAAGACAAAATCATCCATCTTCTGCCTTAAGCCCTACGCGTATTTATACCCCTGGTTATGTTAACTACCACCAGCGTATCATTCATCATGTTCATGCGGCATTGATTCAAACCTGCGATGTATTCAGTGAAACCGAAGTATGTAAAGACGAAGTTTGTATTAAATTAAATATATGTGATGAAAGAATTATTTACTCGGTATTAAAAAAAAACAATCTGAAATAATGGGTTACCCTGGTAGAAATGTGATTTCCGAAAAAAAGGAATAGTGAGTCAACCTTGATAGAGAGATAAATGCTGTCGCGCATTTTTTTTTTGTAGAACTATTGAAGAAGTACATTTCCGTCATACATTGTATCCGTGTAAGTCCTACGATTTTTGCAGCTCACGTAATTAAGGCTGCTTTTGATGCATTATTGGAACTGTATCTAGTGAGCAACATCAATATTTTCCAGTAAAAAATAAGGCATATCTCACTCGCGGATAATGTAGCACGCTGAAGTTAAAAAAAATTCTGGAATCGGTCCAGTAGTTTCAGAGAAAACTTTTCCTATTATTACTATTCTGAACAGGGGTCGTTGTGGCTACGTTCAGCCTTCCGGGAACTTGTACCTCAAGGATCTTTTGTCCTTTACCCAACTCGTTCATTTGAATCCCAAGGAGGCCATCAATGGCATTGATTAGAATTAACTTAATAAAATACAAATTCTCATCATCATGATATGAAATTCATCGAATTAACATTTTCCCATGAACTGAATTGTGAATCTGTCCGTCCGTTTAGCAGAAGTTCAATTATAAAAATATCTTGAACAAAAAAATAAAAAGTATATGTATATTGAAATAATGATAATGAAATAAGAGAAAAACAGTTCATATCTAGTGTAGGTACTCCTATTGTGCCAGACGCAAAAGCGATTTCAGCATTTGTTATATCTGACTTGAACTTTGGAAATGTAAAACACCAATAAATATATTAATTCCTTCGTTCACTTCATCAGGTTTCTTTGCTACTGAGCACCAAGTGAATAGAAGAAGTTAATAAATTCCTTGACTGTGGTTCTTATTAATTGATGAATTGCGTTTACACCGTTCGTTTTCGAGTTTTCAATTCCTAAGCAAAAATATCACTGCCTTCTGCACTTATAATAATATAAATAACTCTTCCTTTCCAGAGTTGAGAAGTCATGTGTTTCTCTTTAATTATAAGATCTATATGGCAATATGTCACCATTTGACATTTTGTAGATGAAGACTTACACTATCAGAAGAGAGAATTCTCAATTGAGTTTGATAATGTTTGACAAAACGTGCTCGCTCTACTACGTATCACTTCACAAATAAGGTTGAAATAATTTGAACCTCTGTTTCTGAAAGAAATTTCAACAATCTCTCGAATGCTTCATAGCTCGTGAAGATCAGATCATTTTTAAGAGAACTATTGGTATAAAATTTACTCTAAATTTTCAATATGCTCAGACCATTTCCATGAATATATTCATCATATATTATGCGATGATGATAGCTAGGCTATCATCAATGTCATTATCATTAATTTCGCCTCTCCTGAATCGATATATCCTGTTACTTTCTTGAACTATGAGGGAACATCCACAAACTACAATAAAAACGTAAAGCTCATTAAAATTCCAATTCATGAGATCGCCGGTAATGTCAAAAGCGATGATTTAACAGAACAGAAATTGAAAGTGGTCTTCGTTTGAGAAGTTCACCTTCAGAATTTCAGTGCCGGCTCTTCTCAACGACTTGCTGCAAAGGTAGGTACTTGGAATTCGAACATTTGGAAAGGATGCGGTAATGCTGCATTCCAACTCTCGTTTTCTTCGACCGCTCTGGTAAATAGACTGTACTAGTTTCCAGTACGACGATTATGACATAGGTCTCATTAAATATAATGCATTCCTGCGATAGTCATTTCTGCAATTCCATCTCTCATATATTCCGATAGCGGAATTTAATTTTCACCCCAGGGAACGTAAGCAGATAACTATTGGTTTGACTTATACGTCAATGCACTCCTAGGACCATTTACTTCGATCATGAGTTGTTCAAATCGCCTCAGTTACCTGATGAAAATTCAGTGCAATAGCCTAAAGAACTATTTATAACAGAATGAGGAAAATTTGAATTCGTACGAAAATCATATCATGAAGTTATACTTGTCAGTTTGCAATCAAGGTTGAAAGATAATAGTTGTTCGAGGTATGAGGGTCTGAAAGTGATGTTTCTATTTGTGAGTTAAAAAGTTTGTGAAATGAGCCGTGTGAATTGGATAATTACACGAACAAAATAAAATCGCTTTTAACACAAATATCATCCAATGTAATAACACAGGCGAATTTGAAACGACACTTATGGCAGTATTCTGCTTTTTTCTGTAAGCTACGAATCTGTAGCGTACGATTGATCTGTAGGTGGCTGACTTATAGATTCGTAAATTATGAAATTCTGGAAGTTTCTCTGTAACTGTCCTATTAGTCCAGTAACTTTATACATCATAGTAAGCGTCAAATCCGGTAGTTTCTGACTTGTTCATGATGTTCACCTTATGAATAATCCAAGTGTGTGACCTCGAGCGTTGAACGCAACTTTCTCAGAAATCGGAAAAATCGTATAAAAAGGTTTTTTTTTCAAATTTAGACAAACACTACCTTGAAGGACTGGTTATTAAAAAACTTTTTCAGAACGTTTCCAAAGAAGACTGAATTTCCTATAATATGATACCAGATCTGTCTGGGTAGACCCAATAGTTTTTCATATACAGTCTTTCAAAGTTTATAATTTTTTTCGAATTTCACAATTATGTCGCTTCTACACTAATTTTACTATCGTTTAATACTTTTACTTCACGTATAATGTTGTAATATTATGATATGATGTTAAAAAAGAAAATGAAGAGTGTGAAAGATGATGTTCAAGCCAAGCAACAAAAAATTACGTAAACTACATGGGTACACTAAAACATAATGAGTTTTTTTTCAGAAAGAGTAACATTCATAACTAATTTTGCCTTCCCGGAAGGTGACGGATGAGGTTATTTGAACTCAGTGGATGGTGATGAATCATGGACCTCTTGTGCCCACAAGTCATCCTCCATTTCGACATCAGACAGATCGTCGTCTTTTACTACAATATGAGGTTTATTATAGCATGAAGCCGCAAGAAATCATCCACAGGAGATGTTGTGGGGCTGCATTTCTGGTCAGCAGCCCTTGCCCTGGTTTTTTCCACCGCTGAATATTGTTGCCCTGTTTGGCTCGATAGTGTTCATGTTCAGAAAATCGATGCACAGCTCAATTTTTCAATGAGAATAATTACTGGAACCATCCGATCTACACCTATCCAATGGCTACCAGTGCTATCGAATATAGTTCCTCCCCATATTCGAAGACAGTCTGCAACTTGGAATTCTTGGAATAAATTCAATTCATTTCCGGATTCTTTTCCGATACTTTCCTACGTTCCAGAAAATAGAATTCCAAGACTGAAATCTCGCAAACCTATTTGGTCGAATAACTTTCTGAATTCGAACTTCAGCTACAACGAAATCTGGAAATCCGAATGGGATGTATGTTCTTTATCTAATAAAGATCTAATATCTGATCCATCCAATAAAGTTCCTGGTTTTAACCTTCCCAGGAGAATATGGTCCCTTCTTAATCGAATAAGAACAGGTCATGGTCGTACCAACAGCATGCTTTTCAAGTGGAATTCGGTTGATAGTCCTAATTGTGAATGTGGTGAATCAGAGGAAACAGTTGAACACCTAATTAATAATTGTTCGATTTATAAATTCCAAGATGGCATTAGAGCCATACACAATATATCAAACTCATTTTTGCAATGGGTTGAAAATTTCAGATCAATTTGATGAAGTATAAATTGAATTCTCTTGCTGTTCTGGCTTTTTTTTATTTTCAGGTTGGAGTTTGTGTTTGGAAATCCTTCCTCCGAAAAGCCGTCCCGCTGATCGTGATGTCCTTCTATATAGAATATTCAGATACAACAATTTTATTTTATTTTTTTAACGGGGAGACAGGTTTTTTCGGCTGAGGTTTTTTCCCCTGGCTCTATAGTATCGTATGATACTATAGTATCATACGAAGAATGTTGTAGTACCCCGTTCCTTTTTTTACCTCAGCTTAGGTTCTTTTTGTTTCAACATTTATTGTATTATTTTAGCTCTCTTATTCAAAAGAATATATATATATATATATATATATATATATATATATATATATATATATATATATTTTGGGTTTGTGTCCTTGGAGCGTGGATATCCACCCCCAAGATAGAGGGTTCAGTATGACCACGTGTGTTAATCTCGGAAACTATTGTGTCCACGATTCATCACCATCCACTGAAGGGGAAATGACATCCCAATGCTTCGATACAGATATAGGCGAACCTCAACCGGCACCTTCCAAAAAGGCATAATTTGTTATTGTTGACAATATCTGTATATTACATTGCTCCGTTCGGTTATCAAACATCGTCGTTTTTCATGAATAATAAATGCACTGCCAATCCAGCTGGTATAAATACATTTGGAACAATGCCGAACTTCTCAAATGGCCAGAACCAAATCCAAATACAGGCCACTCTTTTCGTAGGTGCGGAAGCGCATTATATACTCGAGCAATGTTGTACGAAAAACTCCTTTCAAAATACGCCGTTCTATGTAAAGGAGGAGTCAGTAGTCCTTTCGTCCTGATGTTGATGTTATGTACATGCGATCTGAATATAATTCTGTTGTACAAATACGACGGGGATTTATTCATAATAATCTTATGAAAGAGGCATGCCTGACGCATTTTACGAGGGTTCTCCATGTTCAACCAGCCCGCATCCTTGAGCATATGAGAAATTCTTTCAAATTTTCTGACTCCATATATTAGTCTCAGGCATGAATTTTGCACCCTTTGTATTCTCCGTTTGTCGTACTGTGTTAAACTGTTTGCGTAAACTACATTAGCGTGGGTCAGACTAGTATTCAATTGTTTTTGATCGTGTATGCTGATATATTTTCGAGTTCGAAAAACGATTATATCAACAAACTGATTATCACTGATTTTTCTATATCAAATCAATACATAATATTTCTGCACTGAGAATATTAAATAGAGTTTAATTATCGGTAATTTTGTTCGAGGTTGAAATTAAAAGTCATTATTCAAAAGATAGTTATTTACTGTGATCGAACGATCGTGCAATTTATTGGTCATGAAGTGAAATTGATCAATAATAATCCATCTTTGCTGTCATTTCGAACAAAATTGTGTAATCTGAGTTTTTCAACGTCTATAGCAACATTTCAGTGCTGCTGTTTAGTTTGAAAAGAAAATGATTTTTCACGGCTGATTTCATCAATACAACTTTTCTTAATTATATTGTAAGAAAAATGATATACTTTTTCCTTTTTATGTTTTCGTTCCGTTATTCACCACAAAATCATAGGGTGAAACCAACTAATGGTTCCAGTGATTTTCACAGTAGATAATCGACCAAGCAAATTCAAATTCCAATACTACTTTCAAAATTCTTTCAAACTGAAATTATGAATCAAATCAATACAAAATGTCATAAACAAGTCTTCATGTACCTACTCTACTAATCATAAAAACGTTATTTTTTTTCCGAATTGCCTTCAACGCCCCTCAAGAACCATTGTCATCTGAGTAGGCCTAAAAAGTCCAGTCGTGGCTCAATTTTTAGTTACAGAAAACAACTGAAAATATCTATGGGACCATCACAGAAAATGTATAAATATGACCTTGAAAAGAATTTTTTATTATTTCAAAGCACAAAATTTGTTGTTGAGCTCGACAAACGTTCTTTTATTCAAACGAATGTGAATGCTCAGTAATAGAAATTTCGGAAGAATATGCTTGTTTCGGAGATTTTCACAGACAATTTTCATATAAAAAATCATTAGTGAATAGATATGGTGACCCGAAATCGAAACGAAACTTTTTATCACAGTGGAAAATGCAATTTCAATTATGCTTTGATGAGTTGAATTGTTGAGTATGATTCAGCAACAGAATTATAATATGTATGTATATTGATTCACATCCCGCTTCCGAATAAGTTTAAAACTCTCAATAATAGTAGATACAGGAGCATTTGAATTTGTTTAGATGATCATCTCGAGAATTCAAAACATCTGAATTTAACCATCCAGCACGCAGGCATTTTTGAAAATATTGATCAATTTTATCAAGAATATCACTGATTTTGAATATTTATGTTATTTTTGATACCAGTGGCAACACCCACAAAAAAGTTGAAAAAATTTTGTAGTCGAAGAAATGTATTCGATCATAAAAAAAACCTAGATTTGCAACCAGGTATTTTCTGAGCAAACAGAACCCGAAAAAAAGTGAAGAATATATCATAATTTTCTTGAACTACTTTTAGGTTTTCACTGTGTATCTGAAGCGAACCCAACTCTGAATATTTTAAATAATTTTTCAATCGATATGTGAAAGCATAAAGTTGCATTTTCATTAAAAAATTCTAATATGAAAACTTATTTTCCTTAATGAGAGAAGAAAAGCTTTTCGTTTCAATGATATGATATGATATGACAGAAACATCAAAAGTAGGTATTTTCAATCAATTTCACCATTATTTTGCGATCGAATCGTGGAAATGCCCTCTGATAATCCTTATGATGACATTATCATTTATTTTATGCTCAGATCGTAGTTTGTTGACATCTGCCTGGAAGCTATTCCTCTTTTCAAATTTCCCAATAGCCAGTTTATTATTTCTTTTGGATCAATAGGAAGAAGTATGTCATCGCTATTATACAAGAATTCATTAAACCTTGTTGATTTTGGATTCCAGTTGGTCTGTTTGAAATTTTTAATTTGGACGTCTAGGAAATCTTATTACAATACTAGTTATTTCATAATAACATTATTTACTCTTTAACTCGCTTGTTTCGAATTATTGGAGGCATTTTGAGCATACCCAATAGGGAAAGCAGAGAAATTATATCTCCACTTTCACCTGTCGAACATTCACACTTGAAGATCTCTTGATTAGGTAGGGGGACATTTAAACTGGTCTCGATATATCATTTAGTCATATCCAGAATTCTGTTTTTCCTGTCATTATTCTGTGTCACATTAGAATAATATACGAGGTCATTCGAGGTCAAGTGTACTATTACGATTATGTAGAAATAATCATTTCAATGATATTTCCACACATGGATTTCGCTATTTTATGTTGCATACAATTCATTGAAATAGGTGCAGAGGTGGGACTGAATGGCGAAACCGTTCTGTAAAAATGGATAGAATCTGCTGGCATAAAATATACAGCTAGAGATATTGAGAGTATTCACAAAAGAGGCCTCGGACCACTCGACCTTTTCAAAATCGAGGGGTTCCTTCATTCAGTTATGATTTTCTTACATATTCCATTCATCATAATGGAATCATTGAATAATTACGAATACAATAGACACTTGGATATCATATCCTCTTCATCAATGTCGGATATATTTCACAAAATCACGATTGCAATGAAAAAAATTATATTTTAGAATTTTTTGCAAAATCTACTACTATTTTATTGTCATTGATTTTTTTTCACTTCGTTGAATTAATTATGTAAGAGTTGTAATGTTAAAAAACATTTTCAGAACTGGGAAAGTGGTATTCCTCAATAAATATGCACCCATTTATGACCATGATTTTGAAACTTACTCCTCGTTATCAAATACGAGTACCTGCCTTTATAAATATACTTTTAACTGTTCGTTTAATTCTTCGTTCACTTGTGGGTATATTATACCTGCTTGCCTGTGCATATTCATCTGCGCAAATCGATTATTACAATTGTTATTATTATTCTAATTTTATTTCGGAACACAAAAGATCTTCAAACCTGAATCCTGATTGCAAGGCTACCTATACCAGATCCAATGGTATTTAGAAACTATACAGGGTAAATCACTTATAAGCCACTTAAGCCAAATGGTATGTTTTTTTTTTGGTAAACTTTATCAAGAATATTGAATACAGTGCATCACTCACTACACCTAATGATGATTGGAAATACCTCACCAAAATATATAATTTTAACTTGAAAACTCTATATTTTCCAATATCAGTTTACTCAAACTAGTGATGAATGCTATTTTCCAAATTAATTATCAAATACTCATTGAATAGTATTCAACTTACTTTTAGCAGTTTGAATTTCTGGTGTTTTCATGATTCATGACATCATAATTAGGAAACCAACAGATTTTGGTGAAATTTTCAAATCGAAGAATTTTTAAATATCATTGAAAAACTATATGCCTAAAATTATTTTGATAGATGAAATTTTTTTACTTTATTTTTAACCTCAGGAACCACTTGTTAAAAATCTATGTATGTAAGTACAAGATTTGCCTGATGTGTACAGGGTGTCCGGAAATGATGACCAAAAAATTCAAGGGTGATTTCTATACTCAAAATAATTGGTACTTCTTTAAATAAAATTTTTTCGAATATTGATTATTAACGCAGTTACAGGGTGTTAGAGTTAAATTTTACTACCAGTTTTTTCGCTCTACGTTTTGCCACGTTGATAATATTCCGACAAAATTCAGTATTTATGGCTTTTACGGGATGATCAAAATGAATTTGTAAACCATTACCAATTATCTTTTATCCAGTAATCACCCCTGAATTTTTTGCTCATCATATATAATGGTTGAGAATGACATCTTGAAATTAATATGTGTGTTATTCTATGAAATATTTTTTATAGAAAAAATAATTCTACGAGTCCTTGAAGCTTTCTTTCCTTTTACCCATTTACCTTGGTTTTATTCGCCCTTCGAAGCTTATTCTGATGGTGGTTTTCCTCAGTTGTAGAAGAAATCATCCGGTTTTTACTCATATCATGCATGATAAATGAATGAATATGGATTCGGAAAATGAAAGTAAACCATTTCGAAAAAACGGATATGCACAAACTGCGTCATCAAAGTGGAACGGATACATCACGAACAAAAATATTCCTTAAATACTTGCGCAACAATTCTTCCGGATAATTATTGCAACAACGATTATGCCACTGCAAGAGCGGTCACTCTTCGTTGCGTGTTTGATTCCATGCTTATTAGGTGTTTTTTCAAAAACACTCTATATCTTTTCCAGTTCGGCGAATACCAGTTTCAGACTTACTCAACTCTTCATCCTAGATCCTACTCGAAGGAATTCATTGTGATGTACACGTATATTGCAGACTCTGACTCGAAACTTGTGGCTCTGTTAATCGTTACCGCATCTAATTTCAATACGTAGAATTGGAGTTTGTAATGACATCGCAGCTCTAGGAAATTTTCTAAGGTTTTCTCTCCCAGTCTCTGACTCAAGAATTGATTAGAAAACTTTTTTGAAGAATAGATAAAAGAAACCTTCGTAAAACCTTTGCACTTATTTACCAGGGGCCTTTCAAAACTTGTTGCCCTACAACGAAAAAATAAATAACACTACAAACTCTTAAACCTTGTAACCTTGCGGAGTCTTTATCCGACTCCTTCGTCAGACAAATTGTTGAAATCATGAAACTCTTCAGAATCGTAAAATTTTTTGAGTCATCTTAGCAGAACGATCTAATAATGAAAAAAACAACATTCCGAACTTTTGAACTTCGTAACGGTTTTTAATCCATAGAGACCCCGCTGTTCCGAAATGATTTGATGTTTTATATTATCGAAAATATATCCCCACTTGATTTTTACGAAGACTTTTCTTATTATGGACAGCTTAGATATTAGGCTGAAGTTTTTTCATCGGTTCTGCGGACAGAGATTGGTACTACTGTAACCATTCGCGATCGAGTTGGGAAACTTCCGAGGGTGAGCCGAACAGAAAAGACATCGGCCATCTTATTTACGAATAAAGAGGGAAATCATATCATGCCCATCGGTTCCTTAACTGAAATCTACACTATGAAGAGCTCCATTACTTCAGCTTCACTTATCTGAATTTTGCTAAGTTGAACGAGCTTTTTTTGTTCATCACTCGAACTGTGTTCTTCGAAAAATAAAAAGCTTTCTCTCTGCATGGGAAAATGCCGATTTACAATACTTCCAACAATAGTATAAACAGAAACAAGACAATTATTAGCAAGAGACTTGTCCAATTGACCGACATTAAATCTCATGATCTGAAAAATTAGCGGTTCAAGAACTTGAGGTATAAATATCATCTAAATATTTCAAATATTCATGATCCGGAATGGTGGTCAGAAACTGAAGGCATGGGTGCCTACAATAAAACGCCCCAGTTCTGTCTATTCTGGCCCCAGCGGTTGAGGTCACCTTGACAATTTTTTATGTATAAATTCCTCTTCTTCTTCTCTTCTTCTACTTATGTTAGGCCTTAGGCCTGTTCTTAGCAATCTTTCAACCCTCCTACAAAATATTAAATCTAGTGGCATACCTGTCTTCAATACCGAAAGGGCCAAGTAAGGGTAGCTGTAGATACTTGTAAGAATCAAAAACTTCAATGAATTGAATTAGTTTTTATTTTCGTCCCATTCCTTTTTATTATATACCTAATGGTATATGGGCCAGAGAAACAGAATTCCAGGCTAGCCCAACATGCTTGGAACGAGGACCACAACGTCAAATGGGACGAAGCTTCCATAATATCAAAGAAAGAAGGATGGAGAAGAAGGAAATTGAAAGAAGCAGCTTTCATGGCAATAAGTCCCAACCCAATCAGCGCGCCTTCTCTGGAAATGAAGAATATCTGGGTTTCCATACTGAGATCTGAATTGAGGAGGACGAACGAGGCCCAATTAGTCCTGACATGAACCAGTCCTGACGTAGCCTAACCTACTTTGCAAACCAGAGATAAGTACAGTTGATTTATGACTTCTTCTTCTTCTTCTTCTTCTTCTTGAAGTGAGACTGAGTCTTGTCAATTCTGTCATCAGCCTTTTTGTGACATTGATGTTCATTATTTATTTATGACATTTCTGTCCAAGTGTCAAAACAACTCGAAATAAATGAGAATTCCCTACTTCGGTAGACTGGTAGTCAGAGTGGCTTGAGTTTCGGAGGTTACACCTCTGACCTCTCGCGTTTGAATCGCCACAACACAATTCGATATTATGGAGCGCACACGTACAGACGGAACAAGTTTAGCAAAGACCGAACCTTCTCAGGACCCTGATGACGGCAGGCGAATGCTTGCCGAAACGTCGGTAAATAGCAACAATATAGATAATGGAAATAGCCCAAATAATGTCCCAACTTATATCCGCAGGTGGCACATATCGATCTGTTTATTCACATCCTTTGTTTCAATAATTTCACTTTCATACTCAGTAATCATCAATATCCCTGATTTTCAAAATCTCATTATATTAAATGGAAGAACTGACAGGACATCAACAAGTTTCGAGATCTGATGCTTTGTTTTATTTTATCATTTGTTTGTATTAGAGAGCTTGAAGAAGCAACAGGAATAGTTGCGAAACATAGCTTAAGGGAATGAAATATTGCCTTATTTCCAATTCATTTCGATCCCACGAATCATCTAATATTGTACCGATGAAAAGTGGCTTTGATTTTTATGGGCCTAGAAATCTTTTGTGATAATGTGAGTATCAAGTTCAACATTGAAGCATTGAAGTGAGTAAAATTTCGGTTTCGAAGCTAAAATTCATCAAAATTCAATATGTATGTCCGAAAACACCGGGTTTCATGAATAAAATGGGAATCAAACGGATACGAACCTATTTAGAAATAAGAATTACAAATTAGAATGAACTATTGAAGGGTGACCGAGGTTTTTATTAAACTGTCAAAGAGTCACAAATTAAAAGTGAAATTCTGAATAAACAGAGAATCTAGTAGTCAACCATCGGTTTTTTCACCTGCTCTTCACGTTCATTTCATTCAATAAAATATTTTTGCTTTATTCGGAATGTAGAAATCCCACTAATGGAAATATTGAAGTTACACTTTTTCCGAAAACGTGGAAGTCAAAAGCAGTCGCTTCGAAAATCTAGATGAAGTTTTGTCGTAGACAGTTGGCCGAAACGTTGCAATAAAGATTAAATAAACTTCGAAATTCACATTGTTCCTTGAGACCGATAATTCCTTTTCAACTTAATGAGTTTATTTCTTTTTGGAAATTGAGTAATATCAATAATTAATAAGCCTTCTCGAACGGTCCCGGTTGAGGTTCGTTTATCCCAATCGTATATCGACGCATTGGGATGGCATATCCCCCCCAGTAATGAATAGCGGACCTCTTTTCCCCACAAGTCATTCTCCATTTCAACATCAGACAGATCGCCGTCTTCTTCGGCAACATCAGATTTTTTATCAACACAGACCCCGCTGCAGTGCCTGCAGACTGACGAGCATTTTATTCTATTTTCCTGCAGTTCCCAAACCTTTCGTACAACCGCAAAAAATCAGCGACAAGAGATGTTGTGCGGGGCTTCATAGCTGGTCATCATTTTGGGTTTGAAGCCTTGTAACGTGAATATCCACCCCCAAAAGACAGGGTTCAGGGTGATGCCTAACTACGCCTGAACCTGCGAGAAGATCGAAATTGAGAATAAAAAATTATCAATATGTAATGTGTGTTACTGATACAAAGTCAAATTTTCAACTGATAGTATGTTCACCCCTCTAAAGATTTTTTTCCTTAGTCTGCATGCACGGCATCAGCGAGGCATCTTTTGATAATAAACCTGATGTTGTAGTAGAAGACGACGATCTGTCTGATGTCGAAATGGAGAATGACTTGGTGGGCCCACGATTCATCACCATCCACTGAAAGGGATATGCCATCCCAATGGGTCGATATAGACATAGACGAACCTCAACTGGGAACATTCAAGAAAGATAAACTAATTAAGTATTAATATTACCTAACTTCGTAAAAAAACTCATTAGCTTTTGGTGAACTCATCTTTTTTACACTGTTTAACTTAAACATCATCTTGAACACTTTTCATTTACTTCTTTAACATCATATCATAAAAGTACAGGGCTTTAATCAGATAATTATAATCAGGTATAATCAGGGCAAAAACGACATAATTGAAAAAATTGTGAAATTCGACAAAAAAAGATAAACTTTGGAAAACTGTATATGAAAAACAATTGTGTCCACAGAAACACTTCGGGTATCTTATTGTAGGAAATTTAGTCTTCTTTGAAATCGCCTCGAAGGAGTTCTTTGAAAAACCAATTCATCATGGTGATATTTGCCAAAATTTGAAAAAAAAAAACTTTCTCTTCACGGTTATTTCGATTTTTGACAAAGTTGCGTTTAACGCTCGGCCTTCATAAGGCCTACATCATGAACAAGTCTGAAGAATTTCAGAACTACCGGATTTGACGCATACTACCCCATACCAAGTTCGACGGCCTATTAGGCGTTTCTGGAGAACTGGACCTATTTTAAATCTGAAAATTGGGATTATGTTATTGTTTGACATTATCTATCGATCTAAGATATTCTTGGAACCTGACCACTTTCAGTTATACAGGGAAAGAAAAAAAATTTTCAAAAATTTATTTTTTCTGTTTTTTTGTTTTCGAATTTGGTAGAGTATGCAATTCCGAATACATTCTTACTCAAATCGTTGGATTCGTCAAAATACTTTCCAAAATATCGAGAAAAAACTGGAGAAAAAAAGAAGATAAGAGGATTCGGTATTATGTTTGTTATTCCTAACCTAGATATCGTATGCACAAACCGTTTTCACATTTTTCAAGGCGAAGACTGTAGAAATATTGTGCATTTCCAGAATTTCGAATAACCCGTCACAGGGTGTTCCAAATGTTGGTTCAAAAATTGGGATCAAGATTGGCTCATAACTGTTGGTTTTAAGACGTTGTAACCTCTGCCTCTCATTATTTTTTTTTACCTAAATAGGTGCTTTTATTTCTTTTTCACCAAACCCTATTCTGTCAGTTTTCTAATAAATTCTTATGTTTGCACCTGAATGTACGTATATCGGCAAGTCTTCGTCTTGTGTTAATTTTGGTACACATTTTAATAGAATCCTGAATATTGGGTCTAGAAACATTAGTGCAAATCACAATCAATTTTGAAATCACAAAAATGTTCTCATTATTCCTGATATAGACGACCCAGTATATCAGTTAAAATGTGAATGAGATGCTGGAGTAGTCATACTACACTATTCAATGAAATCGAGATATATAAACTCTTGGTAGGTGAGAATTCATTCATATTAACCTTTAGTTATTGCTGTATCTCAATCTATTAATAAGAATAACAAGGTCAACGTGTGAAATATCACAGAAGAATTCTGAATATTCTTATCATGATGAAGTAAAACAACCGTTTTGCTCATATTCATCCGATTGAAATGCATGAAAATCATAGCAAACTTCCAGATATACTATTCTTTTCGAAAAAATGTGAAAAATTCCCCAATCCTATTTGTTGTGATATTTATTTGTTTTGAACGATGTGAATTTTCATTTATTATTATCGATTCTGATGAATCAATATATACCCTTGTGTTTTCACATCTTGATAGTTCGGGTGTGATGTACATAACTGAGAAAAGACCTCATAAATCTGTTTAATCAGACTCTGAAGTTTTCTTTTCATGAAAAAGTATAACCTCTAGCTCCATAAGGATTCTGGGTTTTAAAACCAGCAATTTAAAAAGTTTTTTGGTTTGAAGCGATTGTATTCGCTTATCAGGGTCTTGTGAAAAGGAAACTGACATGTATGGCCGAAGTAATAAGTAATGCATGAAAATAAAAAATATAACGACAGAATTGAAAGGATGCATGGGAAATTCATAAGGTTTCACTTCCTGAAGAATTTATTAATCTCTGAATTAATTTTACTTTGCTTGCAAGCATCACTTCATATTCCTCTACTAACTTTTACCCAATCAAGCAGATTTGATGATACTGCTCTTGTCGATGCAATTTATTCTTCGTTCTTTAATTTCAAGATCGTGTAAACACATTTTATATTATATACCTAAGTCCTATTATCACTCATTCTGCTCCGACTGCGTTTCTACAAAAATCTTATTCGGTATATCATCGTTGATGTATTTTTTTTATGATTTCTTCTTAATTTTTCTGATGTGACAAAAAAAGGATTCGTGAGTAGGAAGACCTAAAGATGCACTCAACATCATCCTGAACATAAATAATAATAAAATGATTCATTGTCGATGGGACCAAACCAGAAAATAGACATGTCCAGTGAAAGGAAGAAGCAGATGAAATGATACTACAACAATTCTTTTCAGATAGTTCCAGTTGTGAATTTGAGGCAAAGCAGAGCAGGTAAACAATCGAACATTTATGCATGGTTTTACGGCTATTCATATAGTTTCAGATTGATTTTCGAAATCGATGGTCAATCTGAAATCGAAATGTCAATCAATGAAACATGAGGAATATCTTCTCTATCCAAAACAAAGGTGAAACACTAAAAACCCTCATTATTTTATGCAGACGCAAAAAAAATTCTCACCAGAACGATATAGATTGTTTAGTATTTTTTGAAATATCAAGTTATTTCCTTCAAATGATATCACGTCCTTAATATTTCATTCATAACTATTCGTCCGAATATAAAAAATTTCTACCTCTACTAAAATTGAATGTATTGGTAATTTGTTATTATCTGAAAAATTCAAGAAGCACCTTTTATATGAAGGTTTCTATTCTGTACATGATTATTTCAGTAATTCTTTGATTCCTCAGTTATTACCTATTGTTACTTATCATTATTCTATTGCTTTTATGTATATGTAAAAACAGGTACAAACCTGTTTGTTTTATCCCAAAGAATCGAATTAAAATTATAACTTATTATTATCAAAATTATCAGGTTTGTGAAGAATTTATTGGTTGTGCAAACATCATGAAATGCATATTTAAAGTTTGACTCAAAAGCAATCTTCTTGTTTTTAAAATAATTCATAAACTTTTTCAGTGATTTTATGAACCACCACTGAATACACCAATTTATGCGGTATACTCTTTCCGGTATGGAATAAGGCAAAAACAAAATATTTCGCAATTCGACTAGCGGGAACAATTTCATTATGTGTGGAATGAATGCAAGCGAAGTGGCCTTCATTCTTTGACTTTTACAACATAACTGGCAGTGGTTTCAAATAGATGAAAATTTATTAGTGATGAAGATCCTAGATGCTAGAAATCATTGCTGGATACATCACGAATGATATAAGTTTCTGAATATATAGCTTTACTGAGGCTATCTGACGAAATTCGGTATATTGAGGTGATCTTCGTAGGTGAAATCGAAAACATGTAATTATCAAAAAGATTTATCAGTAATAACCGAAAAGATTATGCAATTATGTAATATTTAGATGGGAGATTCCGAGCCAATATAATACGAACAAGAATTTCTTTCTCTTTCTATATGGAAATATTTTTCGGGAGGTCTTTGCATTTTTGTGAAAGTTTCATTAGGATTTTCTCTCCCAGTCTCTGAAACAAGAAACAATTAGGAATTTTTTTAAAATGAATAAATAAAACTAACAGAATTATTTTGACCATATCAATAAAATATAAGTCTGATATACCCATGAAACTGGGTTTGCTCACGTTATAGATACTGGACACTATGTGAAAATTTCGAGTACAGAGCAGAGGATGTTCAGAAGCACTCAAACTATTCGTACGATCGTTTATTAAAGCCATCTTCTCTGATTTTTTAAAAATGTTGTTCTGTGTAAAATTCAGAAACAGAAAAACATAGTCGTGATGAATGAGTCTTCTCAAGTAATTATTTTTTGAGGAATAAAATTATACGATTTATGTTTTGATATTGCTCGAATAGGAGCTTGGACTGGTTATCGCAGAGAAAGGAATGTGAATCGAACAATTAGATTATTCTATTTGACAACCCTGAATTGTTTCCCATCTAGACTAAATTGATGATTATTTTTCCAAATTAACGATTATCTATGAAAGTAGAGGCGAGCATTAAGGATTTGATGCAGTTTCATTTCAAACCTTTTTCATCATAATAACCGTGGCCTCAGGGAAATTATTCGAATTATGGCTTTAATTATTATCAACGCCTAAGGGTCATTGAATATGATAAACCAACTACTCACCGTGAATTGTACCCAGTAGCTCAAGATTTTATATGGGCAAATTTCAGGAAATATGAACTGGGTGGGCAAATTTCAATGTTTATGCACGACACCTTTTCGAACCAGATGATATAGACGGAATCTGATAACCCATTCTCGTTCTCTTTTCTGAGAAACTAATAAGAGTAGTTTTCATTTTTTGCTTCCTTTTTTCGTTTTCGATTCATAAGCGAAAATTTGAAAAATGGTGATAACGAAAAAAAAATTTATATCGCCACTAATACAGATTATACAGCTCTCAAATGAAAACATTAAAGAGTTCAGTGGCGGGCTCGTCTTTTCAGCAGGATTTTAAGAGATGACAATAAGATCCACATGATTGACTCGTTCAATCGATAGAGTTATAATGAGATGGATGCATCAGAAGATTATATTTATAGGTATTCAGAATGAATACCCACAAGTTCAAATAGCATATGAAATAATCGCATACACTATTAAAATCAACAATTTAAGTAGAAATTATATGCAAGTTCTAATAGTGATAGCAAATGGTTACTTCAATAATTTTGAATGAGGATCAAGTTTTTTTACAGAAGATCCCTAATATCGTTGACCATCCGAAGCAATGCACTGTAGACACCTTTTTTCAATCATGGCACCGTATTCAGTAGATGGATATTTGAAACTAGCTTAAAGTAACCGCAAAAATTTTTCTGAGTTCGTTTGCGTAACTATCTTTATAACGTGACATGTTCTTTCGAGCATTTAGGCCGTCGTCGTAGATTAGTTCTCGACGTTTCGGGAGTTCGAGTGTCTGGCATCTTCAGGAGTTATATTTCGGGAGATGTTCTCACTGGACTGAACTGCCTGAGTGTGACGGGGACGCAGATTGTACTTCCTTATATAACCTCGGTCGGGGGGCGTGGCTGCGCTTGACCGGTCTCGTCCCGATAACGAACGCCACGCCCCCCGACCGAGGTTATATAAGGAAGTACAATCTGCGTCCCCGTCACACTCAGGCAGTTCAGTCCAGTGAGAACATGCTCGAAAGAACATGTCACATTGAACGATGGCCGCGAAAGCCTCAACCAATTCATTATCTTTATAACGTTTGTCCTTAATATGTCACCGCAAGAAATCTGACTTTGACAAATATTTGAAGGTACTGTTGTGAGATGGGTCACCATTTTGTTGGATAAAAATGTTGCTTTTTTTTCGACTAAAGGTAAATTATCGAAATATCCCAGAAACAATGTGGTGTTCAATTATTTCTCCATAGCGTTGACTGTTCAAATTTCCATCGTAAATGCAAAAGGACCAACACATGATATTTTAAATAGCACACAAAAAATCACACCCAAACATACTCTGATGGATGAGGATCCTCTAAAGTGATGTCGGACCAAAAATTTTCATTATTTCTATTGAATTTCCCAGCGCTACTCCTGAACTTCGTCTAATCATATGACTGTCTAGTTGAACCAGTTTCTTTTTCTATTTGACAACTCGTAATAGTGGGATTTGCAGATAGAGCGTTTTCTCAGTCATATATACTTTTTAATTTTTTCCAGGTTCAACCAAATTTTGAGTCGTCTAAATATTGAATTGTGGCGTCGAATTCTTCCAGGAAAACTATTTGAATAGTCTTAATGCTTCATCCTCATTATTATTGCATCTTATGTAACTCTCGAGCATGTGGACAGTTCTTCCACAATTTATTTCGAAATAGAAAAATATTTCACGTATGTCATAGCTCGAATCTGCATGGCAGTAGTCCATTATTCTGTTCTCTGATCATAGAAATATGCGTAAAAAGCATATAAATGAAAAGACTAGGAGATGGAGAGCGTGGTGATTGTAAGATGATAAATTTTTCTGTGTTCATCAACAGCTGAAACCAAAGAAATATTGAGACTCTCAGATGAGAAAGAGTTTTTTAGCATTTTCTTTTATTTATATGGATAAAAACCATACGAATATTCACGAAATGGCACTATTTGAAAAACCATCATTTTTGGTCATATCATCGTAATTGCAGATCCTGATAAAAACACGAGCACTCCACTGGCTCCTATCTTAAAAGGCGCCTTCATACTGTTTTGATTTCAGAGCTTCATCAGTATGAGCGAAGATATAAATTTTTTTTTTAGTTTCTCAGAAAAAGAGAATGAGAATGGGGAATCAGTGTTTATTTATTATTATTTTCTTTGAATTCAAAATTGTAGCACATCGAGATGTGCTCACTTTGTAGAACCTCAAATACATTCGCAGCATAAATCGACGTTATATAATGTCAATAACAATAATATCTCCTCATTTCGCAGTGAAGCATAATGAGTATTTCCCAGATTGTTTTCTGAATTAGATGAAAGTATATTTTCTCCCAACATTTACACTTTTCCTTTGTGGTTCAAAATAGTTTATTAATAATTTAGAGTTTAAGGATTTTTGTATTGGATTACTGAAAGCTTACTCTATAGACCTTTTTAGAAATACTGTGGAGATTTCTGACATAAATGAGATTCAATCGGAGATTAATATCAAATTCTATCATCTGAAAATAATCAATTCTCAGTCGAGTCCCGCCCGAGGACTTTTTTTTAGAACTAAAATTCCTGTCTGTATGCCGAAAATGGAATGTCGCTAGTTGGCAAAATCTGAGTGATGAAATTAATTATTGAACAGGTTTTTATAAGGTATTTATAAATTGTTGTAATGATTGATATTTTTTGTATACCTCCGATAATCGTAAATAGTAACGAATATAAATTCATAATGTAGCTATTTTGACACGAATTTGATTTATCGTTCTTTTTCCACATATCAAATCGGAGCTACAAGCCCAAAAAATAACCTATCAAGTCACTGATTGTGCTAGTTCTATCAGATGGCGGTTCATCTGAATAAGAGCCATCTCTATTTACTAATTCGTATTAGAATGAAAGTAAAATGTTGCTTAAATCAAACTCATACCCATCGATCAGAGCATAGTAAAATAATTCGATATCATGGAACATTCCCATTCCTGAACGCACAAGGATTTTATGTTAAAATAACTCCAAGTCTTCCTTGCAGAAATCCAACTACTTGTCGGTTGAGCGGAAAATCAACTACACAATATCAAGTTCAATAACACCAATCATGCTGAAAACAAATTGAACAGAAAAGGTATAAATCGTAGGCGTTTGTATAGATGTTGCTGAGCCTACATTGGCAATATACTGAGTGGGAACGGCTTTCATGGAAATATTGAAGACAGTTATAATTGAACCCATTATACAATTTATTGTAGGAAGGTTTCATCAAATCGACCTTCTCGTTCTGGTATTGTTGACTGTTGGATATTCCATATTACATTTAGTGTATGTGATCAGTGATCAGAATAATGCGAGATTAGTATTGTTACATAAATCTTGCAGAAAATAATTGGGTTATAATATTTGCGAACTCTGCATTACCGGATGATTTGTTGGAGCAATAAATAATGCCCTGTAACATAAAAGAAATGCTTAATCATAAACAATCTGGTTATATGATGTGCATCCTCTTGGTCGTTGTCGGACTGGGACCAGATCCATGAGTCATATTATGACCGAATACGTACTCACTAAAGGAGGTAGAAAATTTCAGACAGTCCATTCGCAGACCTCTCAGCGTATGATTTGAGGAGCAATATTCTTCGGCAAATTTTGAATGATTTATGTTAAAGGGTTGCTTAAACTTGTTCGACTCCAACTCTAATCCCTTGGTCATGAAATATTACGTCTTTATGTCCAGTCAGAGCCAAACACTCTCACGTTTGAGCTTTTTATGTATACCAGGTTACTGGTTTGACTTTGTGTCCCAAGGGATTCATTTTGAATTGAATATATGACACATTTCCTTAAACTATAATGCTATGTCTCTTCACTCTCTTCAAGCGTTTTTCCTAAATTTATCCCGGTTTTGATGTTTATAATTACCATTCAAGTGTTTCTTTCTCATTTCGAACTTTAATTCATCTAATTCAGTGTTCTTATTACCTGTTAGAGTTGCATAAGTATCCTCTTTTTTTCTTTTCGGGTTTTGATTATTCTTTGACGAATCCAATGTGAATCCGTTCGAATTCCAAGTGTTATGATTTATAGATGGTCGAAAGTACTGTTGTCATCTTGAATCTTACTGTTGTTGATATGTCAAGAAAATATCGTGAATATCTTGAATTGTTTCAATTGGAAATTCTGCTAGCATATTTTTTAGTCATCTGAATGTCCTCTGCAACTTTTTTCACTTACATTTTTTCTCTGAGCGTCTTTTTCTGCCTCTTTAAAATTTTAGGGAAATAAGAAAAAACGAACAAAACTTTTTTCAAAGCTGGTATACCTATGCTTTGAAATAGAGAAACTATTATAGTTCATATACTGTACCCACCCATATGGGTGAATACAGTAGGTAAGTAGGTATTGGATCAAAAAAATTGACATTTTTGATCTTAGTCCAAAATATAAGGTTATTATGCATTTGACATACTGAAGCTTGCGGTTTTTGAAAATCTAGAAGATCCCCTCGAAGGTCCACCCCCCCCCACAAAAGTTGGGTCTGTATCCGCTCCTGGTACAGAAAGAAAGAAGTTTATGACAACTGCTCAGAATTTATGGAAATCATGCGTATCCATGAAAGACAACACACTTGATATCCTTATCATCTGAAGAAGAGATCTGTGGATTTCATTATTGATCAATTTGAATATTATATCAAGTGGAATTCCACTGAAAATTCACATAGCAATAAATTCTTTCATAAAGCATAAATATGCTTTCAAGATGATACACCTGTAGTGCCATCAGAATTGAATATGATGGACGATTAAAACAAAGAAGATCACCTTCAAATAACTGAACGTCGTAGATCTCATCCATGCATAAGGATGTAGATATTTCAGATTGAGGTCTTGAGAAATCGAATATGGAGAAATTAATATTCGAAAGAACGAAACGTTTTAATTCATTTTTGAATTTTTAACCTCGATGTCCGTTCAAAAGGACATCAGAAATTGCACCTTGTAATTTCAATTAGAGTACTGCAGAGTTCAAGGAACTGGTAGTATTTGATGACAGCCTGAACAACGTGACTTACCATATGATGAATTACTAGCAGTGGATAAACCTACCGTCCTTTCAAAAGAACGAATGTTTTTCAGAAAAATACACATATCGGAGTTTTTTCGTTATTTTTTTTATGTTGAGTTATCCTAAAATAATAAGTTATTATCAGAAATAAAAAACATTTTACGGTAATAGTAGTTTCTAGGTAAAATAGGTTAAGGGAATATGTTTCAAATTTGTTACTGCAGTTCAATGCTTTTGAACCAAATATTTGTTGAACAACGAGATGCTATACCAGCCGCTAACTAGTATAAAAAGTATTATTCGATATTCATGGTAAATATGCGAAAATACCATATTTCGTTATGATCAGAATTCATGCCATTATATTTCCCCATTTTTATCTATCACTAAAAAACCAGTAGCCCGTAACACAAACCCTACAAGTGATTTGCCTGTAGCTACAAGTCCAATTTAATTCGGTATGATATTGCGAATGACTACAATTGTAGACATCTATTTCTACATATGTAGCTACATATGTAATGTATTAGGTAGTTATTTATAATTCTAGTGCCCATTGATACTCTTCCGCAAGTTCGAAATTCAAATATAAATAGTCACTTTCATAGTCACTTGACCACATTATTGCGGAGATGGTTACGTACGTGTCCACAGTAGGGGAATTCCTCGGGGAATTCTCATAATACTATAAGAGTGCATTTTCCTACCTAGGTTCGAAAATAGGTAAAACATTATCTACACTTGTTGAAAATTCCGTATCATATTTGTACAAGTGTAAACTTTGTGTTGGAGAAAACCATTACATATGTAGAGATTTTTCCTTAATTACAGGAGCCGCACGGGTCACTTTAGATTGCACTTGTAGCAAATCACTCGTAACTTCTACACTTGTTACACTCGTAGGATTTGTGTTACAGGCCCCTGATCTACACTGTGGACACGTGATGAATACCTATTTCATAATAAAGATTTCGATGGCACACGTTGTATAGAGTTTATCAGGTGCGGGAACTATATTATCGAGTTCATATGCTATATAAAGAAAATATAAAACTTTGAACAGTCTCTTTCATCATTCGACTCTTTAATTTTATTGTCCGGTTCTGAAAGGATATTTAAAATGAAGACAAAGACACAAAAATCACAATATTTAAAAAATTAATTCAACGATTCAGAATTGATATCTGCTTTTGGCATGAAACATTCACGATTCGTTTATTTCTGAACAATAGAAACTTGGGGAAACAAATCCTATTCGAGAATTTTCTCGAATTTTCATAATTTTGATATGCTAATTTAAAATAAAATTCATTTTGCAACTATCAAATAAGCCGTCACAAAAACCAAAAATTCTGTAACATTATCTTTCATTGAGAATACAAAGAAAATTAATGATTTATAATGCGAATAATAAATACTGCAAAAAAATTATTTTATTGCTTCTGCTTGGACAATTGCAATTTAACTGAGATATTGATTGTTAATGCAATACTAGTTTTTTCTTTTTCCAACTTTTAATTGTACCTGTGGGTATTTCGTATTTCTTTTATTTCGAAACTATCGTTGGATCAACGGATCGAATTCTATAAGTTACCATTTCTTTTTCATTCATTCATTAATTTCAATTGTCGGTAAATACGTTGGAAAATCTCGGACTACATATGGAGACATATGGGCGAGAGATAATTAGTCTCATTCATTTTCGATTCACGAAATATATGGTTCGTAACGAAAGTATTTTTATTTCGTAATTTTTCTATAATTTTCTATATTTTTCATTCAGTAATAAAAGTGTGTGAAGACAAATAGATACCAGGATTGTACCGGTTACCTATTCTGGCGTTCATCTCAACAAATGGTAAGTTCGAGTGCTTCCAGCGTATATTTGATTCTCCACTTTTTTCGGCAATTCAAAATCCATTGTGCTACCGTACCATTGATAAAAATGTGTTTATTTCTCAACTTATATACACGGAAACCACAAGGGGATGTTCAACAAGAAGGTGCTCTACCACTTAACCCTTGTTTCTTGAAATTACATTTCTGAATGAACATAAAAAAAAAACACAAACATTATAATACAATAAAAGGAAATAAGGCAGTACTAACGTTAAAAAAAGATACAAAAAACAGCATTGTATATAATGAGTGTTACTAATTGAAAGTTGAATAAGTGATCTGATTTTTTATTCCCCACTTTTCAATTTATCCGCATGATTCTGTCTATTACGCCATCCTACTCACAAGCGACGATTTTGTCAATTCCATAAAAATTCAGAATAATTAAGTAGTTATTCTGCTATTATGAACATTCAATTAATAGGTCTGGACAAAAAGTAAGAGTATACACTATGAGTAATCGATTTTCTACCATCCATTTTCCCAACAATGGGAACCTCTGTTCGTATATTATGGGTTATCATTAAACAAAAATGTTAACAACATGGGAATAGAGATTCATATCAACGATTTCTAATTTCCTTTTTGGTGTATCGTGTACGCAATCGTTTCACTTAACGTTTTGAATGATCGAACCAAGCTGGAATTTTTCATTTCATTTGTGGATGTACTACTTTCTTGAATCCCGAAGTTTTACAATTTGCGGCTTAGTTCTCACAACTTCTTTGAAGTAATATAAACGGGGACAAATGAGGGTGTTCAAATGAGTTTGATATCACTACCCCTCTAGCTGCAACGCCTAACAGCTCCAATTTTTATTAGGGAAAAGGGGTGGAGCAGCACCTTAATGAAAAAGCAATTCGATTGCCTGCATGGGTGTATTTTTTTTCATCGCTTTATTATTATAATCAGTGACTCAGTATTCCATCAATCACTTTCACACACCGAATTTGGATCTTTTGGATGGAAAAAACGTTCGGATGGGTCAAAAAATGAATTCGATATCACCACCCCTCCCACACTGTTCAATAGTTGAGCGATCGAAGAAAAAAATAATACGCTCATATAAGTAATTGAATTACCTTTTCAACAAACCTACTTGACCTATTATCTCCATTCAAAAATAATGGCTTCAAGTGGTAGCGGCTAGAGGGATAGTGATATTGAATTCATTTTTGACCCGTCCGAGCGTTTTTTCCATCTCAAAGATCCAAATTCGGCGTGTGAAAATTATTGATGGAATACTGAGTCACTCTGTATAATAATAAAGCGATGAAAAAATAATACACCCATGCAGGAAATTGAATTGGCTGCTCGACCCCTTTTCCTGTTCAAAAATGAGAGCAGTTAGGGGTTGCCGCTAGAGGGGAGTGATATCAAACTCATTTGAACATCCTTATTTGTAACTCTTTCAAGAAAATTTGACCTGTCCGAGCGTTTTTTCGTTATTCCATCTCAAAGCTCAAAATTCGGGGGGAAAGTTATGGATGCCCCCCCCCCCTGTATATGATGATTGTATTTATAAATTTGAATTTTTGAAGCCAAACTCGTTTGAATATCATCGTATATCTGCATCGTATATCTACTGTTGTAGAAAAACAAAAATTCTCGAAAGTTAATTTTGGTCATAAGTTTTGTTTACTTAACCAATCATCTATTTTCTTCTTCATGTATATTTCAAAGATATCCAATATCCAATGTAATGAAAATAATTTTTTGCATTAATTGTTATTATTCGCAATTTCCGATTAATCTAGGAATGATCACATATCTTTGACGACAAAATTTTCAGAGAAAAACTCACAAAGCTCCAGTTCTTAGATGGAAGAACCACCAGACTCTAGAAGCATTTCGTCTCGAGTTCCAAGTAGCTTCTTCTTGAGAGAAAATCGTAGTATTCCCAGATATGTGAATACAAATGTAAAACATCGTAGAGAACGGAGGTACCATATTCCTCTATTTTTCCAACAGTTAGATTTTTCTTGAAATTTGTATTGGTTATAAACCTCCCTTGATTTCCTTTACTCAAATTATTTCCTGTTAGTGAATTATTCAACAATAAAACAGAAAAACTAACTTTTTGAGTTCGTATTCATAATAAATATGTAACTGAAACTGAGAGAAACACTTAAATCAGACCTGATATGCTTCAATGGACTGAATCAGTTGCTCTACGTGAGAGAAATTCAATGCCTATCAATGATGCAAATTGAATTCATTTCGCATGAGGAAAAACTTCTTAATCGTTTATTTTTATAGCGAATAAAATATTAAATATTGGGAGGTTTTTAATAACCAAAAGGTAACGAAAATTCATAGGCTTGAAAATGTAAATAGTCTGGATGCCTCATATTAATGTCTTAAAACTTTTAAGAAATTGGTTGTGTTAAAACTGATGTTTTCTTCAGTCTCATAAAAGTTTCCTTCTTTACAATATGGTTTTATCTTTCAGACTGAGCCACAATCTACTTTAAATAACATCAACCTTTATTTCTCCCAAAATACAATAAGTGACGATTCTCAAAAACTAGTTTCTGTCAACTTGACCTTTCAAATATTACCAAAAACAATGTAGGCGATCCCCCCCCAATGTTCAAAGCGGTTGGAAAAATTTCGAAACAGTTGGAAAAAATTTCAAAGCAGTTGGCAACATTTCAAAGCAGTTGGAAAAAATTCCAGAGCAGTTGGAAAAAGTTCAAAGCAGTTGGTGAAATTTCAAAGCAGTTGAAATACATAATTCCGAGAGAGTTATAAAATACGAAGGAATCTGAATTAGAAAAAACAAGTTTGCAATCAGTACTTGGCAATATACGAGTATGTATAGCCGGCAATAAATGGCATTTATCCCAATATTTTTACCATCAAGTGTTGGGAGAGATGTGGCCTCAAGAAGTAGATACCTAGTTGTAAATTTTTCAGTTACGTCGCTTGGACTGTATCATGGAAGAACCATCTGGTATCATAAATTTAAGCTGTTACTTTCAGATGTACCAAGTGCGACGGCCTATTAGGCGTTTCTGGAGAACTGGACCTGTTTTAATCTGAAAATGGGGATTATGATATTGTTCGACATTATCTACCGAGCTAGAATATTCTTGCAGCTTGACAACTTTCAGTTATACAGGGGATGAAAAAAAAATCAAAATTTTTTTTCTATTTTTTCCATTTCGATAGAGTATTCAATTGTAAATACATTCGTATTCAAATCGTTGCATTTGTCATAATAATTTCCAAAATATCGAGAAAAAACTGAATAAAGAAGATAGATTAGAGTATTCGGTATCATATTTGTTATTCATATTCTAAATATCTTGAGCACAAACCGTTTTCACATTTTTGAAGTCGAAGACTGTTGAAATATTGTACATTTTTAGAATTTTGAAAAACTCGTCATAGGCTGTTCCAAATGTTGGGTCAAAAATTGGGATCAAGATTGGCCCATAATTTTCGTTTTTCAAATTAGAACCCCATTTTTTATGATTGCGTTGGATTGTGCGAAGAAAAATTAAGATAATGTTCCAACATGTTAATGCTCCTAAAATTAATAATTCTTGAGGTATTCAGGATTTCCTGATTTCATGTCGTACGTAGCGTCAAATTCATCTGTTTCATATCAACAATGATTTTAGTCATAGAAAATAAATTATTCCAATAACTCACTAGTGACACACCACTTTTCTGAAATCATTTATCATTGTTGATATGGAACAGATTTAATGATTTTGACGCTACGTACGACATAAAATCAGAATTCCTGAATAACTCAAAAATTATTTTATTCGGGAGCATCAACTTCATAGAACATTATCATAATTTTTCTTCGCACACTCCAACACAATCATAAAAAAATAGGGTTCCAATTTGAAAAAAGAAAGTTATGGGTCAATCTTGATCCCAATTTTTGACCAAACATTTGGAACACCCTGTGACGAATTTTTCAAAATTCAGCAAATGTACAATATTTCTACAATCTTCGACTTCAAAAATGTGAAAACGGTTTGTGCTCAAGATATTTAGAATAGAAATTAGAAATAACAAATATGATACCGAATACTCTTATCTCTTTTTTTCTTCAGTTTTTTCTCAAAATTTTGGAAACTATTTCGACGAATGCAACGATTTGAGTACGAATGTATTCAGGAATTGTATACTCTGTCAAATTCGAAAACAAAAAAATAGGAAAAAAAAATTTTGAAAATTCTTTTTTCGCTCCCTGTATAACTGAAAGTGGTTAGGCTCCAAGAATATTTTAGCTCGGTAGATAATGTTAAACAATAACATAATCCCAATTTTCAGATTTCAAATAGGTCCAGTTCTCCAGAAACGCCTAATAGGCCGTCTCTTCGTACATTGCGTTATAGTTTTACGAATAAACAATATGACAATAAATAAATTTGAATAATTAACCAGAAAAGATTCAAAGTGAAGTTTGAGTTATGCGGTGCCTTATAAAAATTACAAAAAAAGGACAACAAGTGTGGGAGAAAATTATGGGTATAGTGACCACAGAATTCTGTTCAACTGCGGAAACCTTAATGAGTTAAGGTCAACACACCTAGGAAACCCTACACCCAAGGGACATCTACAGGCGGATGAACAATGGGCCACCAGGCCTCGGTTCTGCCAGAAAAGGCACCGCAGATGAAGAAGAAGACGAAGAAGACCACAGAATATCGGAAGTCACAACAAAAATCGTTCAAAACACTAAATACATCCTCAATTCCAAACACTAATTGCAATAAACGCTACGAAGAGATCGAAATATCCAACTCAAATTAGGAAATTTTGTTCAAAATTGTTTCTTCAATATGACTGATTTGGGTCAAAACCGTTTCGCTAGTAAATTGGGAATATGTTTTTTTTTAAGTATCTTGATTTATGACACACACTTTGACATACATTTTCTGTTTTATTCCCTAGTTATGTTGCTTTTCTTTATTTCACGGAATCTGTGAGCAAAAGTAAGGTTCATTTTTTATCAAACGAAATATATTTTCTGAAAATATATTTCATTCTGTAAAATGGACTCTTTTAGGCATGAGCAGTTTCAATATTATGAATCTCATCAAAGTGGTCAGTAATTAATTCTTTACTGAACTAAATTAAAGAATGAAACAAAAAGTGTGTCTCAAAGCTTCAAACATACTTCAAGGTATTCCTCAAAAAAAAACGATTCCATAAAATAAAGAAACTCACATTATTGAATATTGGGTAATTGGAAAATTAACGTTAATTTCTCATAACTTTGATTTCCAATATTTACTCCTTTCACGGAATAAAAAGAATGGAATTTTCAGAAAAAATATTTTCTCTGATTCCATGAAATAAAGAAAAGCTACAAAACTGAAGGAACAAACAAGTAGTGTTTCTCAAAGTTTCAAGCAACATCAAGATACTCTTCAAAAAAAACAAACTCCATAAAATCTTCTTAATTGAATGTTCGGTAGATGGAAAAAAAGTTAATTACCCCTCACCCCTCACTCTGTTGAAATTCATCATTTTGAATTTTTTTTTACCGAAACAAATATTATACCATAATATGTATAACGGTCCAGTTGGAAAATTTTCGATGGATTTCCCTCCCCAAAAATTTGGCTTCGGCCCGTCCCTGTCGGCGGAGTTGATTGACCTTGAAGTATCCTAATATTTTCCATTTCATTTAACTTAGGGGAACTCTGAAAAATAACTAAGTTGTAGGGGAATACGATACTATTTTTTCACTTTTCAGGGCATATTAACTTGTTTCTCGAAATTTTTTTTTATTCGGTTTATTTTTGTTTAAATTTTAATTTACCGAATTCTAGCATTCTCTGAGCATTCAATTCCTCTCATTCAATTACTCCGAGGTGTGTTTCTATGACATCTATCGTGTATTAATCGTTTTATCTAATTTTGAGTTCTGCAAAAAAAGTGGAAACCCCTCAATATGAAAAAATATGCTGACGTTCAGTGAGCGCAAGAGAAGTGCAGAGGACTCAGATAAATGGCACCAATCTCCAATGTATTTTTCGTTTTGTCCATTATGCAATCATGAAGTTTGCTTGTGTGATATCAGAACAAAACATGAAATAATCAGGTGATGAAGCTCTGCTCCAATTTTAAAGTCCTTAGCCAACTCGACCTGATTTTTTTGTAATATTATATTATCAGATTCAGTTGCAGCAGTTTGAAATCATGTGAAAGTATCTTAAAAATATGCAGTGAAAAATTTTTATTTTGTATAGGAAAATATCAATCTTTATTTCCTTAGATTATCCCTGGATTCCATTCTAATTTACAGAGGAGTTCTTCTTTCACAACCATATGTTTCTATGGAACAACTTTTCAGATTAGTTCTTTCGATTCCAGGTAGAAGAATGCAGATGGAATCACATATATCCATGTACACTTGATTAATTGAAGTTCCCTTTTGACTTTCCTGCTTTCATTAAATTTTAATTGATTCATTACCATTTTTATAGAAATTCTAGCAGTGGACAATATTGGACTTGGACAAGATGAAAGTGACCATCACATTATACCTATTATCATCTCATACATAAATTTCTTCGACCTCGATCGGAAATAATTTGATGACAGATTTTTTCGCACCAGATAAACATTTCTTAATACATTGACACTAACCGGATTCGATTTGTTTAACAAGACTGACAAGGAGGAAATTTCTTACCGCTATTGATAATGTGTGAATATTTTCAAAATATCAAAAGAACAATAATTTGAACATTTATCATATTGTAAAGGAAAGATATCCTGGCGAATAGTAATAAACAGGTGGTTCCTAACAGATTATAATATGATATATTGTGAAGATCACTCGAATAGATCTCCTAAAATTTATTGAATTGAATAATTGGTGCATTTTACTATGGTTAAAAACGAAATTAGAAAAATAGGTCTACAGATTTTCTAAAATTATTTTTCAGTCGTGAAACAATTCATTCTTCCTTAAGTCTTGAATTTAGTTTCACAGATCAATTCGATCATATGAACACACAGTTTGGTCTTCAAATAATACCCTCAAAGAACTCCAAGCCAGCTGTATTTCATAATATTGGACGAAATTCTCAACATAATAATTTCACTGGTTGCCAAAATAAGAACTCTAAAGTCTCTGATTGCTCGAAATGAGGGCGGTCATTTTGCATGCCATAATGAAGAATTATTTCGAAGCGTTCGCTTATATTCCTCAGCTATAATGCCTTTACTATAACTGAAATGACTGATATTTTAACCGTACCTGATTGTTTCAGATGAGCTTCAAATTTGAAAGTAAATTGTAGAATCACTATCCAGCAGAATTATTATATATATATATATATATATATATATATATATATATATATATATATATATATATATATATATATTTACATGGAAAAGATTTAACGGACATAACCCTCTGAAACGAAAATGAACCGTAGACAGCTGTTTCGGGCTTTCGGCCCTCATCAGTACGGTGAAAAGTTGGAAATTGAAATCACATAACGGAGTCAACACAAGGGAGCCAGCCGCACATTTGCGATTTCGGTTGGAAGACCCTGCATTCCAGGGCAACATCCAACGTCACCACGGAGGCAGCTTTAGCCACCTGCGTGACATCCGAGTCCAGGAATACAAACACAATATAAGGATAAATAATGAGGGATCGGTGAAGTACATGTTATGTCCGTTAAATCTTTTCCATGTACTTCACCGATCCCTCATTATTTATCCTTATATTGTATATATATTTATATATATGGGAAAGATTTAATGGACATAACCCTCTGAAACGAAAATGAACCGTGGACAGCTGTTTCGGTCTTTCGGCCCTCATCAGTACGGTGAAAGGGAAAATTGAAATCACATGACGGAGTCAACACAAGGGAGCCAGCCGCACATTTGCGATTTCGGTTGGAAGACCCTGCATTCCAGGGCAACATCCAACGTCACCATGGAGGCAGCTTTAGCCACCTGCGTGAAATCCGAGCCCAGGAATATAAATGAGGGCCGAAAGTCCGAAACAGCTGTCTACGGTTCATTTTCGTTTCAGAGGGTTATGTCCATTAAATCTTTCCCATGTACTTCACCGATCCCTCATTATTTATTCTTATATATATATATATATATATATATATATATATATATATATATATATATATACAGGGTGAGTCGGGAGGAACGGACCAAACTTCAGGTGGGTATTCTGCAGGTGGAAATAATTCCAAAAAACTCATATGTTGTTATCCGATTCTCATTTGTTTTCAAACTATAGGGTAATTAGAATATTTAAATAAGGTCAACCAATATTCAGATCAAGAGTTTCTCGGACTATGGATTGGTCGCTGTGGTCGTATTAGTTGGCCTCCAAGATCTCCAAACCTCACACCATTGAACTATTGTTAGTGGGGCTGGTTCATGAACGAGGTATACAAAGTTAAAGTTGACACTCGAGATGCTCTAATTCGACGCATTAGAAATACGGCATTGCTTTTCAAAGAAAAGCACGAATCATTCAGAAAAGCATCGAGAGCCCTTCGCAGACGATGTGTTTCGAGGTTAATGGCGGTATTTTTATGCATTTATTAAAATAATGCTATAAATGAAACCATTTTAATATAGAAAATGTTGTTTTTCATAATGACGCTATAGTTTGAGAACAAATGAAAATCGGATAACAACATATGGGTTTTTTTATATTATTTCGAGCTATAGAATACACACCTGAAGTTTGGTCCGTTCCTCCCGACTCACCCTGTATATATAAATATATTATATATAATGTCATATATATATATATATATATTTTTTATTATATATATTATATATATATATATTATAATTTCTCGTGAAAACTGAATTCACTATTGGTACAATAAAGTCGAGGTTGGTATTGGTAAATTTTGTGGGGTTTAACTGAATCGAATTGATAATCGCATGATTTTCCTGAAGGATGAATGGTTAGGGCATAACAGTTTTTGAATTTATTTTACCTATTAATTCAAAAATCTAATGCGAATCGGGATGCGACTGTTTCTACGAATTTCGTTGTTCTAACCGTTTGTTGCCATATGTACGCATTTACCTGCAATGAACTGATTTCTCCAATTTTAACCTTTTGAAGAATAAATTTGAAGTTTTTTCTGAAAATTTCACCGGCACCAGTCACTACGAATGTGGCACAAATTTTTTCACAAATTCGGGAGGAGAAAAATCACAATTGCTGCAATACGATTCTCTTTAATTTCAATTTTCTTGGAAATAAGAGATACTTTCGAAAAAATTCGAACAGCACAACTCAGTATACAACACAGCACATGAATACCAAAATCTATTTCAGCTGTCAAAAATCAATTTCATGGACAATTCTAGGCTGTTTAGAACAACACATTTTGTGAAATATCTTGAGAACCGTATGTGATAAAAGAAAAATTTCAACGGCACAAATCAGCAGAGATCTAGTACAATTAGGTTCATTAACATTTTTTTCAAAAATCCAAAAGTGCTGGGCCAACTTCACACACTCCGGCAAAAGTTGGCAAAATTGCGGCACAATCATATAAATCAATTTTCGTCGAAAAAAAAAACGAAAGTTCCGAACCAACTTTTTTCTAATTTTTCGGATTTTTGGATTAATTAGCGGGAAATTCATGAAAATAACAACGGCACAATTTTGCTGACGGTTAGCACAATTTTTTGAACATGTTTTCTTCGGAAAAAAGCAAAGTGCTGGGCTGCCTTATTTTTGATTTTTCAAATTTTCCGGGAAACTTGAAGAATTTTCGTGAAAATATTTTTCCATTCAATTGTGAACGGAAGTGCTGGGCAATCTTTTTTTTAAATATCGATTTTTCAGGAAACTAGAAGGAAAAAATTCGAACCGCATAATAATAATAATAATAATAATAATGCTTTATTTTCCTTTCTGACAAACTTACATTTGTATAGGAATAGTCAAACGAACAAAAAAAGAAAGAAAAAATGAATTATAGAATTATATGTCCTCAAAGAAAGCGCCTACAGAATATAAACACTTTTCTACTAATATTTTCTTCAGTTCACATTTGAATTCTTTTAAACTACGTGATTCGGTGACATTTTTTGGCAGTTTGTTAAAAAATTGCGGCCCTGAAGTATCAGGCGACTTACATCCTAGCTCATATCTTTTGAAAGGAACATACAGATTATTTTGCTGACGTGTATTTACAACATGTTTGTTCTTTACGAAACTAAAACTATCCCTATTAGTAAAAACATAAACACATATTTCAAAAATAAATAGGCTGGGAAGAGTCAGTATTCCAAACTTTCTAAAAAGACCCCTACAAGAATGAGTACTAGAGACACGGGCCATACATCTAATCAGTCTCTTCTGCGACAGAAAAACCTTATACGCGAGGGATGACCGACCCCAGAAAACGACGCCATACCTCAATCGCGACTCAGCATGAGCATAATAAAGTGACACTAGTTGTTTTTCGTCTAAAACAGTACGCAAGTTTTTGAACATATATATAACACTATTTAGTCTTCCCGAAACATACTCACAATGATTTTTGAAACTGAGGCATTCATCCAAAAAGATCCCCAAAAATTTTACGCTATCACTTTGTTTAAGCAGATTCTCTCCCACATAGACATTAATTTTTGCGCACTTCTTCTGGTAATTATGAAACCGGATAAGAGCCGTCTTACTGCTGTTCAGAAATAAGGAATTACTACTAAACCATCTGCTCGCTGTCTCCAACAGTTCATTACATTTGAGTTCCAAACCACCATCAAATCTGTCAGACACTAAAAATGAGGTATCGTCAGCATAAGCAGCCATGGCATCCGCAGAAATACATCCAATATCATTTAGATAAAGAACGAAGAGGATCGGACCCACTACAGAGCCTTGAGGGACACCTATGTTCACATTTACCAATTTGGAGTCTATTTGTCGTTCAGTCTTTTCATCACTATAAAAAATGCTTACATATTGTTTTCTGTTTTCTAAGAAAGACTTTATCCAACCTAAGGCGGAATCACCAATTCCGTATCTCGACAACTTAGCCAGCAGGACCATATGGTCGACGCAGTCGAAGGCCCTGCTGAGATCACAAAAAATCCCAACAGGGCACTCGCCCGCCTCGATTTGTTGTATAATTCTATGATAAAATGAATTTATAGCTGTAATAGTCGATTTATTTTTTACGAAACCATGCTGGTCCAAATTCAGAATATTGTTTTTGTGTAAAAAATTTTCCAACCTTTCAAGAAATGCATATTCAAAAACTTTAGACAAACTCATTGGAATAGTAACTGGTCTATAATTGGATATGTTCATATCATCTCCTTTTTTGTATAACGGTGTCACCTTACCTATCTTCAGCATAGACGGAAATCTTCCAGAGCAAAATGAAAGATTGACCAAAAAGGTTATGGGCTTAATAATACACCACAAAACTTTCCTAACCAAAAAACCTGGAACATGATCAGCGCCTGATGAATGCTTATTTTTAAGTTTACTATACAACAAATTGTATAGTTCTTCTTCAGTAAATGGGCATAGGGAAAAGCTGCATGTCACAGGTGGTATAACTGGCGCATCCACCACATTACTTTGAGTTATTTTATCCAATATATCATGGGGAACATTCTCAAAATAATCATTGAAGAAATTAGAAACCGAAAAAGGGTCCGAAATGCAAACACTGTTTTGTTTTATTGAAACGTTTTTCTTATTTTTCCCATTTTTAGTCAATTCAGAGATAACATTCCAGGATGCTTTATTTTTATCAGAACTACTTTCTATTCTGTTTCTATAGAATTCTCGTTTTGTTTGTTCAATTAGTTTATTATGATTCTTCTTTGCATTTATATAACTCTGCTTCAGCTCAGGAAACTTATACTTCAATGAATGAAGGTTTTTCAACTCTGAACTAGAATTTCTAATTTCTTGGGTTACCCACCTTTTCCTATTTCTATTGATGGAATACTTTCCTGAGGGGAAGTTCTTATGGAAATAGTACATGAACAAGTCATAAAATATTTTAAATGCTGCATTAAGGTCATATGTTGCATACAGGTCACGCCAACTCTGTGAGGAAAGATTCTCTTGGAAGTTATTGATATTTTCAGAAGAGAAAAATCTTTTATAAGCAGATATATTATTTGAACTTACAGCCCCAACATTCATCTCATAAAACACCGTTCGATGATCAGAAACATTATTATCCAAAACACAAACTGTTCCGCCCTCATTTAAATTATCAAAAATGTGGTCCAAAGTAGAGATACTGGCGCCAACAACGCGGGTCGGCCACTCCACCCTGGAAGCAAAATTGAAGTCCCTCATCATCTCATAGAGACCCGAAAAATCTGCACCGCCTTTACGTGAATCGAAATTGAAGTCACCACACAGTAAAATATTTTTACCCGGTTTATAAAGAAAATCCAACACATCCAAAATTCTGTCAGAAAACACTTCAACGTTTCCCGAAGGCGAACGATAAAAAGCAAGAATCAAAATTTCGATAGATTCAGTACAGCTCTTGATTGGCTTATAAGTCAATCCACAGACCTCTATATCTTTTTCAACACAAAACCTTTCCAGATTCAACCCAGAAAAAGAAAGTCCATCTCTTACATAAATACTAACTCCACCCCGCCTATGGGCAGATCTACAATAAAAGTTTGCTAAACAAAAGCCGTCAATAGTATAACTACACACAGATTCTTTCGTACACCACGTTTCTACAAAACATAAAACGTCAAGGTTCTTAAAATTATAAGTATCTACATAGAGTTCGTTTATCTTTTCAAAGTTCAAACCCTGAATATTCACAGACATTAACCTTGGATCAAAAACTAAGTCTGTTGACTTTCCTTCATCCTGAGTTGTAAAAAACGTCTAATGCAAGCATTCTCTGGCCATACAGAAGGATCCATAGCACTTTTGAAATTAGTCTGATAAACTCATAACTTTCATAACTCAATAGATGGATAGCACAATTTTTTCCAGTCATTGGATTTCAATTTTTCGAAAAGTGCTGAGCTGAGCCATTTTTTCGGTTTTTGAAATATCTCGAGAACCACATGGAATTAAGAAAAAATTTAAACGGCACAAAGCAGCACAAACCTAGCACAATTCAGTACAACAAATTTTTTTTCGAAAATCCAAAAGTGCTCGGCCAACTTCACACACATAACTTTCTGTTAATTCCGAAAAGTTCATGCAGTTACATGATTTCCGTTCATGATATTTTTCATAAGATTCAAAATATTGGAAGTTTAATAACTTCCAAATCATTCGAATATTTCTCGGGAAATTCAATGATAATGAGTGAAATCAGTCAAGACAGTATTAGAGAAATAAAATATGTACTAATAATAACACTGTACTTTATTGACACATGTCTCATTTTTGTAGTGGAGATGGTTTCGGCTGTTTGGAGGATCTTTTCGGTAGATTTATTCGCCTCCAGATATATTGGGTGACAATACTCCAATAGTGGACGACATATTGTCTTATATATATGTGCTGCCGTTTTTCTGTTAATTCCTGAGTTTTTGTAAGTCAATTTCCTGAAGTGCTTACTCCTGTTAATACTTCTTGTTCGCTTGTGAAGCAGTGGAACAAGTGGTTTCCTACCCTGACCTGGAAAGTTCGATCCATCAAAAAGTCTCTCAGCAACCATATCAGAAAGACAGGACACTTCAGGATAACTAATTTGTACAGCAGTCCTTTGTGCCAGATGCTGTCGAAGGCTTTTCTGATATCGAGGAATAATGCAGCACTGTTTTCCCATTAAATTGTTGGCTTGAACATTTGAGGATAGAATCGTGACTGGATGAACAGTGGAATGTTTTTCTTTAAATTCAAATTGATAGTTTGGTATTTTCTGGCCAATCTCTTGTTCGAGCATGTTTTTTATTATCTGTTCGAACAGTTTTCCCACCACAGATAGCAAGGTGATGGGACGGTAGTTTTCGACATTTTGTTTTCCGGTCTTGTATTTTGGTATTGTGATGACTATCCCGTGCTTTCACTCGGTTGGGAAATAATGTCGGTTTAGGCAGTATTCATATATTTGAATCAAGTATTTATGTCATGTTTCGTTTAAATTTCGTAAAATGTCTTTCGTGACGTTGTCGTGTCCAGGTTTTGTGTTCTTGCCTTTATTTAGAATTTCGTAATAGGTATCTTCGTCGATTTTAATATCATAATCAGTAGGTTCGTTCTGAAAATACCCATCATACCAGCGGCAGACATCGTCATATTTTTGTTGGTTGAATTGATGGTTCTGGTCTTCACTAAGTGTTTCACGATAGTATGACGCAAATAGCTCTGCTTTTTCTTCATCTGTTGAATATATGATGTTGTTCTCTTCAATTGATTCAGGGAGGAATTTTTCTTTAGATCCTGATAGTTTCCTATAGTTGAAAGGAAAAAGTTGAAATGAAATTAGAATTCTAAGTGGAAAGCAGAAATTAAAGGGAAAATTATATTGGACATATAAGATAGGTAATTTTCAATTCAATTCTCAACATTCATTAAAGTTCTAGAGTTTATTTTCGTGTATTTGGTCAAATTATATTAATTTTCAATTATAAACCTAAGTCTATTAATTTTATTGACTTCATTATTTTGAACCCCCAAAAGAGTTTTGGCCGGAATTTTTTCCAAGATTCCAAATTCAATTAATAAATTTAAAAAAATAAAATAAAGAATGTTGACATCATAACAGTCCTTTTTGTTCTTCTAAGCGTTGTTCAGTTTTCCGATTCAGTCCAACAAATAAAGACATGACTCACACTGGCAACTTGCATTATTTTCAGAGTATAATCGCAAAATCTCAAAGAATGTGAACCTTTGGAATTTTCCGCTCCTGCAGTGGTGAGTACTCGTTTCTTGAATAATAATAAAGACAGAGAGTAAAAGTGAAGAAGGTGTGGCAAAACTTGACATTTAGTTACACCGGTGAATGGAATCGATATCAACAACGGATTCCCCTTTAACACAACTTTCCCACTTATAGTTCAGATATGCTTTCGTGAAATGAGTAGCTTTCCTTGCTCGCAAACAGTGAATTATGCGCAGATATTGGATTATTCACAATGTTGAGTTATCTCCTGGAATCTCTAGGATGAACTCGCGATTCCGACTGGATTTTTGAGGAGAAATTTCCAGAAATGTCATCTGAAATATAAATATCATCTAAGACTGGATGAATTGAAGAATTATAGCGATCGATCTAGTATTCCGGTCTTGGTTGTTACATTGATAATATATCTTAAGCAGTAAATCATGAAAATAATTTTTTTTCGCAATACAAAAAAAAGTCTCTAAATCGAACTTCGAGAATCACAGACAGATGAATATTCATTCAATCATTTAATTTTCCAAGTATCGAAAAACACTCAGAAGTAGATCAGAAGTTGATCTAGTAGGTACTACTACTAATACCCCGAGAAGAACATCCTTACAGTTGGAAAAATATCAGGTAAACCTTTTTCTTCTTTGAGGAGGGGTATCGTCGGGTATCGCTAGGTCTTTTCCTGACTATGTCGTTGTTTCTTGTCAGAAAAAAAATTTCAACAGTCATTTTCAGGTAAGTTTATGCCATACACCGGATGAAAAAAATTCAGAAAGAATCCGACACAAACTTTCATTACACGTCTTTTCATCTGGGAGAAAATAATAATATATATTCAAGGAAATGCTCGACACATGAAACAATCAAGTTTAACTCGTTCTATCCTGATAACAATAATGAGTGTGATTAAACCGGTTGACATAATCAAACAATATCGAAGGTTGGGTGCTCTTAAGTGCTCATAAGTAAAAAGTTTAAGGTGGAGGACTTTTGCAATCTCTATCTTTGATGAGGTGGACTGGATTTAGCTCTTGGGCGATGGGAAAAGTGTAGATTATGCTATTGATATCAATAGTAAAATTCTTCAGTGTGGTTACGAAAACGAAAAAACAACATAATCATCCAACATTCACGAAAATAGGAAAAGTCTAAAATTTTCCAAGTTCGGATCTAATTTATTTGGTTCCAAAAATATTGAAGAAAGGCGATAGTAAAGGGTGACAAAACTTCAAAATTTGAAATCATTTGATCGATTAGTTCAAGAATTATTGAACCATGAAATTTCACTCATAAGATGAACATCACCCTGTATACGCTAAAAGAAGGCACTCAGGCGATTAAAACCTCTTGATACGAGTCCAGCATGATGACATTAACTCATGGTATCCGTTTGTCGCATTCCTTCAGGGACACCCTGTATAGTGTACTACTTTATACCTAAAAGACACAAATCAAAGTCATCTGTCGAAGTTATTCACACTGAGTAATTTATACTTTGAGTGGAAATCCTGAAATTATGTTCTGGTTTTGAACTAACACAACGAAACTTTAAAAATTGTATAAGATATCTGATCTGATCTGTTTGATCTTTTCTCGAGAAAAGATCGAGCAGCACCATGCGCATCTCTCATCGCAATTCAATCGAAATGGAATTCAAGAGTCCATGACGTCAATATCAACAAAATGAAAAATAAATATTATATCCCATTACTTGCTGCTCTTACGATTAATTGCGAAGTCTTTTCCAACTGAAAGGCAAAAATGGCATTTTATTTGAAACGAGTATTTACTGAGAAAGTAAACAAGCAAAAAAGTAGCACTGACACTTCATAATCATACTTGTAAAACACTTAGTGTTCAAAAGAATAAAAGTATGAGAAGGAAAAATAATCCTATTATATTACTCCTGAAAGCTGCCCATCATTATAATCTCAACAAAAACCTTCAGTTCACGTCAATTGAAACCAACTACATATACTCATTATGCAGAAATTCTACCAAGACGATTATGAAAAATATTCTTTCATCATCAAATCACTGATGAAATTAATTATAATTGAAATAAACTTGATTATAGAAAATCGTGGCATGCAATAATAACGGATTATATTTTTCTCATATCGAGGGTCATCGTAAGCTGAAAGAGTAACGTATTATTCTCAAGAGCGCATCTGTGGGAATTCGTGGAGATCCATCATATTTGATGGTCATTAAAATAACGAAAGTGAAATATCTGTGAAGCTGTTCGAGCAGGGAGAAAGCTACAATTAAAAAGCCGATTATATGTTAGCTCCATTTAGCACAATAGTGAAGAAAATCGCGTTATCATAAATCATCATATAATCGAGGTAGAAGTGTCCTCCTCGAATTTATTTGGCCGACAAAAACCAAGAAAGGAAACTGTATAATAGTATACTACTAGTGTGTAATTAGTATAGAATTTCCTGATTACTGGCATTCTACTGCATCTACTGAAAAATGATTTAATGTTATGTGATGACAAAAAAATTTGTTTTCGTTGGTACAAAACAGATAATGTATGTAGATGTAATGTATTCATCTCATTGTAATCAATCTGAATAAATATTTTTTTAAGGAGAAAACACGATTAATTGTTGACAAGAAATAATCTCAGATTTGAATATTTTAAATATATGTATTCTATTTCATTTATTTTTTCTGTCTTGTCGTAGTATGCCTTTATTTGGAGACATAGATATGATTTTGTGCCTTCAATTCAAGAAGGCTAGTTTTCTAAACAATCTGCCTCCTCAAATGAGATAGATTAAATATGTGGATACAGCAAGATGTGGCTCCATGTCACAACGCTGCCATTGTGAAGAGATACTGAGATCAAGAATTCGAAAATAAATGGACCCTTATATTTTGACCAAAGTAACTTACAATGATATAGGAAAATGATATAACTTATGTATTGATCATAATGGCTAGATGACCTAGATATGATTTTGTTTCGTAATATGACGGAGGTTTTGTAACAAACTATTTCTCTATTATAATATTCATTAAATATTATATATTATAACAATAAACATTTTTTTTTAATAACAAACGAAAAATTTCTAATTATATGTTCTATATATCGGCCATTATGATCCATACACAAGTTATATCATTCCCCTATTTCATTATAAGTTACTTTGGTCAAAATACACATGCGTTTCTCATTTTTATTTTCCAATTGGTATAACATATTTTTCAGGGAAACCCTCAGAAAGTAATCCATAAGCTTTAGGTCTGGCGATACCTGATGCGTCCATTGGTTCCCATCCATTTATTTTCGAAATATTGATCTAAATATCTCTTCACAATGGCAGCGTTGTGATATGGAGCCCCATCTTGCTGTAGCCACATATTTCATCTTATTCGAAGAGGCACATTAACTAGAAAACTAGCCTTCTTGAATTCAAGGCACAAAATCATATCTATGTCTCCAAATGACGGTATACTACCACAATACAGAAAAAAAAGAATGGAATAGAATTAACAAAAAACACGCTGCAGATCGCTGACGGTTAGAAATGGATAAAAATTGTATTCGAAAAAAAAATCACAATGAAATTATCTTTCGAATGACATGATAAAAAAGGTATGTCCCTGGAGAAAAAATTTTTGATAGCGCCGCGACGCCTGGCGTCTTTATTTATTCCGCAGATTTTAATGCAAATCTCAAGTTGACGTTGACTTGTTCAAAACGCCATTGACAGAATGAAAAAAAATTCGGACGTTTTCGAGAAAATTGGGGTTACCAAGATGAGTGAATCACCCTGTACATCTTGTTTGATGAAATATAATTTTTATTAACATTTCTTCAACATTAGAACAAACAAATGCCAATTTGGAGATGAAACCCTAGCAATAGTACCTTGTGTGGAGGGTTATATTCAGTCTAGCTATTTTTTTACACAAATATTGTTGTTACGTCCAACTTACTTATCATCCTAAGTATGCAGATAATGTATTCTTTATGTGACTTCTTCATGTATGAAGCTTGGTGGATGACTGTTCCAGTCATCGTTAATAGAATTTGCTTCAATCCAAACAAAAACTGTTTTTCAGTTCTTGACTCCTTGATTTTAGGTGGCAACATAGTGAACAATATAGGAGCAAGAAACCTAAACATCTTCGGCCTACCCTTTTCAACATGGTTCCACTTTTAACAACACCTTGTATGTAATTACCCTATCCCATGTGATGATCCATAAGTATGCCCAAGTATTTTAAATTCTCAAATGCTCCTATTTAATACGTATGACCATTTTCAGTTACGTTTATTTTCCTTCTCGTTTTCCTTATATCCTCGCAGAGGACAACCCGAAAAATTAAACTTATATTTGCAGAACTTATTGTCTCTCCCCTTGTGGACAGGATGAAAATACTGAATTTAGATATAATATGAATAACAAAGGGCATAGTAAAGTACTTCGCTAAGTCGATAAAAACGGCAGCGCAAAGCCTCGATCGATTGAAGGAACTGTGGCTCTGAAATAACTAAACATTGTAATGAAAAGTTTGGTGTTTGAGTTTGAATGGTACTTTCAAAAGTTTTCGAAATATTCGAAGGTATAGGTATTGGTCAGTAATTCGTCATACACCCTTTGTCTCCTGACTTGAATATCGATTCTACTAAGTACAATATTTATTTATTTTTTTCTTAAGAATGAGTGTGGAAAGAAAAACATCAGAAACAGTGTAGAATGTTTCTAACGATTCAGGTCGATTCTCTCAGTAAACTTCGCTCTCTTGAAATAATTGCGGGAAGCAATCACTGAATCTGATGCTATTATTGCACCTTCCGTAGCAATATAATCATTAGAAACGAAAGGGAGTGTAATAAACATTAGTCGGTTGGAATGGATTGAAGATTCTTCTTTTATTTCTCCTCCGAATTGTAGGAGAAATTTCGGAATGATTACACACGTCATCGTGATGTAGATACGATACTAATTCATACCTTGAATGAGGTTTATCTTTTTTTTTGTTTTAATGATTTAATCCACTAACATCGAAATAAGCCAATTCGAATATTTATTGAATTCAATTGACTAACGACTAAAAAAAACTAAAATTGGAGTCAGAAGTATGGACTGAAAACACCGAAAAACCAAATATGTACACTTTATTTAATGCCCTGAACTCGTCAGTATTGGAAAATTTCGATGCATAGCTTCTTTCTGATAAAGAAGCAGTTGTGTTTAAATTTTTGGATTTTGAAAATCAAGGAATCATACCATCTTGTTTTTGTTTACTCTCAGATATTATTTCAGAACCCCCCATGTCCTGTTATTGAAGCTGACGATTTTTAATCGACTAAGAATCTCATTTTCAGAGTTTTCCACCTTAATTGCCTTATGTATTGCACGTGTATTATTGTATGTCGAGTTGTATGTGTATGATCTAAAGTTACTATAGGAAACGAGTAATTCATTTGCTGTATAATCGAGTTCATAATAAATGCTGGTGCATTATTCAAGTGAAATTCATATTGTCCCATTTCGAACCTATATTTTTTTTCACTCATTTTTTTTTTCAAATTCAGGCGAGTAGGTTTCCGCAATATTAATTTTCCACGACAATACGTAAAATTCGTTGAATGAAATCAAAATAACATACTAGTATTCATCACTTATGTGAAATAATTTTCAACACAGTATTCTCTGTTTCAGAAAAATCAATTTCAATCTGAAGAAAGTCGGGTCTTTCAGATATCCCCGTTTTTTCGATTTTTTTCAAATTTTTATTTTTTTTTTTTTAATAATAATAGTTTATTCAGCATCAAGATTACATGCTTCGTCAAAAAAATTACACATTCAATTATGTAAGAATTCATCAAAAGTGTAAATTGTATTTTGCAGAAGAACTTTTTTTAGAGATTTCTTGAATTTTTTTTGTCCATTGAGTTGTTTGATGGCATTTGGGATACTATTGTAGATTTTAGGTCCCCAGTAGTCAACTCCTTGTTGGGCATACTTCCTTTCATGATATGGGATGGTAAGTTTGTTTCGGCTTCGTGTATTGAAATTGTGGAAGGTGCTATTAGTTGGGAAGTTGTCTAAGTTCTTATGGACATGTGTAGAGCACTCTAATATATACGCTGCTGGTATGGTAAGTATGTTTAGATCTCGAAACGCATCCCTACAGCTGTCTGTCTGTTTTAGTCCTAATATTGTTCTCACCGCTTTCTTCTGAAGAATCAGGATGTCGATGGCATGAACCGATGTGCCCCAAAGAAGGATTCCATACGTTGCCAAGGAATGGAAGTTGGCAAAATAAGACATCTCTGCGGCTTTCCTGGATGAGACTCTTTTTACAACCGAGATAGTGTAAATGGCTACTGCAAGTTTTCTTTTCAATGAATCTATGTGCGGTTCCCATGAAAGTGCCCCATCTAATGTAACTCCAAGCAATTTGATGGTGTCATTTTTGTTGCTCTTTATTCCCAGGTTTTGTGTTTTCGATTCGTTTATTGCAAGAGAATTACAGCTGAACCAGTGCTTAGACGTTGAAAGCACATATTTCCCCAATATCTTCAGATCTCTCTCGTCCAAGGCCTTTAGGAAAAAAGAGGTATCATCTGCGAACAAAAAAGTTTTCAGATATGTGTTCAACTCATCTCTTCTCGGATTCAGGTCGTTTACGAATATCAGGAAAAGTAAGGGCCCCAGCCTTGATCCTTGTGGAACTCCAGATGTTATGTTCCTGCTCCCTGATAGTAAGTTATTCCATAATACATGTTGTATTATGGATGTTTTTTTTTGTATTATTGTATGTTTTTAGTCAATGAAACAAATTGAATGAAATATTTCCAAAATATGGAAATGCTTTTACATTCATTGGTTGAGAGCAAATAAAATAGAAAAAACTGTTACCTTACAATGAGAGACCAATAAAATATCGAACTATGAAAACAAGTAAGCGGTGGCGACCTTACTCATCCATTTGCGAGTCTCCGGGTAGCTGATCTTTACGAGGCCCTTTTGTCCTTCGTGAAAAGTATGTGATGCGAAAGTAGGTCTGGTTGTTTGTTTTACGTATTTGTCATGTTTGACGACAAACTCTTGAGTAATACAAATAAATGAGATTTTATTTTTGAAACATTTCATATTTCACATTCAAAATTTAAAAAAAATAACAAATACAAATATGATTTCGAAATTGAGCTTTTGGACTCTTCCAAGAGCAAAATCTTCAATTGAAGCACAATAACCTAACGAATGAGCTTCATCATTTTCGGCTGAAAGAATAGCAAGGGTTGAAATCTGATCTTGTCCGATCAGGTGTGGTGGCTATTATTATCAGGACTATGTTGATAGTGTGGTAAACTTCAGTAATTTTTTTTCTATTATAAATTTCAGCACCGAGATGATGTTGTCGTTATTTTTCATACACACTGATAAACATTATTCAGTTCTTAGTTCAATTCAAGTGCATCAATATCATCCTATTTTCCTACTGTCAGAGATCAAAGGGTCACTTCCTGGCAACATCATGTGCAAAAAGCAAATCTTAGCTGATCCTACATTTTGTAATCAGTTATTGATGCTTCTTCAGGGTTGAAAATATAGATCATGGTCAATTTATGTATGTTGTATGAATAAATAACAACACGACAATATAAAAAACCAAACAACACTATCTTCACCATAAAATGGCCTGCTAACAGAACAACTAGGTATTCCCATAGAAACTCACTTACCAAATGCAAATTATGCGTTCAAAAATTGACTAAAAAAGGAGAACCACGGACAACAAGACATTGGAAATATCGTTTTTGTATGCGACATCAATTAAAAAACCGAATTATGTCGCATACGAAATCGATATATTCGATGTTTTGCTGTCTGCAATTCTCTTTTTTTTGTCATAATTTGTATTTGATGAGTTTCCCAGCAGATCGTAGCTCTGTAACAGGCTATTTCATGGTTAATCTGTTCTTTGTTTTTCTATGTTTTATGTTGTCATGTCCTTCATTTCACATACTCTGACCATGATCTATCTTTCTAGCCCTGGAAAAGCAATAATATAAAGTTGCGAAATGTTTCTTTTGACTTCTTTCCTTCAAACTTTTTCTAGTATAAATTAAATCAAATACGCTTTCAAGATCTGAATCGCTCTTTCTGCTGTATAAGGCAGCAACTAAGGGCCAATTTGATTGGGGGCGGGAAGTACAAGTTGCATCAAGCCTTGCAGCTCCGATCTTCAAGTGTTTCGAGCCGAGATTTTCAAGTACATTAAATTTTTCAATTATCTGTTGCATGAATGCATAAGTGAACTAAGATAATTTTTATTGTCGTTTATATCATAACCCTTATGAATAATTGTGGATCGAAATCAATTTTAAAATTTGCTTTGGTTGTTGGATCTTGCAAGAGCGAGGCCAGGGGCGATAACCCCATTCGCCACCCCCTAATGTCGCTACTGCGCAAGTGAGGTTGTTTATTCTATATCAAGCTTTTTCCTCAGACCAAATAGTAAAATTTTCAGAGTCGCTGATTCTTATTTTTTTTTCTAGTTTTTCTAGTGAAAACATAAAAGTGTTTCTGAAAATGCATACCCCTCCCGGAGTAAATTCCCGGAACTCGATCATTTCAATGATTCTTCCTGCTACAGTGCAATCCAATGGATTTCAGTGGGTGAACGTTGAATCATCATTTGTTAAAATTCCGAAAAGCTGGTTCTAGGTTGAAATAAAATTAGAATGCAGTTGATGCTCATTTTTAGATGTATATACATAGGTACTATTTCAATCACTTCCTTTTTTCCAGGCTATATGAAAATGAATATTTGGAGTTAAAATCTGCCTAATATAGTTCTTCCAATGAATGAACTTATTGATATTTTAACCATTTTCTCAATGTAAAATATACAGAAATTGAGTTATAACTACCAGCAATAATTTTATTTATACAGAATTGTCAGAAAACCGTATTGACTTCCGGTTATTCAAATTTATATGAAATTCATTTGACGGTCTTCACTCTCAAAAGAAATAAAAACTCACCGATCTCATACTCGGCTCCTATCCTCTCATATGATTCAAATGAACTCAAAATATGCACATATCACCACAACTGTTCAATATCCCGTAGACCTTTCCGTAAATGCACTATGAAAGAAGGTCCTGTCCGTCTTAATTAAAAAAAAATATCACGCACTTAAAGTTTCAGGAAATATCGTATACTCTGAGCGAATACAAATCGCATCGACAACGGTGTCTTACAGCCGAAGAAGAAAGCTGTGTTCAATTCTTCGTAAAGCGAACTATGGACTAAGTGGATACTGAATATGGGCTGGGTGATGTGAAAGGTATCCAAACGATTGTGGAGGGAGACAACATTATATTGAATGCTTCATTTTGCAGAAAATTCCATTCATACAGTATTCATCTTGCACAAGATTCTTAAGTATTTGACGGCAATCAAAATAAGGGATATAAATCTTGAAGTTTAAGACGTTCTGAAAGCAGCTTCAGGTCTGAACTTCATTGAATCGAGGAAACCAACAATGCTGTGGGTGATTTGATGAATCATGTCTTCTGAAAACAGAAATGTTAGGTGGACGACCTTCTTCCACCAAGAGATGGGAGGATTCCCTTCAAGATGTGTAATAAGCTAAAATTTGCAAAAAGGGATCTTCTGCACTGAATGATAATTAGAATTTTTTTAACTAAATCGTATTCCAATCCACCTCAAAGAAATTTTACAGTTTTTCAAAAATGTAGACTTAATTCTTTAATTTACAATTCAATTACAGATATTTTGTTTGTGCCATGATGACCCATTAAATCAAAAAACTTGTCATAGTCATATTTCGGTTCAACATGTAATAATTTCTCGAAGTGGTATCTATGAAGAGGAAAAAAAATATTTTGTCCAAATGCCCATGACTCTACAGACATTGGGACGATTACGAATTCCTGTTCAATAAATTCTGTCTTCGGTCGTATGCTCTTCAGAGTAGGTTTCAATCTCCGAAGGCGGTAAGTAGTTAAATTTGTCAATGGACTGAATTCGGTGGAAGGTTCCCCGAATATATAGTCCGTACAAAAATTATTGTCATCGAGGGTAGCTGAGAAAAATCAAAATCATATTGGTAATATCTTATCAGTAAGTTTTGACTTGCAGGAATTAGGTGGATGTTGAGAAAAAAACACTGTCTAATGAAGTTCTTAAAATTTAATTAAGAGGCAAAAAATTATTTGATTTCGGATATTTAGTTGTTTATGTATTGAATTCTTGGATCAATCGGGAAATTAACTCTGGATTTGATCATTTCTTACGCAATGTGCAATTAAAAATGGAATTCATCAGCATATGAAGTGAATAAATCTCATAAATTCAGCTGATGGATCACTATTGATAAATTAATTTTGTTTGTTTGAAATAGATCACAAGAAGGAACATTCAGTATGAGTTGAAGAATGGAAATAAGAACTAAATAGATGAAAGAAAACAACCAAACTGAAAAAAGATAAACAGTTCAATCCCAATTTCCAAAATTCTGGATGAGATTTTGTATCTGCTTTGCTGTAACTAAATCATATTAAACCCATAAAAAACTAATTGCACTTGTATTTTCCACTTAATAAAATGTTTATTTCGATATCAAACAATTATAACTATTTCCTAATTAATTCGCATTCATTTGGAAAAAGAGCTGTTGTCAATCTCGAAAGTTATAAATTAATTTGTCTTGAGGAAATAAGGAATATTTATATATTTTACTTCTGTGATGGTCCACACATATTTGAACTAACTATTTTTAACGGGAACTTGGGCCGCGACTGGACTTTGGAGCTCTGATTAGCTCAGATGACAATCATTGTGAACAAGCTGTCTAGCTTTAGCTATTTTCGAGGCTATTTTCTTTTTTATTCAATTCAGACGTTGAATATTGTCATTATTCACATGGGTTTTTTGACGTTTATCCGCGCAGTGAATTGAAATTATTTTGATTCACTTGTGAAATAAAATGAAATAATGAAATTGAAATATGAAATTCAATTCGTTATTTTCGGCAGTAAATTTCTTTTTTGAACGAATTATCTGTATAGTTTCATTGGAATAAAAAATTAATAACGGCCGAAAAAAACCATTTGAAGTTCCGTTAGATCTATTAATTGTCTTATCACTAAGAAATATTTTTTGATCAGGCTTATCGTTCGGAGATATTAATCACACACCCACTTATCAAGAGGACAATGTATGCAAATGCAGAAAGGACCAATATACACTGAAATAGTTCACTGCAAGGATCCAAATGATATGCAGAAAAGTACCCTGAACGTGCTCTACAACATAGAGCTAAACCAGAATTAACCAACGACTACTCAAAAATGGTAGATTTAAAATGAATAAAAATGATTCTGTGCGCTTGCGTGAGATTAGAATTTTAGCAATAGAAGAAACAATACTAAATCTTGTCGAGGATCATGCTGAAATCAGTATGTACCTTCTAAGAAAATTGCTCAGCAATTACAAATTCATCATATGACGGTGTTTTCCATATTAATAGAACAACTTTAATATCCATATCATAATAATAATAATAATAACTTTTATTGATCCTTTTAGACATTATAGAGGATGCATAGGATAAGTCAAGAAAAAAATTAACAAACTACAGTGTATCGAGAATGTTATAATTAACACTATAATAGCACTAAAAATTCCTTAACTAAGTTCTTGAATCTACATAAGTTTACCGATTTAACATGACAAGAAAGATGATTATACAAATTAATAATCTGGTAAATAGGGGATAATTCAAAGTTAGCAGTTTTATGTTTTGGAAATGCTAATATTTCTTTATTTCTAGTACTATAGTCATATTTAACTCTTACCTCTAAATTTTCCGAATCATCTCCAATTCGCCATTTGGATGTTTGGAAAGACTGAACAATCTTCTCAATTCTCGGAAAAGGTCCTAATCACCGATGGGGCTACTTTTTCTAGTGATCCAATAACTGATCTTCATGAGAACACTCACGCTATCACTGTAGCTCAACACCAAAGACAATTTTCTTCAAATGTCTGGCTTGGAAATGTTGGGGATGAGTTGATTGGTCCAAAATTCGTACTACCTTAACTGAATGGAAATACATACGTTAAAATCTCAACAAGAAGAACTTCCTTTATTTCTTCAAAATATTCCTTTGCGTGTCCGAAGGATAATTTGGTTCATGCATGTTGTAACCCCCGCACATTTCAGTATTGGAGCACGTCAGCATATGGTTAGGGCGAGGTGGATCTCTGTTTTGGCCTGCTCGATAACCACCTTCAAATTCTCTGGATTGTTATTACTTTGTTTTGTTAGGGATCTTCGCTGTATCCTTCTGCAGAAAAAACTTGAGCACAATTCTTTAAGTCACCACAAACCGGTCAAATACGCCCCAAAATTTGCGAATAGGGTTTCAGAAGAAGGTCCGAAACTGTATCCTTTATATTGAAAGCTTTTGATATTCAATCTGGTGAAAAAAATCGTCGGCACTACTCATGATCAGTTACATCACATTTAGGATTTTTCTTATCCTCTTTCATCTACCTGATGGTACCAATAAATTATGAGTATGGAAGATCCATCCTGGGTAACACAAAACATCCATTCAGAGGAGCAATCTCAAAGCATTATAAATTCGCTCGACTGAAAAAACTGACCAATTCATGATTATTAAAGATGCTCGAAACGAGAATAATTACATCAAATGGGATATAGACCCAATAGTATCGGAATAAAATTCATGGGGGAATATGTATGGTTTTTATTAATGCTTCTAATTGAATAACACTGGTTGAATGAAACACTTCGTAAAAAATAGTGGACTGTATTTACTAAACTAATAATTATGTTTGTATTAATATCAAGATTTTGGATTGTCTTCGATACGTGCATACGTCTCACTCGGAGTCTGGAGACATACTGACTGCTCTGCGCGTCGGCATTCGACACTCAAGTACCTAAGGGTTCTTATATGTTGGAACGTCTTTTGGGACATAAGAATTTCGCGACAAAATGGAAAACTGAAAAAAGCTAACTTGGTGTCGAGTACTTCGAATCTGATTGATGCCATAATGCCTGAAATGTAGTTATGAAATTCGAATCGAAGAAGGCATTATATAATGGTTGCTTTCATATTTGAGCTTGCTCAGAAACCTATAGAATATACTTTGAAAAATTTTTTTTCCACTAACTGGAAACGGTTTGCAAAGGACTGTGCTTAGGTAATTTTATTTCTCTATTTCATTACAATACTAGAAGTATTGCTGAAATGAACTCATTACAGCATTGTTTTCAGCTATATTTTTCATTTTCTTGTTGTCTGCACTGACCTCCGATCCTATCAATTCTCGAATCAAATTCCGTAATCTGTAGAATTTCTTAAGTCAGACCAACTGCCAAGATTCAATACAAAATTTACTAGGATGTACAATATAATATAAATTTTGATTTGAATTTCGAGAGTATTTCACGAAAATTAACTGAAATAGAGAAAATATTCTCTAATACTCGTGGCATGCTCTCGAAAACTCGCTCCTTAGTCGCTCGTTCTCGAATTAGGCATTCTTCAACTTGTTTTAGAATATAGTATTATATCGATTGATTTGTTTTATGTCAAAATTTCGTTTTCTGCGAAATTTTTGTAATATATTGTTATGAACAACGTCGTGCAGGAATGTCTGATTACGGTTGACCACGGACATTGAAAGGTGTACCATGTGTACTATATTGTCTGGCCGACAGAGAAAAGTACATCACGTTTGCCACTGGGCACGACACGACGTCACGAATATATGTATATGTTCCTCAATGAGCCAGAGAAGCAGAAACAACTCAAATTTTCAAGGCAGTTGAACTATCAAGTGATGATACTATTAATCTATGTATTAGTCTAAGATCCGAACCTTCATCGACCTTCACCGAGCTGATAATAGAACGAAACCTACTTGTAATAAACTTCACATGTTAGATAATATATAAAAAATCCTGCAGAGAATATTTTTAATTATTTTTTGAAAAATGGTTTTTCATGAAATTTTGCAACATCATGATAATAAGAAAATTTCATACTGGTCCTATAGTATGGAACATGTAGAATATGCAGGCATACCCTCACAAAAAAACTTATTCGTCATTTTTCTATCAGGACAATACATAATAACAAAATAATACCGTACTGTTCACAATAAGATATATGGAGGGTAGTAGGGGAATCTCTTCTTTCCATATTATACGTACTTAGCATTCGCACTGTCCCACCTTCAGACTGCGATATTCGGTCCTTTATTATTTCACGGTATACTTCCCTCGGATCTCTCTGTCGCTCATTTCCTGGCGCGACGAAAACGCGATCTTCAAAACTTGGCAACCCCTATTAGGACCAATTTTTTTGCAGGCAACCCTATATCAACATATTCACAATAAAACAGCGCTTATGCTGATATAATTTTATTTTCTATTATCACACAAGTGAAAGTAACTCATTCCGACATGCCTATTTAAACCTGGCAACCCCGTACTTCAGCCAGGTAAATAATAGGCGACCCTATGTCTGCATATTCTACATGTTTCATACTATAGGTCCAGTATGAAATTTTCTTATTATCATGATGTTGCAAAATTTCATGAAAAATCATTTTTCAAAAAAAGGTTAAAAATATTCTGTCCAGGATTTTTTTAGGCAACCCATTTTTTATATATTATTCAACATGTGAAGTTTATTACAAATTAGGTTTCATTCTATTATCAGCTCGGTGGAGGTGGTTGTAGGTTCGGATCTTCTACTATATGCTTAGATAGGTAATTCATCAAAATTTTGTACATTATTGAAGCGACACTTAGTCTTTGAGAAAGCATAGATTAGGAAACTACATACAAACAATTTTTGAACTCAAATATTTCACATTCTACAAACGAAAAATGAACTCTGTCATGTTCCTTCTTG